>JARHVA010000799.1:4025000-4465723 GCA_037957365.1 Torreya grandis
TTAAACAAATGGTTTATGACTAGTAGGTTTCAACTAATGAGATGAGGTCAAATGAAATGAAATTCATCAAGAGAAGGTTAAGACAAGGTCTTGTAGACCCATATGACTACCTACAGGCACCCTTCTAGTATGGGAATTGACAACTATAGGGGTTAGATAGGTAAGATGAGAAAATAGTGACATAGGCATATGTTTTTATTGTTTTTATCCCATCTAGTGATCTATTCAACAATTTAGGTGACAATTTAGGTGATGGTTCCACCCCAATTGATGACAAAACTTCTAGGAGCCATAACTTTTGTACCGCAGCTCCAATTGACTCACTATTTGAACTGTTGGAAAGATAAGAATGAGGAGAACTAGGTGAGATGGAATGGAGCTCTAATCAATGTATTTTGACCCCTGAAAACCTAATGTAAGTGCCCTAAATTTCAATTTTAGTAATATATTCTAAAAATAGTAAGTTTCTAAAAATTGTAATTCCTCAAATCATGTATTGTTTTAAATCATGGAAGTCAAACCACTTGACCTCCCTCAAGAATAGTGACCTTCCACATCCTCCCCCTACTTTAAAAATGTGTATAAATGAAAATTTAACCTGAAATGAAAATAATACATCTCTTCCTAGAGATAAACATATAGTTGTATTGATATCTTGAGTAATAAAGCATCTCTTCTCAGAGAATTCATTATTACTATGTTATTTTTGTGTTCTTGAAATATTTATCAACCAAAACTTCTGAGTTTTGGATCAGTGGTATCATAGTGGTTTATCTTGAGAGTGTATGATCTTAAGAACAAGGTCAGGCTACAAGAAGTTTGGGTGGAAAACAATAGAGCCTTTAAACTATCCACCTATTTGCTCCAAATGACTTCAAATGGAAAATGGCATAGAGACATCTGATCCTTTCAAGGAAATGGTGAATGAAGCCCTCTAATGGCAACAAGCATAGATGCTACAACAATTTTCCCAAATTCTCCAACAACTCTCGATGAGAAATTTTGGCTCCTCATTTGCACTTCCTGGTTCCTCATCCATGGAGCATCCTTTCCATGCCCCAACACCCTTCAAGGTTCAGTTGAATTTTGATATTCCTACATTTAAAGGCAAATCAATGCTGATGTAGTAGAAAATTGGTTGGATTAATTGTCTCCTACTTATTTGTAAATAAATTCACCGATGGAGAAAAGATCACTTTTGCTCTTTTGAAAGCATCATTGCCCACAAAAAATTGGTGGGAAGTGTACAAAAAGAGGTTCAGTACATTGGCCTTGAGATGCAACCTACTTGGGATGATTTCATGGAAGTGATAAAGGAAGAATAATATCCCATTAGAGCATATGATGATCTGTACATATAGTGGCAATAACTTCACCAAGGTAAGGACTAATTTGTTTAAGATTACATAGACATTTTTCATTCTTTGTTTGCAAGATTGGGCATCCAAGAAAGTGAGAAACATAAGAATCTTAAATATCATGGTGGACTACAATGGTACATATAGGGGGAAATAGAACTCTTCAATTTGGAAACTCTCAGTGAGGCATACAAATTTGCAGTGAAGATTAAGCAGAAGCATGGCAGAAAGAATATAAAGAGTTAGCCTTCAAAATGGAAAAGTTACAAGGAAGGTCAAACATGAGGCCAAAATTGGAAGTAAAAGGAGTTTTAAGATAAGAAACCCCAGAAGGGGAAGGCTAAAAAATGGTGTGATTACCACAAAATTGGAACTCACTCCAAAGAAGAATGTCAAGCCATCAAGTCACTACTTTCTAAGTCACAATACTCGACATCTACTACTATGTCTCATACAAAACCTACAATCAAAGAGGATGAAGAATAAATTGTAGATGCTGAGCTTGATACCATCATTGCTTCATCATAGACCCATGAGGAAAGGCTAGATGACAAAGAAAGGTTGTTTCACTCCAAATTATGGGTAAAAGGTAAACTTTACATTTCATTCTTGATAGTGGGAGTTAAAAGAATTTAATCTCTACTAAAGTTGTGAAAAGTCTAAATCTATCCATGAAATCTCACCCAAAGCCATACAATATTGGATGGTTGAGCCCAGGGAGAGACTTCCATGTCACCCATCAGTGTCTTCTTTCATATGCAATAAAACCTTTCCAAGATGAAGTCTTGTGTGATTTGGTCAATCTAAATATTTGTGATGTACTCCTTGGTTAGTCGTTCATGTATATCAACATGGCATCCATGAATCATGAACCCAAATAATCACCCTAAATCTTAGAACATGGTGCTATAGGGTACCATAGGTACCACCTCCCACATCTATCTCCCTCATCAGTGCCAAGCAATGTAAGAGATTGGTGGAAAAGACAAAGTAATTTGTTCTCATGGTGGTTAAACCAAAGAAATCCAAGAAGGTCGATGTTGCAGTCCTGACTACACAACAACAAAAGTAGATGGGACAAATCATAGGAGAATATGATGACTTATTCAAGTCACCCACAGGAGTTCCACTACATTGCCAGGTAAAACATTCTATCAATTTGACCTAGGATCACCTTTGCCTAATAGTCTTGTGTATCACAGATCAATTTTGGAGAATGATGAGATAAAAAGATAGATTCAAGAATTGATCCAAAAGGGTCACATCAAGCTAAGCTCTTCACCCTGTGGTAGCCTAATTATCTTGGCACCAAAGAAAGATGGAACATGGAGGCTTTGCATTGACTATTGAACCCTGAATAAAATCACTATGAAGAATCACTACCCACTCCCTAGGATTGATGACCTATTGGACCAATTCCATGGTGTGAATTTATTCACCAAAATTGATCTCAAATTTAGCTATCACCAAATTCCCATCAATCCCATTGATGTCTGGAAAACTACATTCAAATCTAAGGAGGGGCTCTTTGAATGGTTGGTTATGCCTTTTGGCTTAACTAATGCACTTGTAACCTTCATGAGGATGATGGATGACATCCTATGACCCTTCACCAACTCATTCATGGTTGTCTACCTGGATGACATACTCATCTATAATAGAACATGGGAGGAACATCTGCAACATGTTTGTAAGGTGCTTCAAACTCTTTGGGAGCACAAGTTGTATGCAAATCTTGACAAATGCATATTAGGGATGACAACAATTCAGTACCTTGAGTACATTGTGAATGAGGAAGGGGTCCATGTTTATCTAGAAAATATTCATGTTATTAAAGAGTGGCCTACACCAAGGACCCTTATAGAACTTCACAGCTTTTTGGGTCTTGCAAATTTCTATCATAGGTATGTTCTTGGATTTTCACATGTTGCTTGGTCACTAACCCAAGTGACTAAAGGAGGAGCTAAAGATACATTTTAGTGGGGTGAAATACAACAAATGGCATTTGATAATTTGAAGAATAGACTTTTCTCAACCCCTATTCTTTCCTTACTAGATTTGCATCAACCTTTTGAGTTGATGATAGATGCATCTAAATATGCCATGGGAGCTATCATCATGCAACATGGCCATAATTTTGCATATCATAGTGAAACTTTCACGGATAGAGTCAATAAATATCAAACATATGATAAGGAGCTCAATGTCATTGTGCAATCCTACAAATAATGGAAACACTACATCTTGGGGAAAGAGACGGTCATCCACACTGACCATAGACCATTGGAATTCATCTAAACATAGAGAAAACTATGAAATGAGAGGCACCAAAAGTGGGCCACATATATTCAACAATTCTATATGATAATCAAACACAAAAAGGGGAGCTCAAATATAGCTGTAGATTGTCTGAGCCATCCACCAATTATTGTACTCATAATAGTTCTTGACCTATGTGGACATGAGACTGCCACTTGAGGTACTCTATATGAAGTAGATCCTACCTTTGTTGATACATATTAGGTGCTTCAAAAATGTAAACATGTTTCTAATTTCTATTTTCAAGATAATGTCCTCTGTCATATGGGGCACATATATGTTCCAACTGTAAAGCAATAGAAGATGATATGGGAAACACATTTTAGTAGGATAGTTGGACACTTTGGTGTAAAATATATATTGGAAATTCTTCAAAAACACTTCTACTAGCCCCATATGCGAAAGGATGTGGAAAGGTATCTCAAATCTTACACCCCATATGCGACAACCAAGCCAACAAATAAGAAGTAAGGATTGTGCATACCATTACCAGAACCAACCAGGCCTTGGGAATCTATCTCAATGGATTTTCTCTTAGGTTTGCCCACTTCAAAACATGGTAAGGATTGTATTTTTTTTTTAGTTGATCATTTTTCAAAACTGGCTATCATGATTGCTTGTAAGAAAAATATATATGTTGAATAAACTTCTCAACTATATTTTAATCATGTATGGCTCCATTTTGGTCTCCTTAAGTCCATTATCTCAGATCAAGACATCAGGTTCCTGAGCATCATCTGGTCCACTCTATGGAAGATGATGGATACAAAGTTGATGAAGTCCATATCCTTCCATCCATAGACTGATGGTTAGACAAAGGTGGTGAACCACGTGATTGTTCACATGATTTAGATGTATCACTCCAAACATCCATGCACATGGGATGAGGGGCTTCTTTTCATATAACATGGATACAATCAAGCCCTACACAGATCGACCACGCACAGTCCATTCCAAGTATGCTTTAGGTTCTAACCCATGGCACCAATTGATATAGTTGTACCATTCTCCACCATGGAATACACACCTCATGGAAGATCTGAGGCAACAAAAGCAACAAAGTTCATTGAACAAGTGCAACACATCCAATAGCAAGTTCATGACATCTTGGAGAAGATGAATTAGAAGTATAATTAATGCCATGATAAACATAGGATTTCACACCATTTTGATATGGGTGACAAGGTTTGGTTACGGCTTCAGAAAGAATGACTTGCAAGCCCACATAGAAAAATTTGGCCTCTGTGATATGGTCCCTACACCATCACCAAAAAAGTTGGAGAAAATGATTTTAAGTTAAACTTACCATCCTACCTTGGTTTGCATATTATATTCAACATGGATCTCCTCAAACCATATCATCCACCTCTGTTGGACACTTCAGTCATAGCAGAACAACTAGACATTGATGAGCTTGATTCATAGAGTTTTGCTCCAGTGGAGGAGGATCAAATTGTTGACACCTGGATGAAGACAACAAGGGGATGATTTATTTCAATTTATCAGGTGGTCAAAAGGGGATAGAATAGCCACCAAGGTGAGTGGCTCATAGAGAATCAAATTAAGACACAACTGTTACACTTGATGAGGAACATTGATGCAATGGGGACCATTGCTTCTCAAGGAGGGAGGAATGATCTGGGCAACAATTTAGGAGACAATTTGGGTAACATAAGGTGATATTAATGTTGTCTAACCTCAATGTGGGTTTAAGGATGTATGTTCACATCATAATCACCTAAACCAAGGCTATAAACACCTACAGTAGGTCTTATAGGTAAAATATCCCAACACACAATAGTGACCTTGATTTTGATGTCCAATGGTGTTTTTAGGACTCCCAGTTTGAGTGTAGGTTAAATCATGCCCTTTATGATCAAAATGGGTTTAGGAAACATTAAAAAACAATATAAATAAGGTTTCATGATGTTATTACACCTATAGGGATGGTTTAGGGTTAGACCATCTCAACCTAGATAGTGACCTAAAGGTTTATGTAAAGTTTGGTGTTTTAAGGTTATCCAAGAAGGATGATACTTCCATCATGAATTTTTGAGACCCATAGGGATTAACTTATATATTCCATAAACCTAACACAAGGTCTAAGTGAACTTATAGACATCTATAATAGGCTTTAAGAAAAAAGTCTCTCGGTCAATAGGCAAAAAGCTAGCATGAGCATGTAGGTGTGATTGTAGGACACTTAGATTGATTACTAAAGGAGAAGGATTTTGTGTGACCCAAAGGTGTTTCAATGGAAGTATTTTATAATCATGAACAAGCAAATTAAAATCATAGACACCTACAAGCAGTAGTCTACATCAGAGTTACTCAGTCATTCTAGAGAGGACTCAATCGAGTGAGTTGAAAGTGCATATTGAATGCTTGGAAAGGGTAATATGATGAACCAAAAAACTATGAAACTTCTCCATGAATATAATGAGATTAATAATATCTATGAAAATCACATTAACCTACAATAAGGGGTAAATTTAGGGTGTCTTAATTAGAGTACAGTGGGGTACCCAGTTTTGACTAGAAGTGCATATGAGGCCCAAAAGGGAGTTTGGGTGATAGGAAAAACATGTGGTCACCTGAATAAAAGTAATGGTGACTTCATGAAATATAAACATGATGAAACAAACTTATAAAATATCTCTTGTACCCTTGTGTTCACCTAAAACCACCATGTGGTAGTCTTGGACATGAAGGTGAGAGGAAGACATGAAGGTGTTTAGGTGAAGAGATAAGTTTTTAATCAACTTACGATGGTCCATGACTGATGAATGAATTGTTATACACACTCCAATACCCCTTAAACATGTCTATCCACTCTTCCTTACTTGACTAAAGCTATCATTCCGTATAATGAGCTAGGAAACCTCTTTGTTCAATAGATGAACATGAGGTATTCAAAGAGAAGGAATGTTTTGAGGTGAATCCAAAGCTCCAGTAGCATGAATTAGATATGTAAAACATGTTAAATCAACCTAGATGCATTTTTTTGTATTTGAGAGCTCACTCTTAGGAAGGTTTGAGGAAAATGGGATTTTTAAAGGCTTTTTTGGGGCATTTAGAGTTGGTTAGACATCTCAACCATGAAATCAAGCTAAAAACTCTTGTAAAAATCATCATTAGGACTTGAAAAAACTCCAAAAATATTCAATTTAACATGGGAATGAGGGATATACATCACTATTTTGTCTCAGAGGTCAGCCAGTCAAGGAAAAGCATGCTTTGGCAAAGTGAGCTAGTGAGTGCAAAATGGGTAAAGGGCTTCATATAAAGCTTTGGGAACTTATAGAAACATGTTTGGATATGTATGGAATTTTAATATATGATATGGAATCACTATATAAAGCTTATACTTATCAAGGTGACTAAATTACCTGTGCACATAGTCCAACTAAGCAAACTTTCACAAGACTAGTTGGTAAAGAAGATGAAGAAGAAGATTGCTTGAAGGGTTATGTAGTGATTAAGCTAAAATGGGATGTAAAAATACATAATAAACCAATTTATCCATGAAATATCAGTCTTGATAGCCAAAGCTATCAAGGTGCCTATTAGATTGATTAGGCTTTGAGGGGACCTAGAACCAATTGGGATCCATCTTCATTTCTAACTCTTGGTGGACTATCTAGATTATTGAGGTATATTAGGGAGGTGGATATAGACATTTTTTAACTCATATTATGTAGAGGAACCTACAATATGTTAGGTTGTGGAGCTAAAAGCTTAACCAGGATGCAAACAGGAGGAGGTTGCTGAGTTGCAGGCAACCGATGTCGATCTGATCAACCGATGTCGGTCATCTTCAGTGTTTGCAGTAAACGACGTCGGTTATGGGTCAACCGACATCGGTCAGATAGGAACCGATGTCGGCAGCCTGTGTGTGCATGCATTTTTATGCGTCTCCAAAACTGGTCTAATTTTAGACGGACAGTTAGTTTGCATGAAGAAGACTAATTTTAGCCTTGGAGCTGCAGTTCTAATTATTGTAATTAGAAGTCTAATTATTGTTTGTATGAGATCTATATAATAGACTCATGGTTGTATTGTAAAGGGGTAGACTCTCAAGGATTCTTGTAGAATCGGTTCTATAGAATCAGAGTTCTATCCAAGGGAGAAGGGTTCTTCTGGGTGTGTATGATCTCGGTCGGCAGGTGTGCAAGGCCAGGTTGATCTGCGGTATAGCAAGATCAAGTGAGATCTACATGTGTAAGTAAGATCGGTTTGATTTTCAAGTTGTTGCAAGTTCATGGGAGATCTACTTGGAGTGCGTTGTGTACTCAAACTTGAGTATGTGTGTATACTCGGTGGTACTGGCAGTATTGTTACTGACTGGTGGAGGTGAACAACAACTCTGTGTTTGAGTTGTTTGTTGTGACCTTGATTGAGAGAGTGAACTCTTGAAGAGATTTATTGTTTACGCCCTAGAGGTGTGGGAGCCCTAGAGGAGTGTGAAGAAGATTGTGGCATCTTCTTTGTTGTATTTCCTTCTAGAAGAGTATTAATACAATTGGGTATTATCTTTCATATTTTGTGTTATTTCTGAATTTCTAGTTACTTGTTACTTCTGGCTAAATTTCGTGTTTAGTTGCTTATTCAAAGGTAATCAACTGTGCTCTTCAAGAGCAGGGGTCCTGACATAATAAAACTATTTTTAGCCCAAAAAGAACCTAAGCATGGAAAAAGGGTAGAAATAAGTTTGATGAAGTGTTTTCAACTGTTCATATCTTTTCTAAGGCTTTGGATGGAAAAAAAAGTAATTGGGAGAGTTTATCAAGGCCCCTTGATGTCAATTTTGTGGAATTTAGTGGTAGATCCAATGTCAAATCTTTATGAACAAAGCTTAATACCAAAAAATACCTAAAACCCTACTAAACCCTCAACCAAGACCTGATGGAAAATATAAGCTTGGAGAGCTATCAAAATGACATATTTTGACCATGGAAGATATTTTAACTTGTAGAGGACTTATTTAGGATTCCTCTCATATATATGAGTTGTATGGAATTGTACATACAACATGCAAAATAGGGTATTTTTTACCATTTTTTATGTTTTTCAAGTTATAAGAGGTTTCAAGAGATACAATCAATCTTGGAATAAATATTTATACTTATTATAACTCCCTATGGTCATTTATTTCTAAGGAAAAACTTTTAAGTTTTTAAACAATATCTCTCCTTTTAGCCAATCAAAACTGGCATAGTGGGCACAAGGGTGAGAAGGATGAAAACTCTAAGTGTGAGCCTTTTTAAAGCATGTCTGATGCATCTAAGGTAATGGAATGTATTTAAATGTTTCATTCACTCCTTACACAGATTTTAAATAAAAATTTAAGGCATTTTTGAGGCCAAGTGTGAGGGGTGACTAAAAAAAAGAGTTTTTTAGAATACAGACATTGATGGCTTCCTTCCAAGAGTTTCTAGATGAGTAAGAATGTAACCAATGCATAGAGATGCATTCCTAAAGGACTTACCTCTTATCCTAATCATCATACATATCCCTAGTTAGTATTGGTATGTTCAAATAGGTTCAAATTATGAAGGTAGTTTTTTTAGCCAAGACTATGAGTTTTATGCCAATTTTCATAAGTTTCATGACTTGTATGGACACTTGGTCCTCCTGACATTGAATAGTCCATCCCATATATCTTTATCATGAAATTTTAACCTCTTTTATTATATTTACAATTGTCCAAGTGACCTTTGGACTTCCCTTGTCTTGTTCTTCTCTCAAAGGCTATAAATATTGACTCTTTTGGCTCTTTTTGGCAGCCTCCATTGGTTAATGGTGAAACCCTAGCCAAATTTGTACTTTAATTACTCTTGAATAAATAAATAATTTATTTTTCCTACTTAAATATTGTGCAATTTATTTTTATTTCAATCTTGTTGGTCTTGTCTAGTAGAAGATGATGTTTTTAAGCATGTTATCTTTGATTTTTCACCAAGTGTGCAGAAGAGTAATTTCTATAGGCCTTTTTTAGTGTTCTATTTCAAGTGTATAAGTGTCTTATAAGTGTTACCTAATTTTATTCTCTCAAGGAATCATTCATTTCCCTCTTAAGTATCAAAATACCTTCTTGAACCTAGCTTATGAAACACTAAAGTAATAATTTGTCTTGTGTTGTGAGTTTTGTGTAAGATAAGCTTTGTTTTAGTCTAAGTAGTATAATTTTAGTCAATAGGAAGACATATAGTATTGTTGCATCACCATTTTTATCCTTCTTAGTTTTTTTCTTAACTCTTTTCATCTAAATTTGATAGACAATAAAGTACTTCAAAGCGTGCATCAAGGGAACTAGCCCTTCTAGAGATTCATCTCATCAAATTGTTACCCATAGCAAGAGAGAAGTTTACATTGTGCCTTTTGGATGAGGAGAGATAGGAATCTTCTCAAAAGGTAGAAATCCAAGTGACAACACCACTCATTATTAGATCTACGTACAATCATCCATCTGTTAGGGTGATTAATTCACCATTATAAAATAAATGAGTAATTTTTAATTACTCATAATTATTTGTAATTAGTAATTAGTGTACGGTTAATAAATTGTTATGTTATTTAGGTTATTAAATCCATAATATATTTTAATCATATCATTTTGTTACTCTCATGTAATATTTGAGAGATATTTAGTTTACTTGGTTTTATCATTCCTATTTTATAGGAACTATTATCAACTCATATACCTGTATAAATATGAAACTCGGCTATGTAATTCTTAGTTAGAATCAATATAATTTAATTGATACTCTATATATGGTATCAAATATTTTCAAATCTCTAAACCTTTTCTTGAGGATAAATTTGAGGTCTCCCAAAATTTATAGAGCTTTGTTGTGTGAGGAGAAACCCGTGCATTCCCACACCAAAGCCAAAAGTAGCCATAGAAAATATAGACAAAAAGTAGCAGTAAAAGTCATGAGCCAAAGACTCTATGAGCATTGGAAATTGGCTTGCAGTATTGGTGACATATAAAGAGAAAATCATTAAAAAAAAATTTGGTAGTTTAATTATTTTATATACATTTAAAAAAAATAGTTTACCAACAAACCTAGTGTGGAAGATCAATGCCGAAGCATGAAGATCTACCAATATATTTTGGTGCAAATTTATTCTTTGGCTACCTGAGCATTATTGTCTTGGCTTCATTAGATTTAAACGCATCATTGACATCCAAAAGAAAATATACAATATATATTTTATTCTAGGTGTATCCTTGTGCAAATAAAAGGAGTACGTATGAGAATCCATAGCTTGGCACTTTAAGTTTATTGGTTGGAGATTGGAATTGAATATTAAGGCTTGGTGTTTTAAAAAATATACAAAGGCTACATTAAAATAAAATATTGGTCTCATTTTCTTTTGACTATACAAATTACAAACTGTAGTAAATAAGTTTGTAGATCCAATCTTAGCCGCCAACCACTCTTTATATCCCAAAATCACCATTCATATAATTTATTTATTGTAAATATAACACAAAACCACCTAAACAAATATTCCTTTACTGCAATTTTTCTCTAAATCCACTTATTGTCCAACCCATGGTATTAGGTGGGATGGTAGTTTTAGAGCGAATCAAAATTATAAGCCTTTAAATATCAATTTGTCTTTTAATGTTTTTGAAATGATGCACAGGCAAGTTGGTGGGAAGGTTTTTGGTAGAGGATAGGTGGGAGGTTTAAATCCCCTAAAAGCAATTTTTTGGTGAAAAATTTAGCAACCCTCTAAATTTAGCAAACCACTAAAATTAACATAAAAAGTATTATTAAAAAAATTGAAAAGAGAAAAGGAAAAATAATAAAAATATATATTTTTTTCCAAAAAAAGGTCAAAGATCCCAAAAACAAAAAAAAAGTGAATTTTCATTTTTTTCAAAGCATTGTAAATATATTTTTTGTATTACAAAAAATTATAATTATATTACACAAAATCATGAGTTTTACAAATTCAATATAGTGTTTGGTCATAGCTATACCTCTGAATCAAGTTTATAGGTAATGTTGTCACACTTGATTTACTGCATACAACACCTAACATAGCTACAACAATGATGTTTGGGCATCATCCCTTTAAATCATCATGGAGAAATAAGACACATACACTCATAGCATTTCCCTCATTTATCCATTCATTATAATCAAAGGGCATAAATTTTGACTGGTGGCATTTCCAAATATATAGAGAGGTTACGCATGCATATGCAAAAATCCATCTAATTAGGTGTTAGTGATTAGATGAACCATTTTTAGTACTATCTAGTTACCAAGTATCAAATTCTTTCCCATAAGTTTATGCCTCTTTCCCATACCACTAGGTATATAAAAAGGGTGAGCATCTTCTTTGTACCAACGAGTATAAAGGAAGGGTGTGTATAAATAAAGGTATAGTCTATAAATATAATGGTATATAAAAAGAGATACCATATACTTGGAGTGATAAGGAACCAATCCATCACCTATAATCTTGATAATGGCTACACAGGCTCCAAAATTTTTGTTGTCAGATTCACAGCTACTCAAAAGTGACTACTCTTTTTAGAAGACAAAGCTCAGAACTCATTTGGAGTTTGAAGAAATTTAGTCTGTAGTAGATGGATCACATATCTGACATACAACAGATGTTGATCAGTAACAAAATTTTGACAAATCCAACCAAAAAGCTAAGTTGATAATCATGTTCAAAGTATCAGATGAAGTTAAACCACACATCTATGACGCCAAAATAGCTAAAGAAACATGGGACAAGATCCAAACTATATATGAGGCCAAAAATTATATCACTATTCTACATTTGCAAATTCAACTCCACTATCTCAAATTGAGATCAAGAAAAATAGTGGAGGCCTTTTAAAGGCATGTTTCAACACTAAGGGCATCACTTCAATCCTTGCATGAGACAATTTCAGATGACTCTCTTGTACCTATTATCTTCAGAGCACTACCATCCTCATACAAAATTTTTGTGACCACTTTGACTATCATAGATCAGAAACCAAGTTTTTAAACACTGGTGAATATGTTGCAATAGAAATATTCCTTCAATACTCATGACAACCAATAAGAACATGTATTGTCTTTTCATCAACAAAAAGGCAAGAAACCAGTCATATCTTCATCAAAACATAATTCAAGGCAGAATTCACAAGAAGGAAAGTCACAAAAATAATGTCTCATTTATGGTCATCAGGGACATAAACTAAAATATTATTGGTACAATACCTTCAAAAAAGGATCTTCTAGTGGTCAAAAGATCACTAACTAATAATCATCCCCTAGCTCATTCAATAAGCCACAAGGATAGGAAAAGGGGACTTGTCAAAAGAAATCAAAGCAACAAGGCAATATTGTTGAATAAGAATAACATGATGAGGAAGATGAATACATATACTCTATCGATATCCATTATGTATTCACATCACAAAGTGACATATGGTATGTTGACTCGGGTGTAACCTAACACATGATAGGTAGAAAAGATTAGTTTTTCACCTTGAAGGACAAACCTAATAAAAATCATGTTTATTTGGGTGATGATACCTCATACAATGTGCAATGAATTGGAAACATTCCCTTACCCATAGACATGCAAACATGTAAAATCATAGATGTTCTCTATGTACCTAGAATAACCAAAAACTTGTTATTAGTGAGTCAACTCTTAGACCAGAATTTGAAGATTGAATTTGACTATAAAGGTGGATAGAAATTGTCTTTAATCATAGACAAATCTAAAAACTTCAAAATTGTTATAGAGCATCTAATGTGAACCATATGTTTTATCTTGATTTCATTTAGAAAAATAATCAATCACTCATAGTAAAGGACATAGACTCAACACAACTGTGGCACAAAAGATTTGGCCACATGAGTGTCCAATATCTCGACACACTCCACCGCAATAACATGGTAAGAGACTTACCACCTTTTAAAAATAGTATAAACAAATGTCATGATTGCTTAGCAGGTAAACAACATCAAGTTCTATTTTATAAAAGTATCTATAGCTCTAATGGTAAACTTGATTTGGTTCACACTGATCTGTGTGGACTTGTGACACCTATCCATGCTAGATTTAAGTACTTTATGCTATTTATTGATGATTATTCTATAAAAATATGGGTCTACTATCTAAAAATAAAGGATGAAGCCTTTAAAACTTTCAAGAAGTTGAAAGTGGCTTTTGAAATAGAATCTGGTCAAAAAATCACGACCCTCCACACAGATCGTGGGGGAAAATTCACCAATAATGAGTTTAAACATTTTTTATAAGTAAATGACATTCATCATCAAATGGTATCTTCACATGCACCACAACTAAATGCAATTGTTGAACAAAGGTATTGTACTATTATATAAATGGTGTGATGTATGATACATGATTTAGGCTTGACAAAGACATTATGGGTTAAAGGTACCAAAATTGTCATTTATCTACTTACTAGATTACCCATTATATCTCTTGATGGAGTAACTCCACATGAAGCCTAGTCAGGGAAAAATCCATCTATAGCACATCTTAGAATTTTTGGATGTCAAGCAAGTATGCATATTCCCAAAGCAGAATGGACAAAACTTGATATGAAAGCCAAAAAATATGTGTTCTTAGGGTACAATGAAGAAGCACTTACCTATAGACTCATGGATCTAAAAACTAGACAAATTTACACCAATAGGGATGTTGAATTCTTAGAAAAGAAAGAAGTAGAAGATCATTCTACAAGTTCACCTGATAAAAAAATTAGTCCCATAGAAAATATAAAAGATGGTAATCTCCCAGATGAATATAGTAATGATGATGAGAATAATGGTGTGGCTCCACCACCCACAAGAACTACTTGATGTATGCCTAAATGGTATGCAAATACACTTAGAGATGTAAAATTGGATGGTGTTTTAAACACATCCACCACTGGATCAAAGACACATAGTACGGCTTGTGGTGAGGTCAATTTGGCCTTAATGAGTATAGTTATTAAATTTGTCAAGCCCTCTATAGTTCAGGAAGCCCTATAGTTGAAACCTTGGAAAGATGCCATGGATACAAAACATAATTCACTGATGAAAAATAAAACATGGTATCTTGTAGATCTTCCACCAAGTAATAAGCCAATCAGTTGAAAATAAATCTCCAAGATGAAGTACAAAGTAGATGGCAATCTCGATAAGTACAAGGCAAGACTAGTTGTGAAAGGGTATGCTCAAAAAGAAGAAATTGATTATGAGGAGACATTTACTCCCATAGCAAAGATCAAAACTATCAGGATGATTTTTGCTCTAGCCACATAGTTTGGCTAGAAATTCCATCAAATGGATGTAAAAAGTTCCTTCCTTAATGGATACTTACAAGAGGACGTCTACATGACTCAACCAAAAGATTTTATCAAATCTAGAAAAGAAGATAAAGTTTGTAGACTTTTCAAATCACTATATGGTCTTAAACAGGTTCTTAGGGCACTATATATCAAGATTGATGATCATCTCTTGAAACATTGATTTGAAAGGAGTCCATATGATCCAAATCTCTACCACAAATAGTAAGGGGGAGATAGTAATTTTATTTGTGTATGCCGATGATCTAATCATCATTGGTAATTCAATGAAGATAATTGAATCAAGAAAGAAAGATATAAACCAAACATTTGACATGATAGATCTTGGGTTTCTACATTATTATCTTGGTTTAGAAGTTTTGTAGAGAGAAAATCACATTTTTGTATCTCATCTCAAATATGTCAGGATAATGCTTGAGAAATTTCAAATGATGGATAGAAAATCAATTACCACACCTATGGAGACAAAACTTCAACTATCTTGAGAAGATCCATCGCCATAGGTAAATGCAACTCTATATCAGTAATTGATGGGGAGTCTCATTTACCTAACCTACACTGGGCCAGACATTAGCTATGTTGTTAGTTATCTTTCAAGGTTCATGTAAGAGCCTAAAATCAGTCACTGGAAAGTAGTTAAGTGATTATTGAGGTACATCAGAGGAACTATGGATTTTAGTCTAGAATACAAGAATAATAACTTCTTAATAGGATACCAGACTCAGATCATGTAGGGAACATTGATGACAAGAAATCTACTTTAGTGTTTGTATTCTTTTTGGGATCTGAACTAATATCATGGGGGATTAAGAAGAAACATTATGTTTCAAGGTCCTCCAAAGAGTCAGAATATCATGCATCAGTGGAACTATCTATGAATTGATTTGGATTAGATGTATACTTGAAGGATTTGGATTACCACAGGATGAACCAATAATTCTTCATGTACATAATGAATGAGTAGTGAAGCTTGTTTTAAATCCAATATTTCATGAATGCACTAAACACATTAAGGTGCAAGTTCATTTCATTCATGAACATGTTTAGAATAACAACATCTAGCTCTAGTATTACCCAATGGATCAACATGTATATGTTTTTACCAAAGCACTTGCACGGGAAAAAATTGAGGCATTTAGAGAATTTTTCTCCTGTTCACTTGAGATAATGTTGAATTAAGGGGGGAAATGTTAGGGTGATTAATTCACCATTATAAAATAAATGAATAATTTTTAATTACTCGTAATTTTTTTATTAGTAATTAGTATAAGGTTAATAAGTTGGGTTATTTAGGTTAGTAAATATATAATATCTTTCAATCATATCATTTTGTTACTCCCGTGTAACATTTGGGGGATATTCAATTTACTTGGTTTTATCATTCCTATTTTATAGGAATTATTACAAACTCATATTCCTATATAAATATGAAGCTTGACTATGTGATTCTTAGTTTGAATCAATATAATTTAATTGATCCTCCATATCATCAACCCTAACTAATCAAATAAAATCTATCAATCATATACAAATCAATCATCAACATTTGAATCCCATCATCTATCAAATCAAACAACTATTACATCATTTATCTAACATCTAACATAGCTAGCATCCATTATCCTTATGAGTCCTGATCAATTTCCTTGGGGCATTATCATCATATCATATATCTCATAATCTATCATCCCATAACTCCCTCTTGTTTTAGGTAGTGCTCAGTCACATGAGGTGTCTGAGGTCAGTTTGGTCGATATCATGTCACATTCCATTATCATCCACTATCCTCATAATCACATAATCATAATCACACAATCAATAAAATATTTGAGATAAAATCAATCAATCACCTATCCACTCAATCATTTCCCTTATATTTCCATAAATATCCTACACCTATTGATTGGGACCAAAAAATCATGACATCCATATTTTCTCCATCTATTAATCGATCGATATATCAATCTAGTCACAACTTGAAGATCTCTCTAGCATACATCCTTACCTAGAATATGTCCAAAGATCATGACATCGATCCATTAAACTCATCATAGCTCGCAACTCTCTTTGGCATGCATCCTTTCCTAGGATACATGCAAAACTCATGACATCTACCCATCTATCCAATCCTAATTAAAAGCTCTCCCTTCCATGTATCATTATCTAGGATATGTACAGATGTCATGACCTCACCCAATCAATCATTCAATCCAAGCCCACAAATATCCTTATCATGCATCCTTGCTTGGGATACATCTAAATCCCACAACTTTACTTGTACACTCATTCAAATTTTATGGCTTCCCCCTTTCATATGCCATTTATTTGGGCATGTCCAAGGTTGTAATATTATCCTCTTTGCTCCCTCACATATGATTCTTCCATGGGAATTTTCAAATTTTTAGCTCATTTATTCCATCAATATTGTTCTTCGTCATCACCTTTCATGTCCAAACTAACTCCTCTTTCTATTTATTTTCACATCCCATCCCTACTTTTATTTGAGTGGCCATCTATCTCATTCCTCCCTACATAACCCATTGATGGGACATCACCTATCCTAACTTATTAATTCATAGAATGTTTTCTTCTTTGAGATACAATACTTCTTCCAATTGTAATGACCTCTCAAAGGGGAAAAATTTATACATCAAAAATTCACCACTCTATCACTTGATACAAATTTCATCCTCATTTCATACTAAATTTTCTTACAAATCAGTTTTATACCTATTGTCACCAAATCTCACACCCTAGAGGAGATTGTTCAAGCCTACTCTAATATTTGGGAAACATTGGAATACCTCTACGCCTGTGGGTTGCCTATAATAGAGGTAAATCTCAAGGTTTAAGGGCTAACTCCCTACATTGATCCTTAAGTGCTTATCACCTAAACTAACTAATAGCTTGGATTAAAAAAGATAGAAGTAGACATGAAAGTAAGCTACTCTAAGTGGGTGATACACAAAAAATATCTCCACAAGATTACCATATAAATGCACTAAGAGACAAGACTCACAATACTAGTCTTAAAGTCTTAGAATACTCTAACATTAGTATTTCAAATATGGAGGCGATATGCATGAAATTACTCAAGGTAATTGAACCATAGATCATTTTCAAATACTAAGGTTACTTGTACACTTTAAAATAGACCCATACATTTGACAACACTTCATGTGACCTATTAGAGTGGAAACAACTTGTATAAAACATGGAAAGATTGATAAAAAGCAAGGATAGATGTTAATCACTTAACTTTTCACTATACATCACTTCATATACTTAGAAAAGATAGTTTATGAACTCAAAACTAGATTGCATTTATTACTTCAAAGGCAAATTACAATATCAAACTATTAGGGCTTCACCATACCAAGCGTGTAATTATCAATACAAGAGCCAAAATAGTTTGCATTTATAGAATGTGAGAAGAGATAAATGAAAGTGGATCTCAAGGGAAATAATAACACATGTCAAGATATGAAAACTAGTTACATTGGAGATGGATAAAGAGAATAATAGATATCTAGAAGGTTTTCTTGGATAAATGTCCACTTGAAGCATGACAACTCTCTAAACTTGGCGTAGAGACCTTTAAATGCCTTCTTAAAATTGCCTTCATGATTAGGCATTTTTTAAACACTTAAAATAGGAATAGAGAGAGTTAGAACATGTGCATAGTCTGAGGAGGGTTAGGAAAAAGCTTCAATATTAATCAGACGTGTCCCTAACTCATAACCTTCTTTTGGACACTTGTTCTCACCATTTACAATAACTCATTAGACCTCTTTCACTCATTCTTCACATTTGTCATCAAATAAGCCTTTAGTTTCTCAATAAAATTCATTTAAGGGGTGGTATGACCCATATCTAGTGTTCCCTTACCTTCTACTCCGTGAATCAAACCTTGAAATGCATATTAATTGGACTTATCATCCTCTCACTTGACAGTCATTCTTCATTTTTACTATCTACCATAGACTGTATAAAGTGAATGACTTAGTAGAGATGTTTGTGTGATTTTATAAAGTGATAAATGGACATGGAGAGTTATAATAGGTCCCAATTGACCTCCCCTAATTATACCCATCCTTCGACTCTTCTTTTCACTCGTAAAAGACATAAAATCATACAAGAAAACATGTTTTCACCCTATCTGTACAAGTAGGGTATAAACCAATTTAATAGTAAGGATCCCAGGAGAGTCCTCTATAATCTCAAAACCATTTATAGGTCATACTATCTCTCTTGAATTCATATTTACTCATTTCTTTCAAATCATGTCTAAGATAAGGGTTTAGGAGGGTTTTAAAGGGTTTGGAATCTTAAGGATTATTCATACAATATTGATATCCAAACTCCCAAAAAAATCCACAAATTTCAATCTTAGGACCCTCCTAAAATTTCCACAACTCCTTGGGTATCCATGTAACCAATCCATACATATGTGAGCTTTCAAAGATGACCTATCAAGCTTGAGAGGGTATTCTAGATAGGTCTGAGATGAATAAATCCAAATTTGACCAACTTGTGTAGTTTCTCTAAATGTCAATGGTTTAAAACAACCTTATACCTCCCCCTAAATTTCATCAAAAGGATTGGAGAGTTTATCTTTCCTTATAAGTGAAGGTGTACCTTACAAGGGTATAGATCTAGTGTATGCCTAATAGGCTTAACTGTGGTCCAACTACCCATAACCACCTCTAAGTGGTTTCTCAATATTGTGAGGCCTTTCACACATTGTTTCATGCTCAATCCAATTTTCCACATCCTTCTTTAGTGTTTTCAACACTCCTCATGCCCTCCCTTTACCATTGTCATACCCTACTAGTAGTCTTGCCTCTCTAGGAGTGCCCTCTATCTAAGATAGAATAGAGGGCATCTCCCCTATTTACTCAAACATTTTAAAGTCATGGAGGGATTCATTAGGTATTATTTACTATTTATACCAAGTTTAAAATTTGGATCACACCAATAGACCCTTTAACTCTTCAAAAACCTCAAGACATACTTCTTAAACCTACTAATTATGCAAGGTCAAGAACTTCATATAGGTTGAGATATAAAAATTGGTCTTGCTCTACCTTTTTGGTCTAAGGACCTCACTCAACTAATGAAAACATTTTGAAGGTTATCATAACATCTCAATTCATCATCATCCATTCTAATCTTCTCAATCCATCTCTCTCCACTTGACTAGGCCTAGTCTATCTACTGTAGCAAACTGTGAGTATGTCTCAATTGAGATGAGGGGTGTCTTATAGGTGATGTTCATGATTTATCCTTGTGTTAAATTATTAGGCCCTTATTAAATTTATTAATATCATCTTCATACTTGTATTTCTCAGACCAATCATTCCTTAGGATTTGCCAACATTCAAATTGCTTACTCCAACATACTGTGAGTCTACATTCAACTATAGGTGGCCATTTTGAGAACAAAGGGACCCCTGTAGGTGTTAATCTATATCAAACCTTGAGTCTCAACTTCCCCAATTATTCCATGGGTTATTAGTGGCATCCTCAATCAAATGGATTACCTTGTCTGCAGGTTATGCTACCATCATGTTATGATTTCACCTAAAGGTCATTTTAGCTTTAAACATTATAGATTATACTAAACATCTAAAATGAGGATTTGATTGAGATGGAGGTCTTCCTATATTACATTATTTTGATCAAATAACCAACCTATCATGTCAAATCATTTACCCTATGCCTGGGCTACATGATGGAAACCATTAGACCAATTTATACTTCAAGATGCTCCATCATGGGATGATTCTTCTTGAGACAAGATCCTTGTTTCAAAAATATTAAGGTAGCATATACCTAAATACAACTTTTCAAATCTATGATAAAAGTATTAGGTTTGTTTTCTATCCTATGACCTCAACATTTTTACTATGACACTCTCAATGTTTTTAAACCTCAATAATTATCTCAAAAAGATTCAATACCTTCATCTCATCATCCTCAAATCGTTGTGGAACTACCTATAGGTAGACATCAGTCTCAGAACTGTATATATTGAAGCATTGGTTATCAAAACCAATTTTAAACCATTTTAATACTTAAAATTTTATTTATCACACTTTGAGAGTGTATTCAACACCCTTAAAAATCCTCATCCCATCACACATGATTGCTTAAAATTATTTTTTCACTTGACTATAACTATTGCAAGGGAAACTAATTGTATGTATCCTTTAAACCTTGCATCTCATAAGGAAACCTTGAGACAAAGAATTTCATGAAGGTTAAATGATATCCATTCTTATGAGAGGTTGAATAAAACCTTTTAACTTTGTCCTAAAACCACTACAAGAAGACAAGCATTGCAAGAGTGGAAACATTTGTCTACAGACTATGATATAGTGTTCCACTAGTAAGGTGAGAACATTTTGCTCAATATTTGACTTCAAAACATGTAGAAATGAGTGAGTACCATGTGATAATAATCTACATACACTCTAAAAACATGTGAAATACCTGGTTTGTATAGACCAATCCAAACACAGAGGAAACCTAAAGGGTATGGGAATGAGTAGGTAGAAAAGAGTCACTATCACTCTTAGCATTGTTTCATAAAGCTGGGTATACCAAACTTGGAAATATTTCCATCAACTTGGAGTGTATAAATACTTATATCATCCCTCATAAATATTTGACTTGACTCAACACCTCCAGGCCATACCATGCAAATATTGGTTGACTTTTTTTACATGCAAAGGAGAGTGATGGAGAAGTAGAATGTTTTTATGTCAATTTTGAGATCTTCAAAGTTGCTTAAGCATGGAATTGATTTCAAGATACCTGAAGGGTAACTATAAAAGTCTTCCCACATGCCAAAGTTATTTCATAAGTCATCTAATTAATTAAAAACTACCTTTTCTCAACTATTTTCTTGATTTGAATGTAGCACCTACAAGTTTTTAGTTATGACTGCCATATCTAACAATAATATGACATGGGGGATGTTAAGAAACACCTTATAACACTTGTCTTTTATGGTGAACCATACAATTCTATTAAATGGCTAAAATATGACCAAGTCTATAAACATATTGAATGACCCTATAAGACCATGGTACACATTACAAGACCCTAATGGACCTCTATATCAAGTTTCAAACTATAGGGGGTTGACCTATTTTGACTTATGGTCAAAATAGTCAACATTATTGATGATTTCTTAAGGGTGGCAAGCCAGCTATGCCAAATACCAGTAGCCTACTCCTATCCATTAGGTTATAGAGTCACCTATGCACAAATTTGACCCTCAATTGCCTTTTAAACCACACCAAACAATAGAAAAAAACACACAAGACAACACACCTAAGCAAACACACATGTGTTCTCAAGAACACTTAGGTAAAACACAAATAATAGAAAAAAAAACACGCATATCCTAGTATATACAAGACCTCAACACTTGAGGTAAAGAACACTTACCATGATTCAACCAGGGTCAAAGATGGTACCTCTTGAATCTTTGTTGTTCAATGAAAACAACCTATCATGTGGAACATGATTGTCAATAAATAATTTATCATGTTGATGGTCAAAAGACTTACCATCCTTATGTCTTATTATGCCTGCAAGTTTACTACTTAGAATCTTCAAGAATGCTCCATGCTGCCCTCCAAGAGGTTTACTTGGATTTACATCTAATTTGAATTCTATCATATCCAATTGACCCTTACCAAACTATAACTTTGGAATGATCAAAGGTACTACAATATTGTATTCCTCTTGGACATGATGTTCTTGATGTATGAGATCATCAAGATTGTCTTCCTTCTGCTCCAACATATCAAAAAGTGGTACAACCTCAAATTAAAGTGTCGACTATTCTTCAAACATAGAATATTCTATCTTGTGTTTACTAGATTCTTTCATGACTGTAGCTTATTGAACAATGGTTTGGCATACACTCTCATGCTTAATAAGACATTCAACTTCATGCTTGGCAAGACATTTAATAACTACTTTTTAGGCTCATCAACAACCTTATCATCTAATATACACTTCTTAGAAGGGGAATTAAATTTACTTAATTTCTCAAACTCTTGACTTACGGCATTGAACCTTTGTCATAGGTCATTTTCTTCTTCATGATAGTCATGTTCATGGACTCCTTCCTCAAGTGTAGGCAAAAAGACATTGTTATTCTCACCATATTAATCTATCATTCTTTGAAAACTATCATCATCATACATATAAATAAGGTAATTACCCTTAACATCTTTTGAAAAAGAGTGTTCAATGCTTACCTTAGAGTTCTCATATGTTCCCTCATGTATGATGTATGTACCAAGATTAGTTTGCTCAAAATAAGTGTATGGATCATGTTCATAGGTATCTACACAATACTCATCTATAAATAGATCAAATATACCCTCAAACTTAGAAGATGATCCATCATCTCTTACAAACTCCTCATGATCATTGATGACACAATTCAAATTGGAGCTTGTTTCTACATAGGGCTAAATATGGAATTTAGCTAGTGGTTGAGTTCTAATGGTTATTTTTTATCCATACCTTGTCTTGAAGGCCAATAAGGACCAATTAGTTGAGAAGTAGCCTCATATCTTGGTTTTGAAATCCCTTGAGAGGTAGGTAGCAAAGTGAGCAGGCAAGTCAACAACCATAATGTCTTGAAGGATAGGGAAGCTAGGACAATCAAGCAAGAAGACTCTCAATCCTTTGACTAGTCTTACTAACTTAGCAGATGTCCCATCAAGTTGAAGTACCCCCTTACTATATGGTTCATATTTTAGGCCCAATTTAATAACTAAAACCTTGGACATCACTGAAGTACTAGCCCCACAGCCCACTATGCAATTGTGAAAAATTTTGTTCCCCACAATGAGAGTGAGTTACAAAGGTGGAGGCTTATTAGATTTGGAAGAGGGTTCAACTATGCTATTAGGAGAATTGGTGAGAGTAGAATTACCATGTCCATCACTTGATGATTAAGGGTTAACATGAATTTTGAGCAACTACTCTTGAAGGATCTCTTTTTAACTAGGCAAGTGAAGCATTTCCCAAAGAGACATGGACGCCTTACCACTTTTCATAGAATCCACAATGTTTAGAGTAGGATTATTTATCTTTTATTGATTCCTTTAAGGCAAGGAAGTGTTTGTATCTTGAGTCATTAGATAATTTGGGGTAACCTTTCTAATATTCTAACTTAAAAAAGGTGTAGAAGTTGTATGGATTGGTATGCTTGTAGTCATACCTTATTGCCTTGGAGAAGGATTACTTGAAGTTGTATGCATACGATGGGCATATCCCAAGGCCTTCCTCTTTGTTCTATTATTTTCTACAATTGAAGTATTTTAATTGAGTACATAAGTATCTTCAACTATAAAGTTAGTTAAACTCACTCCTTGAGGTTGCCAACCTTTATTTGCTTGCATGAGAACTTCATATTTTGTTGATAGTTGAGGACTGACTCCTTCAAAATCCAAAGCTTGATCCCCGCCTTCACTTTCACCCATGAACTATCCTTACTACCATTCCTCTCCTTAGACCAGATTACTATGCACTACTACCAATGCTCTTGTATTGGGGGTGGAAGTGGGATTATATGCATTGGCATGCCTATTAAAGTTAGGTTGGCCTTGACCTCTAACCTAACCATATTGTTGAGGTGGGAACATATTTCCTTATTGAGGATATGGAGAGGGGTTTTGATTGACACCATGCTACATATTGAGTTGCCTAAGTTGAGCCTCAAAGGCATTGAATCTTGTTTGCCAATCAATAATATCTTTTTCCTTCTCAGGAGCAATTATAGGCTTGGTATTTTCACTTGAAACCTGGGAAACATTTGGAGTAGTATAATTATTTGAAAATAGAGGCATGGATACTTTTGAAGGCAACTTTCTAGCTTGTATTAGGCCATTTTAAGCTCTAATGGCAAGGTCATATGCTTCAAGTAAGGTGTATCCACCCATGGATTATAACATTATGGCTATGTCAGTACCAATAGCCCTTAGATATGTGGGAAACACAAACCTTGCAGGTGGTCTCATGGGAGGAGGCAAGCTATGCCAATTCCTTTGGAATATCTTAGTAAAATCCTATATTGTCTCCTTGGGGGCTCTTTGAATTACATTGAGTTGAAGGATGAGTGGTGTGCAATCATTCTTGTCTTCAAAACTTGATATTAGTATCTCTCCAAAATCATCCCAAGTTGTGACACAACCCCAAGGCAATGTCCTATACCAGTCAAGTGATTTCCCTCTAAGGATATGGTAAGGAGTATAATGGAAATATTGACCTTGGTAACATTATGAAAGTTGAAAAAGTTTGATATATCCTTAATATGCTCAATAGGAGTGATGTGACCTTCACCATTGAATGTCAGAACATTTTTGGTAGCATTAGGGGGTATATCATCATATGTATTGAGATGGATGGGATTTTTAGTGTTAAATTCTGGTAAGGCATGTTGCCTATCCATGTTATCCTCAAGATTTACCTCACTTTCTTGATCTTCTTGGCTTGCAAAGTCCTCTTGTTCTTCAAAGGTCAGAATAGGTTGAGGATGTTGAACTTCAAAAGGAAGTTCAGGTTGAAGAGTTGGGTTTAAGGATTGAAAACTCTACTAGAAGATGAATTAGTAAGGATCATATGTATGAGCACAAATATATGACAAGACTATGGTATACAACCAGATGTTACCTTGAATGGAGTTTACAAATGTTGAGTAGAACACCATATGCAGTTGTGATGTTATCAAGACCAACATTCAGCTTAATAAGTTATCTTTAGGATAATTATCCCATTGGGCATGCCATAACTATAGTCACCAAATATAACACCCTAGAGGAGGTTTTTCAAGCCTACTCTAATATTTGGGCAACATTGGAATACCTCTAGGCCTGTGGGTTGCCTATAGTAAAGGTAGACCTCTAGGTTTAAGGGCTAGCTCCATAGATTTATCCTTAAGTGCTTATCACCTAAAATAACTAATTGATTGGATGAAAAAGGATAAAATTTGACATGAAAGTAAGATACTCTAAGGGGGTGATATACCAAAAATATCTCCACAAGTTTACCATACAAATTCACTAAGAGACAAGACTCACAACACTAGTCTAAAAGTCCTAGAATACTCTAACATTAGTATTTCAAACATGGAGGTGATATGCATGAAAATAATCAAGGTAAGTGAAATAGATATCATTTCAAAACACTAAGGCTACTTGTAAACTTGAAAAGAGACCCATATACTTGGCAACACTTCATGTGACCTGTTAGAGTGGAAACAACTTGTATCAAACATGGAAGGACTAATAGAAAGTAAAGATAGATGTCAATCACTTGAATTTTCACTATAAATCACTTCACATACTTAGATAAGAGAGTTTTTGAACTCAAAACTAGATTGCATATATTATTTAAAAGGTAAAGTATAATATCAAACTAGCAAAGCTTCATCATAATAGGTGTGGAATTATCAATACAAGAGCCAAAATGGCTTACATTTATAGAATGTGAGAAGAGAGAGAGAGAGAGAGAAGAAATTAGAGCTCAAGGGTCACAATTCCACATGTTAAGGCATGAAAACCAATTACATTACATAAGGATGAAGAGGAAATAGAGATCTAGAAGGTCTTCTTGGAGAAATGTCCACCTAAAGCATGACAACTCTCCAAACTTGGTGTAGAGGCCTTCAAATACCTTCTTGAAACTACCTTCATGATTAGGCTTCTTTTGAGCACTTGCAACTAGAATAGGGAGAGTTGTCAAATGTTCATAGTTTGATGGGGGTTAGTAACAAGATTTATCATTTATCAATTATGAACCTAACTCATAGCCTTCTTTTGGACACTTGTTCTCACCATCTACAATCACTCATTATCCCTATTTCACTCATTCTTCACATTTTTCATCCAAAAATCTGTTAGTTTCTCAACCAAATTCATGTAAGGGGTGATATGACACTTTTCTAGTGTCCCCTTGCCTTCTACTCAATGAATTAGACCTTAAAATTCCCCCTAATTAGACTTATCATCCTCTTAATTTGTAGTCATTCTTCATTTTCACTATCTACCATAAATTGTTTGAATTAAATGACTTAGTAGAGATGTTTTTGTGCTTATATGAAATGATAAATGGACATGGAGAGTTATAATAGGTCCTAATTGACCTCCCCCAATGATACTCAACCTTCAACTCTCCTCTGCACCTGCAAAAGACACAAAATCCTACAAGAAAAAATGTTTTCACCCTATTTATACAAGTAGGGTATAGACCAATCTAATGGGAAGGAGCCTGAGAGAGTCCTCTATAATTCTAAAATCATTTATATGTCATACTATCTCTCCTGAATGCATCTTTACTCATTTCTTTCCAATCGGGTCTCAAACAAGGGTTTAGGAGGGTTTTAGAGGGTTTGGACTATTAAGGATTGTTCATACAATCATAACATCCAACCTCCCAAAAAATTTAACAAAATTAAAGCTTAGGACCCTCCTCAAATTTCCCTAACTCCTTGGGTCTCCATGAAACCAATCCGTTTAGATGTGAGCATTCAAAGATGGCCTATCAAGCTTGAGAGTGTATTTTAGAAATGTTTAAGATGAAAAAAGCTAAATTTGACCAACCTGTGTAATTTTTATGTAGGCCAATGGTTTCAAACAACCTTATACCTCCCCATTAATTTCATCAAATGGATTAGATAGTTTATCTTTCCTTATAAGTGAATGGACCTTACTAGGGTATAGGTCTAGTCTAGAGCTAATAAGCCTGACTATGCTCCAACTGCCCATAACCACCTCTAAGTGGTTTCTCAAGATTGTGAGGCCTTTTCCTTATTGGTTCATGCTCATTATATTTTTCCATATCCTTCTTTAATTTTTTCATCCCTTTACCATTCTCATACCCTACCAGTAGTCTTGCCTCTTTGGGAGTGCCCTCTGTCTAAGATAGAATAAAGGGCATCTCCCCTATTTACACAACCATTTTAAAGTAATGGAGGGATTAATTAGGTCTTAGTGACTATCTTTACCAAGTTTCAAATTTGGATCACACCAATAGACCTTTCAACTCTTCAAAAACCTCATGACAGACTTTTCAAACCTATTGGCTATGCAAGGTCTAGAACTTCTTGTAAGTTAAGATCTAAAAATTGGTCTCACTCTAAATTTTTGGTCTTAAGACCTCAAAAAACTAATGGAAACATTGTGAAGGTGATCCTATCATCTCAATTCATCATCATCCATTCTAATCTTCTTAATCCATCTCTCTCCACTTGACTAGGCCTAGTGTGTATATTGTAGCAGACTATGAGTATATGTTTCAGTTGAGATGAGGGGTGTCTTGTAGGTGATGTTCATGATTTAGTATTTTTTTACATGATTAGGCCCTTCTTTTAGTTTTAATATCATATTCATACTTGTATTACTGAGACCAATCATGCCTTAGGATTTGTCAACATTTAAATTACTTTTTCCAACATATTATGAGTCTACAGTCAGCTATAGGTGGCCATTTGGATAACAAAGGGAACCCTATATGTGTTAATTTATATAAAACCTTATGTCTCAACTTCCCTAATTATTCTATGGGTTATTAGTGTTATCCCCATTTAAATGGAGCAACTTGTCTATAGGCTATGCTACCATCAAGTTATTGTTGCACAGAAAGGTCATTTGAGCTTAAAACATTGTAGATTATATTAAACATCTACAGTGAGGATTTGCTTGAGATGGATTTATTCCTATATTACCTTATTTTGATCAAATAACCAACCTCTCATGTCAAATAATTTACCCTATGCCTAGGCTATATGATGGAAACCATTAGACTAGTTTATACTTCTAGATGCTCTATCACGGGATGATCCTTTGTGAGACAAGATCCTTGTTTCATAAATATTAAGGTAGCATGTCCCTAAATACAACTTTTCAAATTTTTGATCAAAGCCTTAGGTTTTTTTTCTACCCTATGACTTCATCATTTTTACTATGACACTCTCAATGCTTCTAGGCCTTAATCAATATCTCAAGAAGTTACAATGCATTCATCTCATAATCCTTAGATCTCTATGGAACTGCCTGTAGGTGGACATCAGTCTCAAAACTATTTATATTGAAATATTGGTTGTCACAACCAATCTTAAACCATATTAATACTTAAAATTTTATTTTTAACACTTTGAGAGTATACTCAACACCCTGAAAACTCCTCATCCCATCACCATGATTGCTCAAAATTCTTTATTCAATTGACTGTAAGTGACTATTGTAAGGGAAACTGACTGTATGTATCCTTTAATCCTTACATCTCATAAGGAAACCTTGAGAAAAATACTTTCATGAAGGATAAATGATATCCATTCTTATGAGAGGTTGAATACAACATTTTATTTTTGTCCTAAAACCACTACAAGAAGATAAGCATTATAAGAGTGAAAACATTTGTTTACAGAGTATGATATAGTTTTCCTTTAGCAAGGTGAGAAAATTATGATCAATATTTGACTTCCAAACATGCATACATGAGTGAAAACCATGTGAGAATAATTTCCTTACTCTTTAAAAACATGTACAATACCTGGTTTGTATAGACCAATCCAAATAGAAAGGAAACCTAAAGGGTATGGGAATGAGTAGGCAAAAAAGTCACTAGCACTCTTATCATTATTTTATAAATCTTGGTATATAAAAATTTGAACTCTTTCCATGATATTGGAGTGTATAAATGGTACTATCATCCCTCAAAATCATTTGACCTGAATCAACTCCTCCTGGATGTATCATGGAAAGATCAATTGACCATTTTTGCTTGCAAAGGAGAGCTATGGAGAAGCAGAATGGTTTTATGCCATTTTTTAGATCTTCAAGGCTGATCAAGCATGGAAGTGAGTTTATGGGATCGAAATGGTCACTATATAACTCTTCCCACATGCCAAATTTATTGCACAAGCTATATAATTAACTGAAAACTACCTTTTCTCAGTTATTTTATTGATTTCAATGTAGCACCTATAAGTTTTTAGTTATGACTACCATATCTGACAATAATATGACATGGGGGATGTTAATAAACACCTTTGAACACTTTTATTCTATGGTGAACCATACAATTCTATTAAGTGGCCCAAATATAACCCCTAGATGACATAAGACCAAATAAAGACTAAAAATGAATATGACCAAGGCTAAAAATAGATTGAATGAACCTATAAGACCATGGTACACATTACAAGACCCTATTGGACCCCTATATCAAGTTTTCAATTATAAGTGGTTGACCTATTTTGATTTGTGGTCAAATAGTCAACATTTTTAGTAATTTCCTAGGGGTGGCAAGCCAGCTATGCCAAAGACTAGTAGCCTACTCATATCCATTGGGTTATAGAGTCGCCTATGCACAAATTTGACACTCAATTGCCTTTGAAACCATACTAGACAAAAAAATACAACACAAAGACAACACACCTAAGTAAACACATGTGTTCTCAAGAACACTTAGGTAAAACACACACAATAGAAGCAAAGCACACCTATCCTAGTATATATAAGACCTCAACACTTGAGGTGAAGAAAAATTAACATGATTTAACCAGGGTCAAATATGACACCTTTTTCATCTCTTATAATCCATGAAATTAACCTATCATGTGTAACATGATTTTCAATAAACACTTTCTCATGTTGATGGTCAAAAGACCTACCATCTTTAGGTCTTCTTATGCCTACAAGTTTGCTACTTGGAAGCTGCTTCAATTTTGCATTCCTCTTTGACATGATGTTTTTTATGTATGAGATCATCAAGCTTGTCTTCCTTCTACTCCAATATATCAAAAAGTGGTACAACCTCATATTTAAGTGTTGACTATTCTTCAAATATAGAATATTTTATCTTGTGTTTATTATATTATTTCACGACTATAGCTTCTTGAATAGTAGCCTTGCATACACTCTCATTCTTAACAAGACATTCAACTTCATGCTTAACAAGACATTTAATAACTACTTGTTAGGCTCATCAAAAACCTTATCATCAGATATACACTTCTTATAATGGGAAGTAAACTTACTCAATTGCTCAAATTCTTAACTTATGACATTGAACCTTTGTCATAAGTCATCTTTCTATTCATGACACTCATGATCATGGACTCCTTCCTCAAGTATAGGTAGAAAGACATTTTTATTCTCACCATATTGATCTATCATCCTTTGAAAATCATCATCTTCATACATATGAATAAGGTGATTTCCCTCAGTATCTTGTGAAAAAGAGTGTTCAATGCTTACCTTAGAGTTCTCATATGCTCCCTCATGGATGATGTATGTGCCAAGATTAGTTAGATCAAAGTAAGTGTATGGATCATGTTCATAGGTGTCTACACCAAACTCATCTATAAATATATTAGATATATCCTCAATCTTAGAGGATGTTCCATCATCTATATCAGACTCCTCATGATTATTGATGACACAATTCAAATTGGATCTTGCTTCTACATAGGGCTCAATATGGAATTTAGCCAGTGGTTATGTTTTAATGGTTGAATTTGATCCATACCTTGTCCTAAAGGCCAACAATTAATAATAAATTGAGATGTATCATCCTACATTGGTTATGAAATCTCTTAAGAGGGAGATAGGAAAGTGAGCAAGCAAGTCAACAACCATAATGTCTTGAAGGATAGGGAAGCTAGGATAATCATGCAAGAATATTCTCAATCCTTTGACTAATCCTACTGTCTTAGTAGGTGTCCCACAAAATTAAAGTGCCACCTTACTATATGGTTCATATTTTAGGCCTAATTTATCAACTAAAACTTTGGGCATCACTGAAGTATTAACCCCACTATCCACTATATAGTTGTGAACAAGCTTGTCCCCCACAATGAGAATGAGGTAGAAGGGTGGAGGCTTCTCAAATTTATAAGAAGGTTCAACTATGTTATTAAGATAATTTGTGAGAGAAAAATTACTATGACCATGGCTTGATTATTGAGGGTTAACATGAATTTTAGACAGCTGCTCTTGAAGGAGCTCTTTTTGACCAGGCAAGTGAAGCATTTCCCAAAGAGACATGGAAGCCTTAACACTTTTCAAAGAATCCATAATTTTTAGAGAAAGATTATTTACCTTTTATTGATTACTTGAAGGTAAGGACATGTTTTGAGCTTGATACATTAGAGAATTTAGATTAACCTTTCCAACATTCTGACTTAAATAAGGTGCAAAAGTTGTATGGATTGTCATGTTTGCAATCATACCTTGTTTCCTTGGAGAAGGATTAATTGAACTTGTATGCATACCATGGGAATCTCCCAAGTCCTTCCTCTTTTCTTTATTAATGTCTACAATTAAAATATTTTGATTGAGGACATAACTATCTTCAACTAGAAAGTTAGTGAAACTCACTCCTTGAGGTTGTCATCCTTCATTTTCTTGCATGAGAACTTCATATTATGTTGATAGTTAAGGATTTAATCCTCCTTGAGAAACCAAAACTTGATCCCCACCTTCACTTGAATCCATGAATTTTACTTTCTACCATTCCTCTCCTTAGAATAGATTACTATGCACCAATACCATTACTCTTATATTAGAGGTGGAAGTGGGATTATATGCATTGGCATGCCTATTGAAGTTAGGTTGCCCTTGACCTCTACCCTAACCATATTTTTGAGGTGGGAACATATTTCCTTATTGAGTATAGGTATAGGGGTTTTGATTGAAACCATAATACAAATTGAGTTGCCTAATTTGAGCCTCAAAGTCATTAGATCTTGCATGCCAATCAATATTATTCTTTGCCTTCTCAGGAGCAGTTCTAGGCTTGGTATTTTCACTTAGAACTTGGGAAACATTTGGTTCAGCAGAAGAATTATTTGACAACAGAGGCATGGATAATTTTGGAGGTAACTTTCCAACTTATATTGGGCCATTTTCAGCTCTAATGGCAAGGTCATATGTTTCAGGTAAGGTGTATCCACCCATGGATTACAATATTATGGCTATGTCAGTACCAATAGCCCTTAGATATGTGGGAAACACAAATATTTTAGGTGGTATCATGGGATGAGGCAACCTATTCCAAGTCCTTTGGAATATCTCAATAAAATCATGTATGGTATCCTTAGGGGCTCTTTAAATTACATTGATCCAATGGATGAGTGGTGTGTGATCACTCTTGTCTTCAAACCTTGATGTTAGCAGCTCTCTAAAATCATCCCAAGTTGTGATACAACCCTCAAGTAATGTCCCATACCAATCAATTTATTTCCCTCTAAGGGACATCGCAAGGATTCTAATGGAAATATTGACCTTCGTAACATTATGAAAGCTACAAAATTTTGAGATATCCCTAATATGCTCACTAGGAGTGACATGACCTTCACCATTGAACGTGGGAACATTTTTGGTAGCATTAGGGGGTATATCATCATATACATTGAGATGGATGGGATTTTTAGTGTTAAAGGTTGGGAAGGAATGTTGCATATCCATGTTCTCCTCAAGATATTCCTCAATTTCTTTATTTTCTTGGCTTACAAAGTCCTCTTGCTCTTAAAAGGTCAGAATATGCTGAAGATGTTGAACTTCAAGAGAAAGTTCAGGTTGAAGAGGTGGGTTTATTGGATTGAAAACTCTACTAGAATATGATATATTAAGGATCAAAAATTATGAGCATAAATATATGATAAAATAATGGTCTATTCATAGAAATTAAAAACACCTTGAATGGAGTCACCAAATGTTGAGTAGAATACCATATGTAGCTATGATTTTGTCAAGACTAGCATTCACCTTAACAAGTTGTCTTTAGGATAGTCATCCCATCAAGTGTGCCATAATTTTTTTCACCAAATATCACACCCTAGAGGAGGTTGTTCAATCCTACTATAATATTTTGGAAACATTCAAATACCTCTAGGCCTGTGGGTTGCCTATAGTAGAGGTAGACCTCTAGGTTTAAGGGCTAGCTCCCTAAATTTATCCTTAAGTGCTTATAACCTAAAATAAATAATTACTTGAATGAAAAAGGATAAAATTAGACATGAAAGTAAGCTAATCTAAGGGGGTGATACACTATAAATATCTCCACAATAGTACCATACAAATTCACTAAGAGACAAGACTCGCAACACTAGTCTCAAAGTCTTAGAATACTCTAACATTAATATTTCAAACATGGAGGTGATATGCATGAAACTACTCATGGTAAGTGAACCAGAGATTATTTTAAAACACTAAGGATACTTCAGAGCCATACACTTACAACACTTCATGTGACTTGTTAGAGTGGAAACAACTTGTATCAAACATGGAAGGATTGATATAAATCAAAGATAGATGTCAATCACTTGAATTTTCACTATAAATCACTTCACATACTTAGATAAGAGAGTTTATGAAATCAAAACCAGATTGCATATATTATTTCAAATTCAAATTTTAATATCAAACTAACAAGGCTTCACCATACTAGGTGTGGAATTATCACTACAAGAGCCAAAATGGCTTGCATTTATAGAATGTGAGAAGAGAGATAAGAAATTAGAACTCAAGGGTCACAATGCCACATGTAAATGCATGAAAACAAGTTAAATTACATAAGTATGAAGAGGATAATAAATATTTGGAAGGTTTTCTTAGACAAATGTCCACCTAAAGCATGATAACTCTCCAAACCTAGCGTAGAGGCCTTCAAATGACTTCTCAAAATTGCCTTCATGATTAGGCATATTTTGAGCACTTAAAAATAGACTAGGGAGAGTTATAAAATATGCACAGTATGAGGGGGGTTAATACCAAGCTTTAAAATTCATCAGATGTGTCCCTAACTCATAGCCTTCTTTTGGACACTTGTTCTCACCATCTGCAGTCACTCATTAGCCCTCTTTCACTCATTTTTCACATTTGTCATCAAAGAACCCTTAAATTTATCAAAAAAATAATGTAAGGGATGATATGACACCTATATAGTGTCCCTTTTCCTTCTATTCCATGAATTATAACTTAAAATTCCCCTTAATTGGACTTATCATCCTCTCACTTTGTAGTCATTCTTCATTTTCACTATCTACCACAGACTACCTGAAGTGAATGAGTTAGCAGAGATGTTTGTGTGTTTATATGAAATGAGAAATGGATGTGGAGAGTTATAATAGGTCCCAATTGACCTCTCCCAATGATACTCATCCTTCAACTCTCCTCTACTCCTATAAAACACATAAAATCCTACAAGAAAACATGTTTTCACCCTATCTTTACAAGTAGGGTATAGACCAATCTGATGAGTAGGAGCCTAGGAGATTCCTATATAATTCTAAAACCATTTATAGTTCATAATATCTCTCTTGAATGAATATTTACTCATTTATTTCCAATTGGGTCTTAAACAAGGGTTTAGGAGGGTTTGAGAGGGTTTAGACTCTTAAGGATTGTTCATATAATATTGACATCCAACCTCCCAAAAAAATTACACAAATTTAAAGATTAGGACCCTCATAAAATTTACCCAAATCCTTAGTTATCAATGCAACCAATTTCTACATATTTGAGCTTTCAAATATGGCCTATTGAGCTTGAGAGTGTATTCTAGATAGGTCTGAGATGAAAAAATCCAAATTTGACCAACCTGTGTAGTTTCTTTGCAGGCCAATGGTTTCAAAAAACCTCATACCTCCCCCTAAATTTCATCAAATGTATTGGATAGTTTATCTTTCCTTATAAGTAAAGGTGGACCTTACTAAGGTATAGGTCTAATCTAGGCCTAATAGGCCTGACTATGCTCCAACTATCCATAACCACCTCTAAGTGGTTTCTCAAGATTGTGAGGAATTTTCCACATTTTTTCATGCTCAATCCAATGTTCCACATCCTTTTACAATGTTTTCAATAGTCCTCATGTCATCCTTTTACCATTCTCATACCCTCCTAGTAGTTTTACCTCTCTAGTAGTGCCCTATGTCTAATATATATTAGAGGGAATCTACCCTATTTACTCGACCATTTTAAAGTCATGGAGGGATTAATTAGGTATTATTTACTATTTTTACCAAGTTTAAAAGTTATATCACACCAATAGACACTTCAACTCTTAAAAAACCTCAAGATCGACTTCTCAAACCTATTAGCTATTCAAGGTCTAGAACTTCCTATAGGTTGAGATCTAAAAAATGGTTTTGCTCTACCTTTTTGGTCTTAGTACCTCACTCAACTGATGGAAACATTTTAAAGGTGATCCTAAGATCTTAATTCACCATCAACCATTTTAATCTTATCAATCCATTTCTCTCCACTTGACTAAGCCTAGTCTGTCTACTGTAGCAGATTGTGAGTATATGTCTCAGTTGAGATGAGGGGTGTCATGTAGGTGATGTTCATGATTTTGAATTTTTTTACATTCTTATGCCCTTTTTTGATTTCTCAATATCATATTCATACTTGTATTTCTTAGACCAATCATGCCTTAGGATTTGTGAATGTTCAAATTGCTTACTCTAGCATATGAGTCTATAGTCAGTTGTAGGTTGCCATTTTGAGAACAAAGGGACCCCTATAGGTGTTAATCTATATAAATCCTTATGTCTCAAATTACCCAATTATTCCATGGGTTATTAGTGTCATCCTCATTTAAATGGAGTAACTTGTTTGTAGGCTATGTTACCATCATGTTATTGTTGCTCTGAAAGGTCATTTAAGCTTAAAACACTGTAGATTATACTAAACATCTATAGTGAGGATTTGCTTGAGATGGAGGTCTTCCTATATTACCTTCTTTTGATCAAACAACCAACCTATCATGTCAAATCATTTCCCCTATGCCTAGGCTACATGATGAAAACCATTAGGCCATTTTATAACCATTAGACCATTTTATACTTCAATATGTTCCATAATGGGATTATTCTTTGTGAGACAAGATCCCTATTTCAGAAATATTAAGGTAACATGTCTCTAAATGAAAATTTTAAAATATGTGATCAAATTCTTAGGTCTATTTGTTATCATATGACCTTGCCATTGTTATTATGACACTCTCAATGTTTCTAGACCTCAATCAAGATCTCAATAAGTTTCAATACCTTCACCTCATCATCCTCAGATCTATGTGGGGTTGTCTATAGGTAGACATTAGTCTCAAAATTATATATATTGAAGCATTGGTTGTCACAACCAATATTAAACCATTTGAATACTTCAAACTTTATTTTTCACACTTTGAGAGTGTATTCAACACCTTGAAAACTCCTCATCTGATCACCATGATTTCTCAAAATTCTTTTTGCACCTGATTGTAGGTGACTGCTACAAGGGAAATTGGTTGTATGTATCCTTTATGCATTGCATCTCATAAGGAAACCTTGAGACAAAGACTTTCATGAAGGGTAAATTATGTCCATTCTTATAAGAGGTTGAAGACAACATTTTAGCTTTGTCATGAAACCACTACAAGATTATAAGCATTGCAAGAGTGGAAACATTTATCTGTATACTATGATATAGTTTCCCACTAGCAAGGTGAGAACGTTCTTCTCAATATTTAAATTCCAAATGTTCAAACATGAATGATGGACCATGTGATAACAATGTCCATACTCTCTAAAAACATTTTCAATATGTGGTTTGTACAAACCAATCCAAATAGAGAGGAAACCTCAAGGGTATGGAAATGAGCAGGCATAAAAGAGTCACTTGCACTCTTATCATTGTTTAATAAATCTTGGTACACCAAACTTGGAAATATTACCATTAACTTGGATTGGACAAAGATTACTATCATCCCTTAGAATCATTTGACCTAACTCAACTCCTCCTGCCATACCATGCAAAGATCATTTGACCATTTTTACATGCAAAAAAGAGCGATGGAGAAGTAAAACATTTTTATGTCATTTTTGGGATCTTAAAGGCTTCTCAAGCATGAAAGTGAGTTTAGGGGACCTGAAGCATCACTGTAAAAGTCTTCCTACATGCCAAAGTTGTTACACAAGCCATATAATCAACTGAAAACTACCTTTTCTCAACTATTGTCTTGAATTCAATGTAGCACATACAAGTTTTCAATTACAACTACCATATCTGACAATAATATGACATGGGGGACATTGAGAAACACCTTAGAACAATTTTATTATATGGTGAACCATACAAGTCTATTAAATGGCCCAAATATGCCCCTTAGATGACATAAGACCAAATGAGGACTAAAAATGAATATGACCAAGGCTATAAACACAATGAATTACCCTATAATACCATAGTACACATTACAAGACCCTATTTTACCCTATATCAAGTTTTCAACTATAGGGGGTTGACCTATTTTGACTTGTGATCAAAATAGTCAACAATACCATAATCCATAATTTATTCTAATATATTACTCACATCCCCTTAACATTTCCTTCACTGGCTCAACCTTACATTTACATCACATAACCCTTCACATCAAGTAATCACCCTTTTAACAACCCACTTAACAATTAATCATGCTTTGATAATTCTTAAGGAATTTTAAAAAATTCACCACCTACCCTCACCTACCCACACTAACACTGCTACAAATCACCTTATTAATCCTCTTCTATCCAAATTTTTTTAATCTTAATGAACTATAGAAAGCTCTAAATTCCTATAACCTCTCCCCAATCCTTTCTCAATATTTTCAAGAATTTTTAATTCCTAGGAAATCTCTCAACCATTGATCTTTCATCCTTCATGGATAAAATCCAGTCCTCCATTCTCTCATCAACCTCTTATAAATGGAGCCACACCCCCTTGAAAATCAAGAGCCTTGATTGTCAAATCTTTACAACATAATCATGATATCATCTTTTCAAACATATCAACCAAATCATACCAAAATGTTGTCCAACTCTTGAGCTTCATAGATCAATCAAACATCTATTTTTAAGGTTCAATCATCTCCAAGTCATTTTGAGTGCATATACTTTATCAAGGGATAAGGATTAATTTTTCCTTGAGGTATAAACTTGTTTATATTTTATTTTTATTTGTACGTGAATTCCTTCCTTCTTTGCTCAATTTTGAGGTGTGTATGGTTGGGTCTAGGATAAGAATCTTGAGTTTCATTTCATTATTCCTAACTTAGTATCTTGGATCCAATTTCAATTAAACATTTTTAGCAAATCACCCAATCATTATTCCTAGGGCAACCTTGGGAGACCCATTCATCATTTTCTCATCTTGTCCATCACTTCATTCTTCTCATATCAGGAAAAAATCAGTAGCCTAAGATATTTATGGACTATGTAGGTAACACTAAGCCATATGGGTTGTTGAGGTTAATGCAGTCGCTATTTTTTCATCCTCACTTCCATTGGCCACTAATCCTCATAACATCCTACTCCCATCATCATGTCTACTCACTTAATATTTGAGCTACAAACAATCATCAATTAATCATTTAGGGACACATCTATCCTCAATAAGTAATAAATCATCAATTCAATCTAAGCATGTTGCTCTCCCCAGCATGCATCCTTACCTAAGATACATCGAATTCTTGCAGCCTATTTTCTTATCCTCTATTTACAACATATTCCCTCCATTGGGGCACATATACAATTGTAATAACATCTATTTTCTCTCTCTTGTATATGTCTTTTATAAGGGCATAATCACTACTCATAGCTCTCCCTAGCATGTATCCTTTACTAGGATACATCTAAAGCTTATGACCCATTCCCTTACTTCAATCACTTAATCAATCTTTTAAATAAAATATCACAACTCACCCCAACATAAGTCCTTTCTTGGGATACATACAACACTTGTGACTTCATTTAATCAATCATCCAACCCAAGCCAATAGCTCTTCCCAACATGCATCCTTTCCTGGGATACGTCTAATGCTCAAGGATTTACTTGTCCTATCACCCAAAATTTATGGTTTAACCTTTATTTGGGGCATATCCAAGGTTATAAATTCATCATATTTAACTTCCTCACATCTATCTTTATGAGTTACATCATTAATTAAAATCCTAATTAAATTTTATCTCATGGACTGATAGCTTCACATCATATCCATCACCTCTACTTCATCTATCATTTCAATCCTAACCCTTATGTATTATACCCATGCATCCCACCCCTTATTTTCTTTTGATTGGCCATCTATCTCATTCTTCTCCATATAACTCCTTGTGGGGGATTCACCTGTACTAACTTACTAATTATTGCAACCATTTTCTTCTTTAAAAGATCATTACTTCTTCTAGCTGCAATGCACTTTTAAAGAGGGAAAAAATGTATACATCTAAAATTTATCATTGTGTCATTTACTACTAATTTCATTATCAATCCATATTAGTTCCACTTATTAATCACTTTTATATCATTATCCATAATATACCATCCTAATATCCCCTTCTACATTTCCTACATCATGTACCAACCTTATAACACCATCTCTCTCAATTAATCATTCTATTAGCACTTCATTTGTCCTTAATCACCACTTACACAATATATTTGGAAATTTAAATTCCTCCTCACCAACCACCAACTACCTCCACTATGTCTCCTACAAATCACTTTCTTAATCTTCTCCTAATAATTATTAATTACACCTAATAGACTCTATAAATCTCTAAGCTTTTTAAAGACCCTCACCTATTCCACTCTATAGAATTCTATGGATTTTTAATTCATATTTTCAACTACTAAATCCTCACACTAATCCCTAGACATTGATCTTCATCTCACATGGCCAAATCCTAGTCATTGATTCATTCCATCAATCACTATATAATCAACTACACCCCCATGTAAAATCTATGAATCTTATGAATCTATGAGTCTTTGCTAACTTATGAATTTTCTATCATCTTTCCATCACCTTGCTACTCAAACATCCATTATTCTCATGTTGCCCAATCTTGGGAATTTTAAGCTCAATTAAACATCCATTATCAATATTTAAACATGTCCAAACCATTTTGAGCACATCCAACCATGTCAAGGACTAATAATTCATTTCACTTGAGGTATAATTGTTATTTATATTTCATTTCAAATTTTCATGTGAATCTCTTATTCCTTTAGCTCAATAATAGGTGCTTGAGAGTGGGTTTAGAGTAGCAAATTCAAGTTCATTTCATTGTTCCATTGCATTTTTATCTAACACTCACTCATTTCACATCATGTAGCATAATCTGTGTATAGGAAAATAAGTGCTAAATTTAGCATTTCTTAAATTATTGGTATGAGTCATGGAAATATTACCATGCAGAAGAACACATGGCATGTATTCCCATGCATCCAATGAGGAATAATTTTGATAAATATCACTCAATATATCATGCACACAAATTTTAGAGGGATTAATTGTTGGTAAAAATCAGAGTTGCACAATAGATAAAGTCAAATACAAAGAAAATAATTTGAATATAATAATATTATTATATTCATCTCATTCTCAATTACATACTAAGTGAATATTACATCCAACATAATGTAAATATATAGGATAGCATATCCTATTATCTAGGAATCCCACTAACTAGTAAATCTCATAGAATCTCTTGCAATCTCTTATAATTGTGAGTTGGGTAATTTAATCTAAACTCACATACAACAAGCTCCTAATATATATTATTACTACATAACAATAATATATTATCAACTAACTTACATAGCAACATAACTGTGAGCTATTAATGTGATATTGTTTTAACTAACAATATTTATGGTATTACAAACATAATAATGTGAACACACCCTAACATTCACCCCCTTGTGAACATTATTAACCCCTAGTCTACACTCTCTTAATGTGAACATGGGGAAAATAACAATCCCATGTCTGCACCTATACTCATGATTTGATCATTTTCACAAGACAATCACAAACCTTACAAATGGTTTTACATATTTCTTACCAAAAACCAAAATGGGATGGTTTTCACCTAGATGACCAACAACCATAAAAAATGGTTTTACAAGTGGCTTACCACAAACCACATCATGGTGTGTAGTATAGTTACTAGCTCTCTTCACTATCACATATTCAAAGAAGTTATAGAGGGATTTTTTTAGCTCACTCATTAAAAATGTGAACATGTATACAACATCTATTTTTATTCATATAACTGAAATCAAACACATAATTGAAAAGCAAATATGCCACTAAAGCAGATGTGGCCCCATTGTTAGTGGCTAATGAGAGGCATAAAAAGCCTCCATCCTCTAGTGTCCACCAACCTCCAATATGTGATGATTCTTACTCAAATGATAAGATCTTAAAGATCATGTCATTTTTGATGAGAAGACTCCCCCACACACATAACTGACACATACGATTTAGAATGTCAGGTTTGCCTAATAATGTGCCTATACAAGAGAGATTTTTGACTTTGATAATGTAGACACACTTTATTGACTTAAAAAAAATACTCTAAACTTACAACTCTTTTTGTTTTGATTTTAACTATTAATATGATGACATACACTAATTATAAAACCCCTAACTAAAGGGCTTTGATAAATAATGTACATATCTAGACTCGAAGACACTTTTACAGACATTGATAAAAACCTTTTGTTGACTTTTGATACTTTTTTTAAAAAAAATTATTTTGACAATATAATACTAAATGAAATTGAAACCTAAATAAATTTTATTAGATATTTGACTCAACTGATGATAATAAACTAAACCTATAAACTTACTAATAGCCAATAAAGAGACACTATTATATCTTAAAAATAAAAGACCTAATACCTTTCTATGGCATGATGGAATGTTGAGGTGTGAAGTCAAACATAGCAAGACAAGCTACAGATCTAATGTTGAGGTTCTTTGAAACTTATAGTGGCAGCATATATCACGTGATCATCCACTGCCTTCATATACATATAGATTCATTATGGCTAAATGGCATTGGGCCATGTAGATTTGAGTCAAGATTATGTGGGTGTCTATAGAATGCACTGAGTAGCTATTAACTGATAAGAGCATCAATCTAAATCACTTTTGAGTGATGCACTATGGGTAGTTAAAGCATAGGATACAATGCATGCACAACTAAAACCAAATTGGTTACCATTGTACACATCCCTACCAGTTCTTAACACTTCAGAATGGCACATCAATTATTTATTAGGCCTTTAAAACATATACTAGTGCTTATAAGCCTTTCTTACTAGATTGACAATTATGAGAATGCCAAGCACTTAGTAGTATATTTGTGGATCTTTCAAAGACATATTTGGTGTGTAGGAAGACCTCTTGACATGAGGTGAAAGGTAGATGATTACACACAAGTCATGTCTTAGAGCTTTCACTAATTACATTATCCAATATATATCAAGACATGTATGGAGTTTTGATAGTCAACAAGATTTAGATGTTCTATCTTGTGCATAAGAACATATTTTTATTTGACAAGGAAGATATGCCAATTTTTTTGCAAAATGATGGATGCTCGACTCATTTAATATTTATAGATATGTTCAGATATATAATGTTTGAGATTATTTTCTCCTTTATGTATAGATCAATAGAATTAGTATGATTGAAATCACACTTAGGACTACAGTTGAGAGATATTTGTCAACTAAGCTATTTTCTCTTTTACAGAGAAGATATACTAGATGTCAATCCTTAAATATGGTTGGATCCGTATGAAGCATGTATAGGTCTATGTAATCAGATAGTGAGAATAATTTTCCATCAATAAGGGTAAGTTAAAACAATGGATGCCCCTCACAAATACTCATAAGTCCATCCTGCTCTGATCCCAGATATTGGTAAAAATTAGAGTTGCACAATAGAGAAATCCAAATACAAAGAAAATAATTTGAACATAATAATATTATTATATTTTGATAATTCTCAATTACATACTAAGTGAATATTACATCCAACACAATACATCTATATTGGATAATATATCCTACTATCTAGGAATCCCACTAACTAGTAAATCTCCTAGAATCTCTTGCAATCTCATATAATAGTGAGTTGGGTGATTTACTTAAAACTCATGTACAAAAAACTCCTAATATATATTATTGTTACATAATAATAATATATTATTAACTAACTTACATAATAACATAACTGTAAGCTATTAACGTAATATTGTTTTAACTAACAATATTTACATTATTACAAACTTAACAATGTGAATACACCCTAACATTAATTGAAATTTTTTAAAAATAAATTCAACCCATATAAGGAGGTTAGCTCAATAGAATTTTGCAATTAATTTGTAATGTTAATTTGTAATTTTGAGTTCTGATTGATAAAAATGTCGCAAAGATGAGATTGTGGATTGACCTGATTCAAGAAAGTAGAGGTTGCCTTATAGTTTAAGGATGCTTTGCCATTGGTATGTTACAAAAAACTATTTTTTTACATATTTCATAAATTTTAAATTTTTTTAGGAATTTTATTATTTTTATCATTGTTTGTTGCAGTTGATCTTTCAGTTGCAACCATGTCGAAACCTTATGCGAACATGTCCAGACCTTATGTAGACCTATCCAATTTTTGTGCAAACTTGTCCATGAACATGTTTACTTCACTATAGTCTTTTTCACATAGTCATTTGTTCTACCACAACTTTATATGTGATATTATTTAGGCTAATATTAAGATTATCTTTAGTCTTTTTTTCATACTTGTATAATTTTGTTGATTTTTTTATCATGTTTTTGTGATTATCGGATGACATGCGAGTGCCAAGAGTTTAGGAATGGGTATGTGATAGATACCATGCAAACATTGTCATTAACTAATGTATAGATAGCCATTCTTGAAAAATTTAGGTTAGGTTATGTTGGATGGATAGATCTGATGCCATATGACATGCATATGATGATGGCACTAATAAAGTGATGGGACTCAGATACTTGTAATTTTTGGGTCCTCACAGGGGAGATTATTGTTACACTTGAGGATATATGGAGAATATCAAGACTTCCTATGGCTATAACATGTGTGACCTTTTAGAGTGGTGGTGGATAGGAGAGGATAACACAGGCCCACTAGTACATGACTAGGCATGATAGGGGTGTTTGATATACAACCAATGATGTTACTATATTATTTTTTGAGATTGTATTATTGAATGTTCCATGTGTGTAGAAGTTTGTGTGTATTGTTAGCATCCTTTATTATTTTTGATGGTGGCAGTGTTTCTATTTTATAAAATATGCATTGTTGTGTCTAAGATATTTAGGAACATAGTACTATGTATTCTTGGGGATGAATGATGTCGGCTCATTTATATAGAGACATGCATCAATTTTCTTGAGAGGATTTTGGTGATGATTTGGGATTCGTGAAATTATTACACTATTGAGTGTTTGATCATAATTATGTTATACATCTTATGGGTATGGCCCATGGTGATTGGGAACATCCACATATGTCTATACAAAGATGGGTCAGGACTACATGTGTTGTGTAAAGTGGGACCATAGAGTTTCAATGTATTCTTGATTAGTTATCAATGTAATCTATTATTTATAGAACTTATCAGGGGTTTGGAAGGTGGGGCGAGGATAAATTGTAACTGCATCATATTTGTGTTAGTTGTTTGTTCCATAATCATTGGCCTAATGTTTATAAACATTTTCAATTTGACTACATTATGTGGCAATTTTGTATTAAATAGAATGTGCCCCTGTTGGCCAAGGTGGACCTAGAGATTGAGATTTATGAGGTTGATGATGCTAGGTGTATTCTAATGTACACATTATGGTAGATGGTACATTATTGGCCTACCTTTTTTATTCATGTGGTAGAGGCTGCCCCCAAGGCATAGGGTGGAGGAGGAGATGAAAGTGAGGAAGCATCTACTGAGCCTAACTTTGCTCTTATGGGTGCAAGTATGTATATGTGTTATGAAAATATTTGCATTGTTATTATTTCCTTTGATAAATTTTCCATTGATATCATGTATTGTTGTTTTATAGAAGATGGAAATTAATGGATGATAATCATAGAAGCAAAATTTATAGTTTTTAATAGACATTTTTCAGGTGAAGTAGTTCTTATAGGTTTAGTTGAGCATGCTACATATATAGCCGGTGAACATGATCCATTATTTGATTGAGTTTTTATAGCCACCACCACATATGTTGAATTTGCATCAGAATGATATGATTTTAGAGTTGAGTGTGATGTGGTCATATTTTCATGGGACCAATTTAGAGTAGATTTCATAAGGGATCATATGCCCCCCATTTCTAACTACATATTTCAACCAGAGTTTACTAGTTGAGTATGTTCGATTACCCTAGTTGAGTACATTTAATTTTAGCATGAGCATACAAATTTATAATAAAAAGTGGTTGTCTATGAGAATCGAAAAAGGAGAATTCGATCATGATCAAGATCTCAACATGATGATAGTAGGGCTTCTACATCGTGAGCCCCCATGTTATTTGATAGAGACATTAATTTAGATGTTGACGTAGATGGCCAGGGGCCAATTATTGAGTGACTTTATATATGTTGTATTATCATGTTGAACATTTTTTTTATATATGAACTTTTAGTGTTATTATTATATTGTGCTTATGTGGAATGGATGTTGCATATGTTTTAAGAGTTATTGCATTTTAAAATTGTAATCATGTGGCTTTCTATGTTTTTGTATATGAAACAATGTGTTAATTATATAACATTTAATTTATGACACGTTTATAAGTGAACTAACTAAGAATCATATAATGAGTTGACCACCCTAATGGAAAAAAAAAATTATGCACCTTATTGATCATCATTTATAACTAACTTTTAATAATGAAAATTTGACTCTGTATTCTTAGAGATAATCACACTTATATTAATTACCTATGATGTTTGTGGTTGATATCATTGATGCTCTTTTAATTTATATGAAGCATGCATTACATGTTCATATCTCTGATATGAAGCTTGGTAATTTTGCTTTGGTACCCATGTATGTGTAAAGTGAGATGCACCTTTATCTTGGACCATAGTGTTTTTCATGTTTATTTTATTGCTTTGAAATGTTAATAAATTTACCTCAAAATTAAAAGATAAACTTATATTATCCTTATTCATTATTGCATTCATTTTTTTAACCGTGGTTGTCCCATAATTTCCTTTCCTAGTGTAATAGTATGTTGTAAAATCAATAGTGTATTCATTGTCTTAAGTCCCAAAGTGATCAGTGAAATAATATGTCTCATATCATATCCATGTGTGTGTTTCATATCTTTCTCACTATATCCCACACTCTTAAGAAAACTTAATGTGCATGTATTATATGTTGCATATTATCTATAACAATATCTACTTTATATGTGTTGTTAATGGAGCCCAAATGACCATTGTTCCTTATTATGAATGTTCTAGGATATCTTGGTCTTCTTAAAGTGAGATGTAAGAGAAGATGAAGTGGATTTTATTGTGTTATCATCCCTTTTCTAAAATATATTAATCCCTTTAACTACAAGTTATGTAATCTTTTTTTGCAATACATAACAATCATTATCTTGATATCCATTAATACATGATAAGTGCAAAATGGTTTACATTTTACTTTCTCAAGATGATGATAGTAATTAGGAGTGAGAGTGATTAAATTCTTATTTAATAATCTTCGTAGAATATCATGTGTTTGATCTTTGAAACTATCAAACTTAAGTGGTTTCCTCTTATTGAAAGTACATTTATTCAGGTTATGTTTTGCTCTGTAAACTAATTCCTTCCCTTTATTGAGGACCTTAACTCTATCCTTCTTGATTAAAATTATTTTCATTGGTTTATCCTTCTTCTGACAGATTATAATTGGATTATGTTTTTTAGCATAGGCTAAATATAGTTCCACCCTCTTATTGGTAGCTTCCTTCTTGGGTAAAGATTGTCCAAATTCATTTACATTAGTATCCTTATGTGTTGCAGCATTAATATCAAATGCATATTTAAACATATCTATGTATAACTTTTCAAAAGAAGTGTAAATATTATGCATGACTCTTTTTTTGAGTGGAGACAGGAGATTCTTAATAAATAATTACTTTTATAAATCTAAGGACTGATATGTTGAATAATGTAAAGTAGTCTTAAATCATAAAATATAATATTTGATAATCGGATCGTGGCCCTGCCGCAAACCTTGTGTAAATGTACCAAAGTGCATTTAGGCACCATGTGTTTGTGATAATATGATGGGATCACATCTTCTAATCTCTTGAAAGTAAGTAAGGAGCTAATAAATAGACTATAAAACTAATATGAGGCATCTCTTATTAGGTTTCTATGAAAATATTTTAGTAGGATGTGTCCATTATTACCCCATTCTTCATAAGTGTATATGAGTTAAATAAATACAAGGATCTCCATAACCATCAAATAAATGAAGTATGGTTATAACAAAATTCTTTCGATATAGATATTCACATATAGCTCATGTAAGGGGTCATCTTAAAATAACATTATCTTATAAATTATCATAACATGATCTAGTTTATAAAGTGAGATCGAGCAATTGTCTTTAGAGGTCACCAATAACATGCATATGTTGAAACATCAATATTTATGGGATACCTTTATGGCCCACATTATTCTATTAAATATATAATATATTTATTATTTAATAAAATAAATTATCCATAACTTTTTGTGCAAATATAAAACTTATGTTCTAAATATGATTAGGTAAAAAGGTGAATTGGTTAGTTAGAACCATTCAGTCACATTAGAAAAGAATTTTACCTTTGTAATCATATCATGGGATTGTGAATTACTTCCAGTGGATGTGTCTTTGAGCATTTTGTGAAGAATATGTAGAGAGAAGTGAGTTGAAAATAATTAGTATTGGGTGTAATATATTTTTTGAATAATGGATATAAGCTTGTGGGTTTTTTATCTTATTGAGGTTTTCTCATTTTAAAATTGCGTAATGTGTCTTACTATTATTTTTCTCCATTTTATATATTTTATTGCATGATTTATTTTTGATTAAAGTTATTAGATGATTATTTATGATCCATATACTCTGACATGGTAATGAAACCATGTTATTTTTGGTCTAATAATTTTACAGGGATTGCAATTGCTAGAAACCCTGTACAAAATTATTTTTAAAATTAAAGAAAGTTTCATATTACTAAAATATAAATACAATTATTCTTTTTAAAATATAAATTTTTACCTATCATTTTTTAATATTAAAAAAATATAAAACAAAATATATTTTTTAAATTATGATAATGATTTAATTTTAATTTGTTGGGGAACCAAATATAGAATTATTACCATGTTTATATTAACAATGTCATGGCTTTTGGACATATATAGAAATATAGAGTTGCCCAAAAAAATCCAAACACTATAACTAAAGATAATTTTATTTTAAGATCTAAAAATCTTTGTGATAAAATTGAAAATCATATATTTGTTTGGTGTCTTTTGGTCTTCTTAATCCAATTATTTATATATATAGAATTGGGTTCGGCCCAAACAGAATTCCATTATTGTGTTTAAATTTTGTTTTAATATATTTTTAAAAATAATAATTATTAATTTTTATTTATTTCATAAAAAAATTTAAAGGCGGCCTGCGCTACCCCAAACTATGTTATTTTTATTTTAAAATAACTAAAATATATATATAAGGGGGATGATATTGTCACCGTCCCCTTTTTTATTTAATTTTTATAAAATATATATGGAGAGGGGGATGGTAGTGCCGCTCCCCCACATTTACTATAATAAAAAAATTATGCAGAGAAGATGACATTATTATAAAGAGGGATGACAGTGCCCTCACAACCTCCCCTCCACCGTCCCTACCCGTTACCCCCCTCCCTCTCATATTTATTATATATAAATTAAAAATAGAGAGGGGGACAACAATGCCACCTCATATTTAAATATTTACTAAACACATATGTTTAAAATAAATAAAACAACTTCCCCATGGAAATAGGGTATCTACCCCAACAAAAAGAAAAAGCACATAAAAAAGAAATGAATATATATATTATAAAGAGTTAATTTTAACAATATTTTTATTAATAGGTTTGACTAAAATTTTGTGTTGTCAAATAAAGGAGTTACTTGCTATCTATTTAGGGATTCTACTCTTTAGTGGTACGCTGTTGCATCAAGCCTAAAACTCTTTATTGGATATATTTCAAAATAATTAGTTGGTTGGAAAGGGGTTATTCTTTCTCAAATAGGTAAATTATTACTCATCAAAATCATATTACGAAGCTTGTCTATGTACCTAATGTCCATGTTCAAGATGCCCAAGCCTATAGCGGAAAAGATTGATAAGATTCAAAAAAATATTTTTCTGGACAAGATCCAAAGACAAAAATAGATTCCATTTGGTTGCATGGGAAAAGGTTTGCCTTTCAAGGAATCCTAGGGGGTTAGGTTTAGAAAAACAAAGGATTTAAACAAAGATCTTATGGCCAAGTTAAGTTGAAGGTTCATAAAGGAGACAACTTAATGGTTCTATATCTTGAAATAAAAATCCTTATAGTCTAGAGAGGCCAATGTTTTACTTGTTGAGGACCAATTTTTGAGAGGTTCCTTCTTTTATAACTATTTGGTTAGTAGCAAAGATATTCTTATGAAGGGTTGTATATTGAATGTTGGTAATGGCAAAAGAGTGAGGTTCTAGGAAGATCCATGGTTTTTAGAAATACCTTCGATGGAGTTAGAACCATGGCATCAAATTGGAATTCCTCTCTAAAGATAGTATGGGAGGAAGGTGGTTGACTATATTCAAGTCTTTAATAGAGGTAGACACTGGAAACAACTAAATGCAGAGAATTTAGATGGTAAAGGCAAAGCTATTCTTGGTGATTTGAATATTCTTCTTAAAGAGTGTCATGTTACTGATCTTCATAGAGAAGATGAATTAGCATGAAATTATTTTTTTATGCTCAATCTAATTTTAAATTTAGGTATAACTTAGTGATAGAGGCTATCAAGATGGTTTCCCTTGGGGAAGTTTATGGTTCAAATATTTGATACCCAAAGTGAATATTTTCCTTTGGTTGATCATTTAAAACTAACTTATAACTATGGATAACCTTAAAAAGAGAGGTTTTATTCTCATTAATATATGTCTTTTAGTTGAAGAAGAGGAGGATTCAGTAAAACATTTATTTCTAGACTGCTCATTTGCCTTTCAAGTTTGGAGGAGCATTTTCGACAATTTTCAGATTTATTAAGGTCATCCTTCTTCAGTGTTAGAGCTTTGGGATTGTTGTAAAGCTACCTTTAATAAAATTAATCTAAATAAGTTGTGGTTTGGGTGTTCCCCTGTATTTTATGGGGCATTTAGAAAGAAAAAAATGATCATATTGTTAGGGATAGGTAGAGATATAGTTTAAGGGTTGTCGATAAAATCAAAAAAAAAAATGGAAAAAAATAGAAGTAATAAACCTGGTAAAAAAGAAGCCTTTATTACATAAAAGCTTTTCATTTCCAATAAATGATAGTTGAATCTTCTTGATTGGCTTAGTGTTGACCCTAGAGCAAAGTATAGGAAAATAGTTAAATGGTAAGCTCCCTCTCCAGGATGGGTTAAATTAAATTTTTATGGAGCCTCCAAGTGAAACCCTGAGCTTGTAGGAGGAGAATGCATCCTTCAAAAAAAGAAAGTTTGAGGTGGTTGCATCCTATGTAGGTAATATGGGAGTTCAATCCAATCATTGGGTAGAGGTATTAGCAGTGTTATGGGGTTTACAAATGGCTAAGGAGAGGGATGTAACCTAGTTAGTTATAGATTAATATTCCTTCAATATTATGAATTTCCTCTCTAAGAATAATTTATCTAATTGGACCATCAATTTTGTGAAGGAAGAGGCATATGATATCATAAGCTCCTTTAAAATGGTTTGTATTCAATGTGTGTATAGAGAAGGTAATTAAATTACATATTGGTTTACTAATTTGGGTGTGGATTCAAGTATCCTCAAGAAATGGTGTGGTAAGGAAGATATTTCTAATGCTATAATTCTTAAAATATTTATTGAGGCCCCTAATTTGCTTTCTTATAAAGCATATTAAAGATTATAAAATGATGGAAGGTGTTAATTCTAAAGTTTCTTCTATGTTTTGTTGGATTCTAATAAAAAACCTTGATGTATTAGTAAATGGAGGGATCATGTTAGCTTAATTATTATTAGGTATGGCCATAGCTATACTCATAAGAAGATTTATGGATGTCACATCCTAATAAAGTTGTTTAAGCCTAAGAATGGTCCAATAACTACCTAGAATGTGAGAGGGATATTAATGATCGATGCTTTGTTAATGATAGATTGAGTATCAAATTAGGAATAGTAACCAAGGGTTATTTTAATTCTCCTAACCAAAAAGTGGGTGATGACTTAGGTAGAGAATAACCCTCCTCATTTGATGTCTTTATTAAGAACACAGAGCTTTGGAGTATTCTATAGGAGGTCAGTTTAACCAACTTCATTCAAAAGGTGGAAGGTTACAACATGCATATCTCAAGGGCCTTTGCCAATAATTGGAATGAGAGAATGTTCAATTGGAAATGGATCAATATTTAGGTAATGGAATAACTCATTGCTCATGTTATAGGTTTGAAAATGGAAGGTTAGAAGTATTAGAAAACCAATAAGGACAACAAAGAGGAAATTGGATGAAGAATAGTTGGTCAAGTTTCAAGGAGGATATCTAAGGGACTCCCTTTCCCATCCTTATAATGAGGTTTCCAAACATATCATGAAGTTTATAATAATATAGGGTAGGTATAAATTTGTCCTCTCCTTTCATTTTTTTTTCCTTAATTACTTCAGGCACCATTTTTCAATTAGTATATTGTTTTGCATTCTCAATCGAAGGAATTATGCCAATATCATTCATAAATGACATTAAAAATATAGAATTAAAGAAATAAATAAACAATATTATGTCTCAAAGGCACAAATCACAAATTAGACAAGAATTTTAAAGTAGAAAACCAAATGTATCGGAGAAAAACCCACATAATCTTATAAAAAAGCTTGTCACCAAAATATCTACAAGTACAAGATAGAATCAAGAGCACAATAAGAAGAAGAAGAGAGAGCTATGAATTTTTAGTGAGGAAATTAAGAGAGAAAAATCTCTTTTATAGAGCTAGAGAAAAAAATGGGAGTTATAAGGAATCCCATGATTACCTTACAAACCTCTTTTGTGTGTGTCACTTGTGGCCTAGTCCCTTAGAAAATGAAGCGAGGTGTGTGCCAAGTGGGGGAAGGGATTACTTATGCAAGAAATATTAAATATTAAAGGAGAAAAAAGAGATGAGTGACACCTCATGGAATCCAGATTTATATGAATTTATAATTCACATAAATAAAAAATTTACGCACAAAAAAAAAGAACTTAGGATAAAATAAATTATCCTAAATAAAGGGTAATCCTAACACTCCCCCTTAAAATTTATTTAGGGGTTTAAAATCACACAAGAAGGGAGGAAACATCACTAACTCTCCACCTTGATGAAAACTTCCTTCAATCCTAGTAAATTGTAAAGGAATACAAACTTTTCTTTACATAATGGCTTAGTGAAGATATCAACCATTTATTCTTCAATAGGATAGAAAGAGAGAAGAATTTGATTATCTTAAATAAGTTTGCACTAAAAATGATGTTGAATCTTAATGTGCTTGGACCTTGCATGGAAAACCTAATTCTTTACTAAGCTAATGTCACTTTGATTATCGCCAAAAATTAGAGTAGTCGAATGTTGAAAGTGTCCCAAATCTATAAGAAGTCTTCTAAGCCAAATAACTTCTTTGACAACATGATTATAAGCTTTATACTCAAATTATGTGGAATATAAGGAAAAAATTGTCTTGTTTTTACTATTCCATGAAATTGTGCTAAAACCCAAAGAAAAATATTAACCACTTGTATATCTAAAATCATTAGGATCACCAACCTAATCAAAATATAAGTAAAGTACAAGAGAGAAACTATTATTTGAGGTATACTCGATGCAAAAAAGTTAGAGTACCTTTAATATAACAAAGAATTCTTTTAGCATCTTTAAAATGACTAACTTAAGATTTAAACATAAAACGAGAAACCAATCTAACAAAACAGGCATATCAGGATGAGTATGAGTGAGATAATTTAAACTTACAACTAATTATCTATAAAGAGTTAGATCAACATGTTCAGTTTTGATGTCAATAAGTAATTTGACACCAAGTTCATAAGGGGTAACAACAAGTTTACAATATAACATATTAAACCTAGATAACAAGTCATATGCATATTTAGATTGAGAAATATAAATGTTATCTTTTTATTGCCAAACTTGAATTCTTAAAAAATAATGTAAGAGACCCAAATCAGTCATTTCAAAGATATTCTTCAAAGCAGTTTTAGTTAAAGAACCCATTGAACTATTACTACCAATGATGATTAGGTCATGAACATACAAAACAATGATAACTATACCATTGGGATTATTTTTGACAAAAATATTGAGATCATTAGAACTACAAGTAAAGCTTTGAGCTATAAAAAATTGATAGATTTTAGAGTACCATTCTTTAGGATATTGTTTCAAACCATAAATAGCTTTATTTAACTTGAAAAAAAAATCATTGCCTTTCTTAATTAAACCATGGGGTTGAGACATGTAAATTTATTCATGCAAGTCACCATTTAAGAAAGCACTTTTAACATCCATTTGCTAAACAGGACAATGCATGTGAGCAATTAAAGCTAAAACAACCTTAATTGTGGGCATCTTAGCAATAGGTGCAAAAGTTTCATTATAGTCAATTCCTTCAATTTGATAAATACCTCTAGCAACTAATTTAGCTTTATATTTTTCAATTTGATTATCATAATTGAACTTAGTTTTAAACAACTATTTACAACTTATCAAATGATGGCCTTTACGGAGAGAGACTAAGTCCCAAGTGTTATTAGAAATCAAAGAGTTGTATTCATCATGCATTGGTTTTTTCTAATGAAGCTGACCTTAAGCTTGTTTTAGTTCTTGAGGATCAATATTGTTCATAAGTTTAGACATCAAATCATAATTACAAAAGTGTTGCCTAGTTCTATGAGTATCATTAAGATCTACATCAATTCTAAAATCTTCTATAGTAGTCTTGGTCTACTTAGGTATAAATTTTGGTGGAGAAAGACTAGAAGAAGGATAATGAATTTTAGGAACAACATCATTATGCACTACATCATTATGATCATCACTTGTTTCAAAAATAAAAGAGACAAAAATTATATCAAGACAATTTGAATTGAAAGCACAATCAAGTACACCATTTTTAGCAATTCTAACATCCCTTTTAATCTTGATTTTTTTAGTGTGAGGATCATACACCCTATAAGATTTAGATGATCCATCATAACCAACAAAGATAAAAGTGTCTGTTTTAGAATCTAACATCTTACATTTTTATATTAGAATATGAGCAAAAGCATCACAACCAAAAACATGTAAATGCTTCAAATTAAATTTTATACCACTCCAAGATTCTTCAGGTGTAGTATTTAAAATAACTTTAATGGAAGTCCTATTGATGAGATAGACAACATATTACATAGATTCAATCCAAAATTTATAATGCATATTTTTAACATGCAACATACACCTAGCCATTTTAGTGATAGTCCTATGTTTACGTTCAACAACACCATTTTTCTCAAGTGTGTAGGAATCAATTTTATCATATTTAATAATATGTTGATTACAATATGCAATAAAATCATTGCTAACATATTCAGTACCATTATCATTGCATAATATTTGTAAATAATAATGAAATTATTTTTCAACAAAGACATGAAACTCAATAAAAGTGTCTAAAACTTGATCTTTAATTTTGAAGAAGTAAATCCAAAATCATCAAGTGCAATCATCAACAAAATTTAAAGCATAATTTTCACCATTAATAGGAGTTTGCATATGGCCTAAAAGATCACTATGAAATAAATGAAGTTTTTCTTTAGCATGCCAAGATTGATTCAGGTAAAGATTCTCTATGAATTTTACCAACCATACAACCACTAAAAATAGAATCAATGGGAGGAATTTTAGACAAACCTTGCACCATATTAAGTTTGTTCATAAGTGCAATACTTTGGTAATTAATTTGTATTAATATTTCATTCCACAAGTTAGCATAAGTAAAAGTAATCAAAACATGAGTAGAGGAGGAAGAAAAGAATCCAATAAATTTGAACAAGTTATCATTATTTAAAAAATTAGTAGCAACAACTTGAAAATATTGTTTAATAAATTTAACATAACAAGTGTCTTTGGAAAATTCTACTTTATAATCATATTTGCATAATTAAAGAACATAAAGTAAATTCAATTTCAAATAAATAATAAGCAAGACATCATGCAATTCACCATTAGGGATTTTAAAAGTTCTTATGGCTTCAACATTGAAAGAAACATGATTGGCAAGACTTAAATACTTTTTATAAATAATCAATTCTAAATAAGTAAACAACTTAGCATTAGATGTCATATGTTGAGTATCACCAGAACTAACAATTAATTCAATAGGAGAAGCACGCAAAAAATGATTAAAAACAACTCTAGTATTAGATTTTTGTTTAGATTGAATCTTAGTATTACTACTGCTAGCATTGTCTTTGAACTTAAGCTTTTCACTTTTAATATCACATTTTTTATTAAAGCAGTGATCTTTATCATGAGTATTTTTATCATAATAATTACACTTTAACTATTTCTTAGGATTTGAGTTAGATTTTAATCTTTTTTATCATGTGTATTATTGGACTTATCATGTTCTTTACCATTCTAATGTTAGTGTTTAGAATTTAAAAAATGTTCATTAATCTTAAGACTACCAAATTAAATCAACTTTTGTTCTTTTTGATATAATAAAGTACAAAATAATTCAAATTTCAACTGAGTAGATAAAGAAGAAAAAACTAATTGCAAATGAATATTAGCCATAAACTGCTAATAAGGTCAAGGCAAATATTTTTTCATGATAATATAAATTAAATTCAAATATAAAAGTTTAACACCTAAACCAATTAATTGAAAATGTAAAGAGTGAACTTTAATAAATAAATCATCCATAGTTTTTAATTCATTATACTTTAAATCAGATAATTGACTTGAATTTGAATTTTATGAGATTCATTCACATCATACACAGATTTAAGTTTAGACCATACAGTGGATGTAATAAAATAACCATTAATATACACATGCAATTTGAGGTCATGACCATGCCAATCAATCATAAGGCTTCATCATTTTTTGCTTGTTATTTCTCTTGAACTTTAGCGAAGGTAGTTTTTATATCAAGTTTGGGGTCCATGTCATCTACTATGTCCACCAAGTATTTAAAAGTGAATATGAATTGCATATGTAATTTTCATAAATGGTAATTAGTGGATGTGAGTTTAAATTCAAGCAACAATTGAGTCATTGTGACTTGCTCACCTAATCTTTAGAAAGTGAATAGGCCAAAAAAAATACTTAAATGAAGGAGGCATGGAGGAATGATAAGAAAGCCAAAAAAAGACTTAGCTGAAGTGCAAAAATGATATCAAGGAAGAAATAGGATCCACAAAAGGATAAAAAATTGTTAAAAAGGCAATTACAAGATGACTATTAATAATCTTCGAAGTTGAAAAGGAAAAGATAATATCAACTATTTTAGAAGCTTTTAGATAGGAATAGACTTAAGCACAAAATTTTGTTGTCCTTGATTTAAAAGTAAGCCCACTTAAAATATCAATATATGGATTTTTATTTTATTTTTAAATTTCATGGAACATACAACCATATAGTTTAAAAGCTTATAAATTCCAATAATAAAATAAAGAAATATCTTATTTTAAAATTATTGGAAAGAAGTAATTAAAAGATTATTATTATTTTGTGAAGTGAAAAAGAAATATATTAAGATATAAATATCACTTGTATTTGTTTTTTTCTTTTTAAAACTTGGAAGAATAAGCCAAGTCATACAGCCTTTAAAGAATAGATTTTTTTTTGTGGAGTTTCCCTATTAAAAAAATATAAATAGAGTGATCTAAAAAGATCATAATTGTTTTTTTTAATGTAAAAAGGTGTGAATAAGAAAGGCAAAAATATACCAATCATGAACTAAATGCAGAGCTACTCACAAAGCTAAAAAGAGTGCTTAGTGAGGCACCACCTACAAGAGTAAAAAATGAGAAGCGTGACACAATAAAGACTCAATAAATGTTATCAAAAATGGATAGAGCACTTGAGACATAGAAAAGAATAATGTTGAGTAGGTGAGAGAGGTGTCAAGTGTTAAAAGAAGGGAAAGAGAAATGCCTAGGTAGAGAAAAAAATAAACTTAAAGTTGAATAGAAAAAGAGATGCCTAATAGAAAGTCACATGAATAGAAAGAAAGCACAACACAAAAGAAACAAAATATGCCAACTTAGAAGTTAAAAAAAGGTGTAGATCACTGAGTGGTCAAACAAAAAAGCACACAAAAAAATAAATAGGGATCTAAGAGAAGTCAACCAGATAATGCATAAATAACATAATATATAAATGGTACAATACAAAACTCTTAAGAGAAGAAAAATGTTTAAATAAATATAGAAATAACATAATACATACCAATCTTAGAGAAAAATAATAAGAGGTAAAGAAACATACTGGCAACACATATAAAAGGTTGATAAAAAGTTAGAAAAAAACTAACAAAGATACAAATAATCGAGATAGAAGGTTACAGTAAAAACTCTTGAGAAGAATAAAGGTACTCTTAAAAAAATGGTAGGTAGAAAGAGCTTGATGAGAGTAACATGTAGCTACAAGTTAGAGAGATTACAAAAAACTTAAGAAAATAGAGATGGATTAAAAAATTGTAAGGCCAATCCTTGCAAAAAAATCCCAAGATTTCTCCAAGCCTACACACTCTAAAATAATGCCAATAAGATAAACCTAGCTCTGATACAATGACATTCAAAATATAGAATTAGAGAAAACAAGAAACAATATTACCTCTCAAATGTGCAAACCACAAATAAGACAGGAATTTTAAAGTGGAAAATTGAACATATTGGAGAAAAATCCACATGATATTATAAGAAGGTTTGTCACCAAAATATCCATAAGTACAAGATACAAGCAAGAGCACAATGAGAAGAAGAAGCGAGAGCTATGAGTTTTTAGTGAAGAAATGAGAGAGGAAAGGCTCTTTTATAGAGCTAAAAGAAAAGAATGGGAGTTACAATGAATCTCATGATTACCTTACAAGCCTCCTTTACGTGTCACTTGTGGTCTAGTTCCTTATAAAGTGAAGGGAGGTGTTTGTCAAGTGGGGGAAAGGGTTACTTATGCAAGTAACTCTCAAATCGTAAAGGAGAACAAAGAGGTGAGTGACACCTCATGGAATCAAGATTTATGTGAATTTATAATTCACATAAATAAAAATTCCACACAAAAAAAAAAAAAGAACGTAGAATAAAATAAATTAACCTACATAAAGGGTAATCCTAACATCAATTCTATAGACAACTCAATCTTAGAGGTTAATAAGGGCAAAAGTCATTTCCATTTGCATTGAGTTGTTATATTCTTACTATACAATTATTCTAGATTTGTTGATATAGGCCCAGATTGTATGTGTAATAGGGAAAATACCCATAACATTATGACTAATTCTATCAACATAGGGATTAGAAATTCTAATAGACTGAATCAAACTTTTAGGGAGGTATGTTATAGTCCTATAGCTAATAGGGATCAAGTAGAATGGAAAAATAGCAAATTTAACAAATATAAAATGGAATCATTAGGTGACAAAATTATAGAAGTGGTATAGGGTTTGATAGTACTTAAAATCTAAGGTATTGATGTAGATCAAGAATACAAGAGAGGTTAGTCAATTGTTAGTGGACAAATCCAAAATAACTTAAAGACATAACTTCTCAAGCCTAATCCCTAGGTCGAGTTATGGAGAAATTAAAAAAAAATGTAATTTGGAAGACAAAAACAATATTTATACCTCCCTTTAAGATTTCCTTGAAAATCAATCTAAAGAGGTTGAGTTCAGCATGTAGATGTAGAAGACTTTGTCAATGCTTGATTCCTTTCATGAGAAGCACCTCTCCTTGTATGCACTTGGTTTTAGCATTGGCTTTGCATGATATATTGATGAACCTCCACTTATAATTTGAGAGAGTAAGTTTTCATGAAGAAAATTTATGGAATGAGAAGTGTGAGGGTTCTATTTATAGATTTCTTAAATCATTGTGAACTATTCATCTCATATCAAGATGGAAGGTTGAGGATAAATCCTAGAATCCATTATTACACTTTTGGAGTGTGTAAGATATATTATTTAAGGCCTTTTAGAGTATGGAAGAGATTTGGAAGAGAAATTGCAGTCATTAGTCCTCTTAGAGTGTGTAAGAGAGGAAGAGTGTGTAAGAGGGGTGCAAGAGATGTAAGAGTTTGTGTAGGTGGCCATGTCATAAGCCATTTTCCCCACACTCCACTCCATTCCATTAACTTGTACATATAAGATCACCAATATGAGGTAATAAAGCACTTTTGATTTTAAAAAAATAGATAATTCTACATCCATGGAATTCTCCATTAGATGAGTGATTAGGATAAACAATCAAGGTAATTAATTAACAATTAGAAGAATGGTAAATTTTAAAATGTTTGTTTATCAATCAAGTATTCATGTAATTGCCCTATGAAGACACTTGAAAAGGTTTGAACTAATTCAAGATGAATTGGATAATATTAAGTATGCAATATGATCCATTATCCCAGTTAAGAATGTGTCATTATGATTTTGGATTAAAATTAAATTTATACAGGTAAATTGAATTAATTAATAATTTTTGATAGAAATTGAATTTGATTATAGAAAGTCATTCTTGATTACAGTTTAGACATAGAAGTGGTTAAAATGAAGTGTCTACTTTTTTTCTCTGTTTGAGAAGGTGTTGCAAGACACTAGACACACTACCATCTTTTCAAAGAAAGAAAAAATTGTTAAAAATAAATTTTGATAATGCTTTAAGAATGATGTCTTGACTCTTATCTTTTTCTTCTTAAAAAATACAAATCAGTAAACTCGAATTGGTGCCCCAAAAGGCACTTGATTGGCCCTAGATGCCCCCTTGAGTGAGTGACCAGGAAAGAGCATAAAATATTTGTAGCTAGGATCATCATATCAATAAATGCACATGATGGAGTGATCTCATGAGTCGACCAAGTGCACATCACAATGAAGCTTCTAGTAAATGAAACCATGCATAGAAGAATATTGCAAAAGAATGAAAAAAAATAATGAAATATTTTATATTATCTTGAATTATGAATACAAAGGGAGAAAGGTGCACATATAGGTTAGAGAAAGAAAGATACCACACATTCTAGTGAATGTGAGACTAATCTTCCCACGTAACCCAAATGACTTCTAGATCCCTAAGCAAGTTAATACAACTGTGCAGGCAAAACCTAGTGAGAAAAAGGCATACACAAACACCCCTCTATAAACATAATTTAGGTGTGAGATGATACAAAAAATAGGTCCCAGCAACAAGGCCTGATAAGGTACCCAAGTATAATGCAATCTCTCATACATAGAAAAGAGAAAACCTGAGAACAACTCCCCCCAAAAGAGAGAAAAGAAGAAGAGGAGAATAAAATACCCCCCAAATGATGATGCTGAAGTAATTAGTACTCCAAATATAGCTAATAATATGATGAAGATCGATGATGAGATACTCTTCCTAAAAACCATACAAGATCCATGCGCATTGAACAATGTTTCTTCCCTTTGGCAAAGGAAGAACCTGATGTGTGTATTAAATGTCTACCCATTCCATAATGGAAGGTGAAGGAAGAAGTATGATCTTTGAATGTGTTTCAAATCATATTTTTGGCATACGTCTGACAAGAATATGCATAGATTATGAAAGTAATACCATTAATGTGAACCAGTCAGAAGAATGATATGGAAAATTCACTGAAATAATGTCTATGTGAAGAGTGGAGCATGACTTACCAACTAAAAAAATAAAATCCACATGAAGAGATGAGTCGTCGATGCTCATAATAGGTGTACTCATACTGTAAATAGTGGAGTCCTCTGAAGTGTAAGGCTATGAAGGCTCTAGAAGAGCAATAATCAACACAAGAATAGAAGTAGAATCTACAATAGGATAATTGACATTTGGTAGAATCTCATATTGTAGTGGGGGCTCAATAGAAGAAAGAGCATTGTCCACCATAGATGTATCACCATAGGAAATAAAAGGAGGTGAGATTACAATTATCTTATAAGAGATAATAGGAAGTGGAGGAGGAGGTGGTTCATAAATCTTAGCTAGATCTTTAAAAAGAGATTGTAGGATGCTCCAAATAGTGTATGGACACTTTGTATATTCTACATGGAAATGAAGATCCATGGAAACATGAAGTAACAGAGTGGCAAAAATCTTGTCACAAGTATTAGCCCACTTATTAAACAAAATAGGATCAGTGGGTTCAGTAATCTATCCATATAGAAATGGAATACAATTCTTGTGTGTAAGCAAGTGTTCCATATAAGCACACCATGAAGTATAATTTTCCTTCTTAAGAAGGATCACTAGATATGAAACAACTCTCCTCATTAAGTAGTAATAGTGCATGCTCTGGATATGGACTTCAAACTATGCCAAAAATGAGTCCAATCAAGTGAGAAAAATTGATGCACAAGTGATAATACATGCTAAAATAGATGTTAGGATCTACTGATAATATGTCTAGGAATACAAGAGAAATATGTGCAAGCAGTCACTAAATAGTCACAGGTAACAGTTACAAAAAATTAAATGTGTGCAAGAGAGAATGTAGGGCCCATAACAAACCCCTTAAGACAATCAGGTAGCCCCCTCAAATTTTGGCACTTTATAAATTAGTTCATTTTACAATTCAAATTGGACTAAAATGTGGGAAATTAAAAAAAATGCTTTTTCAAAAGACAGTACCCAATTTCAAGTTACCATTTGTAAGATATAAATAATGCAATTTTTAATAAATAGGTCACTAACTAAAAACTTACACTTGAAACTTAAAAAAGTACCCTTGGGTGAAGTAAAATATGCCTTCCAACCACTCGTTGGAATTAGCACATAATGACGAATCTCCTCACATCAACAAAAGTCAAAAATACCCCACCCATACACCTTTATGTGCTTTTTACATGAAAAGGTTTTTTTAAAAGTGTTTAATTTTAAATAAAATTAAAACAGGGTTTAATTTTTAATCTTTTTAGGGTAGATTTAGGTTTTGACCTAGAAAGGAGGAGAGAGGATTTGTATGGTTCCACCAATGGAGGAAGAAAGTTGGTTTTATATACACATATCTTCAGTCCAAATCAAAAAAAAATAGAAAAAATGATATCGAGTCTTTTCTCTGTTGGAGAACTGGTTTGTTCTTTATCAATGTTAATGCTAAAAAAATCATAGGTCTAAGGTAAATAATAAAGATTATCTGAAAAGATAAAAACCTCCATCACCAAACTCAGATCTAAAATAATTAGATCTCCTTAAAAAAGACAAGTTGATAGCATTCCACAAATAAGTAACTACTAATAAAGGTGATGCCAAAGGCTAGAGCAGATCTCTCTCCAAACACCACATAGTTCTTAGCAATTTTTCAACACTACAAAAAAATAGAGGGTAGATCTGAAAAAAATAAAATATGCCAATTTATCCTTCAACACCTGGGATTTCAATGTTACCTCTACCATGCAGCTTTCCTCTAATGCAAATCTACCATGTACTTACAATGCCTTCTCCACATCACTATAATTTTCCTCTACTTCAACAGGCTTAGATGAGGACGTTAGGATGAAAATAGACCATAAAGATCAAAATGTAGGGCATGTGAGGTATTGAGGATCAAAACAAGTTGTAAGAGGCCATAAAACTCAAGAATACCAATCTCCTTATTGGGAATCTGCCTAGAAGCTCTTTAAACGCAATTAAGCTGAATGGCAAGTGGATATTTGAATGAAGTGCATCCATCAATAATCCTGTGCTTACTCAAAATGCTCTAGTTGGAAAGCATCACATGTAGGCTATAGATCTTGTAAAGGGTAATTATACACACTAAAATGGCTTCACATAGAATGTTGAAGCACTTACAGGTCTAAGATGAGCTACTGACTATGTATATGGTGCATTCTAAGGTACCACCTATGGATAAACCCCCAAACCAATACAAACAAGAGGGAATCTATCTTGAAACTAGAATAAAAAACCCTTACAAAAAAAAATTGGTCGCTTTGGCCAACCAAAAAACTACTCCAAAAAAATTTGTAAACCCTTTAAAAATTTACCTCATAAATATGCAAATAAAATCTATATTTTAAAACAAAGCTTATAGCATAACAAATCAAACAATTTTTAACATGGATTGGAGCTCTGATACCATAAAAGAGTTGTATGTAGGATCGCCAGATCAATGAATGCACATGGAGTGATCTCACAAGTCAAGCAAGTGCACATTATAATGAAGCTGCTAGTAAATGAAATCATGCATAGAAGAATATTGGAAAGGAATGAGAGCAAATAATCAAATACTCTATATCATTTTACATTATGAATACAAAGGGAGAAAGGTACATATATAGATTGGAGAGAGAAAGATACCACACATTCTAGTGAATGTGGAACTAATCTTTTCAAGTAACCTAAATGACCTCTAGAGCCCTAAGCAAGCTAATACAACTGTGTAGGTAAAACCCAATGAGAAAAAGGCCTACACCAATAGAGTGAAGGTAGATGGTCCATTGAAATGAAGAGGAAAAAAGGGAGAAATTAACCCTGGTATAAATTAATAGAATTAAAATGGAATTGGCTCCAAAGAAGGGGGAATTGGGAAGGATATATCCCAAAACAAGTGGCACACTTTGACTTACCCCAAAAAAGGCTAAAGCTATGGGCTTGAAATTAGAAGAAATGTTAAACTGATGTTCTTGGCCCCAAAGAGCGTGATCTTGGTTGATAATAATAATGTAACCCAACATGGTGGATATTGATCATTAATACAAGAAATTGTCCTAGTATGATGGATTTGATCATGGATTAGTCTAAATGGTTTGCCCTGTGTTGAGGTGAATTAGAGCGTGAACTTTTATTAGTCTGAAATTAATAATAGTGATCTATTAATACAAATCACATAGAAATATTGAGATGAAAAATTATAGGAGTATGTTAGTTGCTAATAGTTAAGTTATTTGAACAACCAACTATTTTAAACTAAATGGTTATTCAACCATTGTTATATATTTTAATGTTTTTGATTAATAAAATTATGTTATTGAGATTGACAAAATTATTATGTAAGAGCCTTCAGATCTAGCCTAATAAAGTTTATTTTCAATATCTGGTATCAGAATAGGTTCTTCCTATACTTCTCTATACCTTCCATCCATTCTAGTTTTCCATCGAAATATATTTTTAAGATATGTTGTGGTATATATCATGTACAACAACTCTTGATTGTCTGTCCACCCTTGCTTGCACTGCTAACAAATTATAGTGAATACCATGTGCACTTTTGTTGGCTCCACCATCCACCTGCACTATCTCTCTTCAAAGTTTCCATCTTGTCCATTCTATCCACTATATGCTCCCCCATTCTATCCATTGTTTGCATTCTGATATATCCAAAAAAGAGGAGGGGATATATGTTTTCAAAAAATTAAAAAATAGAAAATTTGTTTGGAAAAGGCTCAAAAAAATTAGTATATATTAATTTTTTTATAAAATTTGATATTCTTATATGTTCTAGAAATATATTTCAAAGAAGAAGAAAACCCATAAATTGTTTGAGGAAATTTTGGAAACCTAAGAAGTTGTTAGTAGTTGAAAAGAGACATTTAAGAGATATTTTTAGAGCGTGAAGATCAACATCGACACCAGAAGCTTCCTATTTGATGGCTCACATACTCTCCATGGCTTGACCAATGACTACCTTATCTTGGTAGATCTTACCTCAGCTTCCATTAAACACTGCTCCATAGATTTGTGGTCTTCTCAATGGTTTTTTACTCAACCTTGACTCAACACTTTGTAATAATTCCTCCATGATCCATGTTCATGTTTGAGCCTTGTTCAAATCTCCACATTTTACACCTCCCATACCACTTTCCAACATCCATTGCACCTTAACCGCATCAAACACGACCTTTTCCAGCTGCAGTTTGCCTTTAATTCATAGTATTGGGTTTGGAGTCCTTTTTTTTTAAGTTTTATTGTTCTAAGTAATTTTAGGTATATTAAGTTGTGGTGTTATTATTTATGATTATAACTATAGTATTATATTTTAGTTTAAGGTTTTGTTTTATTTATAACTTCCATGCTTTTTTTTGGTGAGTAGTTTTAATATTTTGTTATTTTGGATTATTTTTTGGATCGTGTGTTTTAAGTTTTTAGAATATGGTAGTATTGTGATATTATTTTACTCTATATTTGCTTATTATTTACCAAGTGTCTTATATTTTTATGTAAGAGTCCCATTTCCTTTAATAAATTTTTTATCTTAATTATTTTCATGTCTTTTTATTGAGTTTAGTTTAAAGGTATTTAGTGTTTTGATTGTGTAAAAAAAGTAATATTAAATTACTTTTCTATTTTTATTTTTTAGACATTATAAGTTTGGAGTTAGTATTTTTTAAGTCATGGTCAATATATTTTTAGTGTATGTGTTTATATTTTAAATTTTTAGTTGTGAGTCATCTTTTAATTTTGTCACGTCTTTATTTTATGTCAAACAATTAAAGTGTCAAAATTATTGTAAGAGTCATTTGAGAGTCAAATTTATTATAAGAGTCATTTGAGAGTCAAAGTCCTTTTTTAATTATGAGCTTCGCATAATTCTTAAGAGGCATTTTTTAAATAAAATTTGTATTGAATCTCCTCTTCAATGTAAAAATTTCATTTAATGTAATGGATGCATTATCAATTAAAACCGATGTCCATAAGTTCACATTACATGAGGGTATGTTGAGGTAAATTATAGCGTGAACTTATATTAGTGTGAAATTAACAATAGTTATTTGTTAATACAAATCACGTAGCAATATTGAGAGGATAAATTATAGGAGAATGTTAGTTGTTAATAGTTAAGTTGTTTGAACAACTAACTATTTTACAATAAATAGTTATTCAACCATTGTTATATATTGTAATAGCTCCCATTAATAAAATTATGTTATTGAGATTGAAAAAATCATTGTGTAAGAGCACTTGGCCCTGGCCTATTAAAGGTTATTTTCAATACCCTAGTGGGGTAATTTACGCTCTGACAAATGATTGATTAGGCAATTTTAATCAATTAGTTGGAGGATAGTAGACAAGGAGATTTTTTACTGCAACATCATCAATTAGACTTCTAACACTTGATTTTTAATGTTGCACCAAACGCTATGCACCATGATATAAAACCATGATCTTTTGTTTATGATGTGTGTAAGTACTAACCCCCAATCTTATAAACAATTGAAAACAATGTGCCAATGATAAAAACCATGATGATAATGCTAAAAATGCCAATGAATGGACTCAAGTATGACTATGTGATAGGAAGCATCATGAAGTTGACTCAACCAGTACAATGGATTGAGTCAAGGAAACACCAAAATAAAGAGAGAAATAAACATGCAAAGAAGCAATCAAACACAAACTAAAAAGACAAGCAACAAATTGCATCTAGTTACTCAGCAAAAACAAATGAACCAACAATAATCAAATATAAACAATATTTGTCAAACACACAAATAAAAATGAATAAACTTGTTAGTTAACCATTTTTACATTTGTGAGTGTAAGGCATTACTCTTGGATACTTTACCTCTAAGCTCTAGAAGACAACTGATAGGACAAGACCATAACATGGATGGGAGGGGGGATTAGAAGAAGAAGGAAGGGGTGGTCAAGCTGACTCCAAATGCCCCATGTAAGTGGATGCTACCTACATAGATTGTAATCAAATAAAAGGAACATTAAAATAAGGTAGTTTCAATAATTTACATTTGTGAAAGTTTATACAATGATGAATTATTATGCCTAAATCCATTTTAAATGTTTTTTTTTACTTAGACTTGTGGACCATCCTTTTTCATAAAAATGACATATAGGTGTAAGTAATTACACATAAGATCTTTGTGATTAGCATAAATAACACATGTAAGCTTTAGTGTCCTATTAAGTTAAATTTGATCAGGACTCGACCATAAGAAAATAGCAAATGAGAATAAACTAACCACGTAAAACTCCTTAAAAAGACATTTCTTAATAAAACTATGATAACTATTTAATTATATATCTTTGATACCATATTACATATTGTGATTGAAAAAATCTATACAAATAAATATTATTCACTTTCTCCATACATTTGTTTCTATAAATAGTATATCACATATTCCAAATGTAGTTTTCTCAGGGATGTCAGAAAGAAGAAAAATGATGACAAATAAGAGATTGATTATAGAGGAAATCAGAAAGGCATACTCATAAAATAGTGAGAGTGTTTTGAGATAAATAAAGAAAAATAGAAATCACAATAATATTGGTAATGAGGCTAAAATTGGAAGTTTTAGGAAAAAACAATGCTAATGATATTGGTTGAGCTGACCTGAGATACCCTATGCATCCAAGTGTTGCCTACATAGTTTGTGTGGACCTCATGCTGATGTAGTTCTCCTAGGGATGGGAGTGAAAATAAAATAATGGTAATGGTAAATGGAAATGATAATGGATGGATAAGGGATTCCCACTTGGGAAATGTGGTAAACCATGCCATCCAAAATAGAGATAAGGGCCACTAGCAAATAGGATGACAAAGAAAGCATAATTTTTTATGGTTTAATTTCTCTCATGGAGCTTTGAAGCCCCTTTTCAAAACTTTTTTATTTTAAGATTATTTTTGGGTATTAAGGGTTTTTATGTGATTTTAGAACAAGGTATTTATAAGAATAATGTGCTCATAAAATAGTGATATTATGGCTTAAATTACTCTCAAAATGACACTAGCATGGCTTAAATTACATACAAAATGGCGTGAGCATGGAAAAATGGGTGATCAAGCTGACCTCAGAAACTAAGCACCACCTACATAGTCTAAATGGATCTCAAGTCAATATAGTTCCACCTATAGTGAAAGACACTAAAAATCAACCATAGGTTGAGGTAGGAAAAGGGCAAAGTAGGATAATAATGAATAACAATGAGGGAAAAGATTAGGAGTCTCCAAGGACCATGTCACATGACAACTAAATGTTTCCAAACATCAAAGTTTTGCATAGGTAATAAGCCAAAATATTTCCCAAATAGGTCTCAATATATCTTCCACATCCGTAACAAGGTAAAAATGGTAAGACTAGTGGCAACAATAGGATTCGCTAAACTGAAATAGGATTAAATGGCTTAAATGGAAAGAATGGTAATGGACTATAATAGCCAAGATGGAATGAATAGAATGGCTTCTAATATAGATAGGTTGGCCCCCAAGTGTCAAGGTACTTACAGATAACAAATTATTTATACATGAGGCTAGAAACATAGTTTTCACTATGGTACTTTCCCAAGGTGCCATTAGCATGGTTTTCATCGTTGGACGAATTATTTCTCTTTATTATTATTATTTTGATATTTAATTGATTTTTTTATTTTTTTAGCATTTCAACTCAATGGATGATTACGAGATGTATAATGTAGACCCATTTACTATATAATAATACTTACTCATAATGGTTACTTTGTTTGAGTCCTATTAATGATATGGGCTATGTTGACACTAGTGTGATCTTCATTGGTTGTTGATTCTGCTTCTTCCAAACCTCTAAACAATATGTCTTTGTTGCCTCTAGAAAAAATAGTGATGATAATAAAGGTAAAGAAAGGTAGGCATGGGATAAATGGTCTGATAGGATAATGTAATATATATCTCAATTGAATAATAAGATCAGAATGGAATGTATAATGGTTGGTGGATAAATTAAAATTGGGATTTTTAGTCACACACATTATTGTTGATTGAGGATTCGACTTGAATTTGGTTGTGGTGGGCCAAATATTGACTCCAATATGTTTTTATCAAGCAATGAGGAATGGATTGGCTCAATTGTTGGCACCTTGAAGAGGTTTTCACCAACAATTTTTTCTTGATTTTTTATGCAATAATGCCTTTAATAAGGTTTCACTAAGACATGTTGACAATTCATTTTGATTGTCCTTTAGCACCTTTAGGATTTGAATTATGCAATAATGCCTTCAATAAGGTTTCACTAAGGCATGTTGATAATTCATTTTGATTGTCCTTTAGCACCTTAAGCAAGGTTTCACTAAAGGATCCTGATTTTTTATTTTGATTATCGTCTTGTGCCTTAAACAAGGTTTCACTAGAAGATGATGAAATTATGTTTTGATTATCCCCTAGATCCTCAAACAAAAGTTTCACTAGGAGATTGTTCTTCTACTTGAATGGTTTCTTTGTTCCACAGAGATTCTACCATTGAAATGTCACCATGGAATAATTTCAACAATGTGTGATTTTGTCGGTCCTAATCAACATTTGTCGGATGTGGAATATTAATATACTAGCGAGGTTAGTTAATGATAAAGGCATCTATATTGGAAATGGAAGGGTAAAAGGTATCACATTCTTCATAGAGACTATTATGAAAACTCATGTTGATGTTGAAGGAAACACCCTCAAAAATCATGGAAGGATCAAAAGTATTTTCAATTTGATTTACAAGGGGCATGTAGCCGATGTCATAACACCTACTAATATATTTTGATTTTGAAATTGATTCTAACTCAAAAGGATCTAAACCAAATGTTGAGATTGGCATTAATTTTGATTCTTATTTTAAATATGATATTGATTCTAGAATTGAACCCAACTCTGATATTGATTCCAAAATGGAACCTAATTTTGATGTTGGTTCTGAAATGGAGACTCATTTTGATGTTGAAGTAGCCACAAAGAGGGTTTGTTGAATTATGTTTTCTACAAGTACCTTATTCAACTTTCGCTTTGAAATGGAGGCTTTGGTATGAAGGAATGTTTCAAAGTGGGGAACATTTAGAATTGGTTAAATAATGGATTGTTGCTCAACAATAATAGGTTATTCAAATATGGTCTCATTGAATATGGGTCCTATGTCAAATAAAGGTCCTTCGTCAAATACAAGTGGATCATCAACGGTTTGGATTTGTTCAAATATGAGTGATTCAATAAAAATGTTGATAATGGTTTGACTATCCTAATCTTGTTTTGGAAGTGGACATATCTAATCATATTTAGGAAGGGGATCATGACATATCTTGATTGAGTAGGTATCAGACTTGGGCACACTTAGATTGTTAATAGATAAGGGCCCTTAGAGGGGCAATGGCATAATAGTTTTACATTGTTGGCTTGCAAGGGGTGTCTCTTTAGGATATCTAATCAAATAGTGTAAGTTCTCTACTAGAAATTTGGCTAAAATTTTAGCACTGAGCCTTAATTATCTCACAAGGTTTTCATCTTTTTTTTCAAAAGGATGTCATGTAAATTGGTGTTGTCCATAGTCTGCACTAGATGACACATTTAGGATGTATTTTTTATTTTATTCATGATCGGCACTAAATGGCAGGGTTATGTGGTTTAATTGAGAGAGTTTCTCCATCACTTATTGACTAAATACCAGCAATGATAGAATAGGTTTAGGATCACTATACAGCATGACTTGGATCAACCTTGTGATAATGCCCCCAAGTAAGGATATATGTAAGGGGTACTAGTTGGAAGACATTGGCCCCAAAGAGGGAAGACTTAGTATTTATTAAAATGGGCCCAAAGAGGGCAGTCCTTATATTGGATTAAAAATATGCCCAAAAAGGGTGGTCTTGCTTAGATTGGATTTGGTCGAAATGGTCTTGATTTGGTTGGCCCCAAATAAGGCAAACTAGCATAGATTAGAATAGGCCCAAATAAGGGTAGTCTTGGCCTTGTATTAGAATTAGTTGGAATGGTCTTGATTTGGTTAGCCCCAATTAGGGAAAATTGGCATAGATTAGAAGGGGACCAAATAAGGGTAGTCTTGGTATTGGATTTAAATGGGCCCAAAGAGGGTGGGCTTGGACTCCAAATAGAAAATAAGTGGCCCCAAAGAGGGTGGATTGGAATAACATATAATTATTCCAAGTGGTCTTGATTTGATTTTCCCCAAACAGGGTGAATTGGCCCAGATATTATTTAAATGAAAGAAAGGATGGATGATATGACTTCATCATTCCTAACCAACATGTGCAAGAGATTGAATGGAAAAATAATAAGTGGTTTAAATTGGCATGTGAGTATTTTTGTTGGACCCAAATTTTTAATAATATATTTTAAGTATTTTGGATCTATAAGCATGGAAGAGAAAAGATGTGAGAATTTCATGGAGTACCACAGTGTGGGAAAGGATGGCACAGAAGAAAATGCCTAACAGCCAGTTGTGAAATACAAGGAAGCATAGAATGAGTATAAGACGTAGGACTCAAAGAAGCACAAGATGAGGACAAGAGCATAAGGAGTGGGGTAATTATAAAGTAGATCATAGAATCAGTAGAGATTAATGAGAGCATAAATATAGCACTAATCCATGAAAGAAGAGTAACATAAACACAAATATATAGCATAAAGAGGGTATATGGGGGCGGTTAGAAGGGGATTTGCACCCTAGCTGAGAAGGGGATTGTTTAGATCTCCTTACTCAAATCTAGTCTAACATGGGACTGATCCTAGACTATGGGTATATTAAAAATGTATCAGACCTCCAAAAAAGACTGACTTCCTTCTGGATCTATCACCTAAATTAGACTTAATTTAACACTTTCTTGGAAAAGGGGAGAGAGAATAACAATAATATATGAAAGCATATAAATGGGGTGATGCACAAGTAATTGGAACATTTATTCTTTGCACAAGACACACTATGAGACACTCAAGACCAAAGAATATCAGAGATCAGTCCCACATAAGTACTTCATAATAAGGCATTGATTAGCTATCAAACTAGCATGAGAGGGCACATAACCACTTTCAAGCTAAATAGTAAACTGTAAGTTACACTTATAATGACCTTTGATAACTACCAAGCATTTCATGAAGGCAAGAAAACTTAGACATAGATAAAGAACATACATTCACTTAATTACATTACATGAATTCATAGGGCACTCTTCAATCTAGCTTGAAAAATTATGGGATTCAGTCTTTATTACATCAAAAGGTGTTACAGTAAAAAAATTTGGCATCGTATAAGCAAGCCAAATCATAAGAGTCTTTTCTCTAAAATTGTCAGAGGTTTCTTGTCTAAAAATTTTAGAGAGAGTTACATGTGGTATAAGTTGGAACATATATAAAAAGAGGAAGAGAGAGAGAGGGAACTATGATGTATTAGCACAAGTTTGAGGATGTTAACTCATGACCTTATCAATAAGGAATAAATTTTGTAAAATAATTGAATGCTCTTTTTCCTTATCCATTCATCCAGTGTCCTTGGAACTCCATGCCATTATCTATATGATCTGATGATGATGACCATGTCTTAGAATTGATAGAATTATGCCACATCTACTTTGGGTGGCCCTTGGTACCTGTTTATCAAAAATGTGGCCCTAATGATAGGTGAGACACACCTCCATGATCATGTTTATGTCTATATTTGCTTCATTATTGAATAGAGTTCCATTATAGGTGAAAACCAATCTAATTATTCTTTTTCACATAGTCACAATATCCATGAAAACTTGCAAACTATTTGACCTTGTTGCATAATCACTAGTCCATCTTTGAACTTTGTATTAAGCTATAAGAGCCCTATTCTACATTTAAACATGAAAGATTTGATGAGGATCCTCCCTTTAAAATAAATGATCATATCAATGGAATGACCCTGCAACTAGGTTGATAGGTTCTAGATTATCATCTAAAGGTCATGTTTAACTTTAATGGTGACGAGGCCTTATTTTTAACCATCTTACTTACATGATTGCATCTACTATACCCTTTTCATGGAATTTGAATGAGATTTAATGGTGGCATGTTCCCTTTGAAAATATTACCCTAGTTTGACATCGATCATGTGTTCAATATCTAAGAAGTCCCTTAGTTTCTTGACCTTTAATTTCATTATTCATCGATTGCCAACTCAGACCATTTACATTATGTCCAACTATCTTTATTCTTATTGGTCTTATAAGATCCTATTTATAAAATCTTGACTTTTTGACCTCTTATGCACCATTAGATAAAACTATATGAATGTACATGATCCCTTGATTTCCTTCCATGAAAATACTTTAACATGTTGACTTGCTCATGCATCATTGGATCAAAATGTATGAACTCATGCATACCATAGATCTCATTGGACCCACTTTCCTATTAGTAACCATGCACCATCATATCTTTGGTATGAATGAGCATTGATCATTTATCTAGCTCAAACCCACCTTCTTTTTAGTGAATGTGCATCATCAGATCTCTACTTGATGAACCCACATCGTCAGATCTTATCCAACTTATAGTTTTTAAGGACTTTTAACTTGGGGACCTTTTGACCTATTTGACTCTAACACAAATTGTTAGATCTCATGTGTCAGTATGCAATCTCACACGTACCATTAGATCTTGATCAACTTTAAACCTTGTAAGGCCCTTTTGAACCCAAATGGTTACTTCACGGAGCTCAAACTTGATGTTAGCATGAACGTCTTATATTGCAGTTCCAACTTTGAACACTCATAACTTATGGTAAAAAGCTCATGCAAACATGAAATTTTTAGGATATCATCTTGGCATAAAGAAATTTATGGTGCTACAACTATTTGGCTCATGAGAGTTCTTGAGGTGCATTTATAAAATGTTCAATTGAGCTGGTCAATGTGTTTCCATGTGATGTGTGGGATGGACTAGTTCTTTAAACTTGCATAGCCCATCTTTATCTCAATATTTAAAGGATATGATGGATTCTTAGGATTTGTGCAACCTGGTTCATGATCCTAAATGCTTTGGTCACCATGAAACATGTTTGGATCCTTTATCTACAATTCTAGACCTATCCCTTGAAGATCAATTAAACAACACTTTAATCCTACCTAAAGTGTTTCAAAATATTTGCAAAATCTATATGATCTGCACTTAAGGTCTATCTTCTCCTCATGACATTGGGTCACTCTTCAATCAGGATCCTTCTTAGCTTTTAGACTCTTATACTAGGCACATTTTGGTATATAGACCAAATTTGGTCAACATCTTTAGTGATTTGCCTATGCAACATGTTTATTATGCTTGAGAACTCATACCATATTTATGATTCTTGGACCATTTACATGATACATGGACCATTTACATTTATTTCAAGATATCCTCTTGATTTTTAAAGATAAATAATTCCAACAAAAAGGAAAAGAAACTAACTTGAAAGGGAAACTAACCTAATAAAACAAAAGCAACTTATATACTAAATAATTATTCAAACAAATCACTTATTTCGGAAAAAAGAAAAGAAACTAATGTGTCAAAACAACACTTAGATAAAATCAAGATCAACTAACTATGTACAAATAAATTAGCTTCTTTGAGCAGTGCTTGAGATGTATCCCATTTATTGGGATAGAAAGCTCTTCACTATTCATCCTTATGAGTTGGAAAGCATTATGAGATTTGCAGTTGGAGGCTATGTATGGACCACTCTAGAGAGAGTCAAATTTTGTGTGCCTTTCTAGCTTAGCTCTATCCTCATCCCACTTGAGGACCAAATCTCCTTCCTAAAAAATTCTTGAAAAAGCTTCTTTGTCAAACGATCTCTTTACCATTGCTTGATGGGACTCCATAGACAACATGGATTGATGTCTTGTGTCTTATAACTCCATGATCTTAGTATATCTAATTTTCATTACCTCATTCTCCAAAATCTCAATTTGATGCAATAATTCTAAATCAGGGAATTCAAGAGAAATAGGCATTCTTGCTTCCTTACCATATACTAGCTTGTATGGAGAATTGGTTATTGACATTTTGTAGGTGATCTTATTAGCTCACATATCTGACTTCAATTTTAGATTATAAGACCTCTGGTTGTCTTCAACAATCCTTATTATGATCTTTAATAAATTCTTGTTAGTGGACTCACCAAGGCCATTGCCTTGTGAATAATAGTTTGATGAGGTACTGAGAAAAATACTATGTTGAACTACCCTGGCTGATCTTAGACCCCACAAAAGCTATAGCATTCTCAAAAATAATAGTTGAAGGGACTCCAAATCTAGTTATCAAACCTTCATATAGGTCTAAAACATTGGTTTCATTGGCTTCCTTTAATGCCACTGCTTCTATCCATCTAGTAAAATAATTTGTGGCAATTAGGATCCAATTGTATCCTGAGTTTGAAGGGGGGTTAATGATACAAATAAAGTCCAATACTCATTGGAAAAAGGGTTTATTCACTAAAATTGGTAAAATAGGTAAGGTTTCAAGCTTCACCTTTCCAACAAACATAGCACATTGTCTGCATTTCCTAGTTGATGCATGACAATCACCAAATAAACTTGGCTAGTAGTACCCACCTCTCATGATCATGTGGGTTATGATCCTTGCTAAATAATTCCCTCTACGATGCCCATCATGGAAATTCTCAATAAATATTTATGTTTGATCTGGCTATATACATCTTAGCAACATGTCATTGATATCCTTTTTGAACATGTTGTAAACAAGAAGAAAAGGAATTGATCACAATCTAAAATATCTCCTCTTTAAAAGGGTTATATGAGAAGGATAAATACCATCTTGTAAGTATCTTACCATATCTTGGAACTAGATATAAGATGAGGTTTGATTGTTTCAAATTATTCATCATTTGACACCTTAACCACCGCATTGGCCTCTTGCAAATCTTGGGCTAGATGTTCACAAAGTCCTTTTCCTCGAACCAGCTTTGTGACCTTGATCTCAACATCATATTCCATGACCTTGGTTATCTAACTATCTCTCTTGTCATTTATATCCTTGTTCAAGAGGAATTCTTTGACACTTGGATGTGCAACTATCAAATGTATCTTAGTATTAGATAATAAATACCTAAACTTTTTAAGAGATCTTATAACTAAAAGTACATGCTTCTCAATAAAAGAATACCTTGTTTCATATTCTTCTAAGCCTTGATTAAAAAAGGCTATTGGATGCTCTAAAGTCTCTTGATTTTGCTCTGTGAGGATACTTAAAATAGTGTCAATGTTATCATAGGTATACAATAAGAAATCCTTGGTGAAATCAGGGTTCAGGAGTGTAAGAGCACTAGCTATAGCTTTTTTAATCTTTTCAAAACTTGTTACTCCTTCTTTGGACAAAATAAAACTCTGACCCTTTTTTAATATGGTTGTGAGTGGCCTATCTAAAGTAGCAAAATTTAAAATGTATCTCCTTATGAAATTGATCTTTCCTAAGAAGCTTTTCAAGGCTTTCTTATGTTTAGGCAAGGAAAGTGCAAGAATTAAGTCTATCTTATCAGGATCTATGTTTGTACCATGTTTTCAAATTACATGCACAAGAATCCTACCTTCATGAATAGAGAAAACACACTTTTTGGGGATCAAAGACACCCCAAATTGTCTACACCTTTCAAACACTTGTCTGAGCTGAATCATATGCTCATTTTCCCTATTAGAGAACACTATTATTTCATCCAAATAAACAAGTATAAACTTGTTAAGGAGACATTGAAATGCCATGTCTATAGATTTCTAAAAAAATTCTCCATAATTGGATAAGAAAAATGGCATATTTCTATATGCAAATATTCCCCACTTTGTGGTAAAGGTTGTTTTAAATTGTTCTTCTTCTTTGACCAAAATCTGATTGTATCTATTATAGCCATCTAATAAGGAGAACCTTTCTGAACCTACAACTAATTGTAAAATTTTCTCCATTGATGGAAATGGGTAGTGGTTTTGAAAAGAGGCCTTATTCAGATTACAGAAGTCAACACATAGTCTTATTTCACCATTATTTGTCCATACTAGAACAAGGTTTTCCACCCAAGTTGAGTGCTTAATTGGAAATATTATGGCTGACTCAATGAGCTTATGTAGCTCAGCTCTCATCAAAGATTAAATATTTGGGTTAACATGCCTTTGCCTTTATCTAACTAACCTAGTCTCATCTTCTAACTCAATGGTATATTGAGATAAACTTGGATCAAATCATTTATTGTCACTATAATACCATGAAAAGACATCTACAAAACTTCAACATAACTCAATACAAGTTTCCTTCTTTGAAGATGTGCAAACTTTACCCAAATTTAAAATCTTACCAGTTTTAATCTCCACATTTGTATAGTGTTCTTCCTTGGTTGAAAAATAATTTTTTTATTTTCTTAATTCATCATCTTTGTCGAGTACATTTTTAAGGGTGGCCAACCCTTTAGGCAACTTGTTTGTCTTTAATTTCACAATCTGGTCACCATATTGTTGTAAGTACTTGTCTTGGTTCTTTGAGGATAATTCAAATTCTTCTTGTAAGAACCTAACAATATTATTATCATCTTCAAATACTTTCCAATTGTCATGGTTGTCTAGGATAAAAGGCCTTATAATTATCTTGATGTATGATTGAACATTTTCATTCTTTATGTCATCTGGGATACTAAATTATGACTCAATGGTAGCTAACCTATCTGCATGCTTGTTATTATTTTTTGATATGGCTTGAATATTGAAAACTTTAAAGTCTTCAAATAAGTCCCATAATTTATGCTTATAGGACCTAAGTAATGGGTTATTTCAAAAGTTAAGTCCTATTACTTGGTGAACTACCTGTTCACTATCACCAAAGACTTGTAAGGTACTAACCTTCATCTTTCTTGCCCATTACAAACCATGCACTAGTGCTTCATATTCAACAAAATTATTGGAACAACCAAACTAAAACTTAAGAGAAGATAAATACCTTTGATTATCTATAGAAATTAACATCATTCCAACCCTAGTGCCATGTTTGTTCCTAGATCCATCCAAATATAGTTACCATAGGCCATCACTAGGTTGATCATCTTTCATCAATGTTGGAATTGGTGTATCATTTCATGAAGGCAATAGATGTCAAGTCCTTCTTCAATTAAATTTTAGGTATAATGCTCATGCAAATTAGAGACCCACTCATCAAGGAAAAGATCTGTAACTCCATCTAGAGGTGACTCAATTTCCACCTCACTATTTTATAGTACCTTATCTAAGATAACACAATTAGTGTTCACCATGCTTGGAATATATGGCTCTAAATGAAATCTTGCAATAGGTTCAAAATGAATTGTTACCTTAGTATCATACCTAGTCTCTAATATTATATAGGTCCAATCAGCTGATAAATATCCTCCAATCTTTGAGGTAAAGTCTCTTGATAGACACATAAAAACACAGGGAGGCAAGTCCACTACTACTACATCTTGTTGAATGGTAACATTGGGTCAAGCATGTAATGTCAACTTTATACCCTTGATTATGCATAATTTCTTTGTTGGCCACCCATCTAATTGTAATACTCCCTTGGTATTTGGCTCATAGACAAGACCAATCTTATTTGTGACTTATTTAGGCATGATAGTGCTACTAACTCCATTGTCCACCATACAATTATGGACTAAGCAGTTGCCAACTATATAAGAGAGATAAAATGGAGGGATTTTTTTTTATTTGATGTTGGTTTTGTCCACATTTATCATGTTACGTACCCGTTAATCAGGTTTTTTGATTTTCTAATCTGAATTAGCCAAGATGGCTCCTTGTTTCTCAAATGATTCTTTAGATACCTTAATAGTTGAAAGCTCTTGAATGAGCATGTATTTTTACCTTGTAATAGTAAGGGAATCCCACATGCTAATTCTAACATTTTATTTCTTTATTTTAACTATTATGTTCAATGATGTTCCACTAACCTTTGGTTTAAACTTTTGAGTCACTAGTTGTTCTCTAATTAAAGGTATTTGGGTAACCTTTCTTACCTCTAGATTTAGGTTCTTTTATGCTATAGGAACAACAAATTGATCTTTGACACTTTTGGGAACAATGTTATGGACACTAGAATCATTTCTCACATCTTGAGCTTCCTCAACTGCTCTTCTTTTAGCTCTAGTCAGATCTATAACTTGACCATTTATGTTTCTAATTTCACCAACTTGATTGAATGTAATATGATCATCCAATTACCAATTTACATTGATGGCATCAGGTTGCCTTGTAACTTGTTGATCTTGTCCTTGGAATGCCATATTCATGTCTTTATATTGACCACCTTCAAGAGAGAATTCTTCTTATTTAATTTGTGTCATAGTAATATCTTATGATACCAAGGCCTGATTTTGGATGTCATTTGGATTAAAAGGCTGCCAACCTAAATCTTGCATCAAGTTGTTTTGAGGAACAATAGATTTTGAACTAGAAGTTACTTTAGGATCAAGGGCTGCATATGGCTTAGTTTGGGTTATGGGTCCATGATTTTGGTAAGGTTGTTTATTATCCTTAAATATTTGAAAAGGAGGTCTTTGGTTATTGAAGGACTGATAAGTGTTCTGGTTTTGTTGTTGATAAGGTCTACCTTGGTATTGTTGTCTCTTGAGTTAAACAGTCTCATTTCCAAAAACTTGTAGCATATTTTTCATATCTCCAATCTCACTAGCCTGATTAGAAGTGGATACAACTTGGGATTTCAAAGATGGAATAGGAGTTATAGATGGAATTTGAGAAATTTAAGGAGGAAGTATAGGTTGAAATTCTAAGAATATGGGCATCAGAGGCCTTAGATCAAGCTTACCATCCTGTATTAAGGTTTTTTTTGCTCTTATTACAACTTCATAGGTAGTTGGTGATGTATTACCACCTATAGACTATATCATGACACTAATATTAGAATTGAAGGCCTTTAAATAATATAAAAATATGTATTCTAGAGATGGTCTAACCAATGCAAGTATCCTAGTCCATGTCTCTTGGAATCTGAGGTTAAAATCAGACATAAACTCATAGGGGTACATTTGTATGGTAGTCAGTTGTTCAACCAATGATAGATGATCAGACTTGTATTTAAATTGTATTACTAAGGCTACACCTAAATCATCCCAAGTAGCAATGGAGGTCAAAAGAAGATTCATATACCATTGCAATGATTTTCCCTTGAAGGAAGTAACAAGTAGTCTGATAGCCACATTATCTTGAGTAACATTGTGAATAGAACATAGGTTGGCAACATCCTAAATATGCTCAATATTGGTAGTTTTATCCCATTCTCCTAAGAAGAAAAGGATACTCTTTAAATCAAACATGAGGATATCATAATATTGGGCCAAATTTAGGGAACTACCCCTATTGAATGGAACAAAAACTTAATTCTTCGTAACCATTTAGGCAAAAGGGATTTGGCTTATGGGGACAATAGATTGGACTAAAATAATAGGATGAATATGAAATGAATGCTTCTTTTCAGGATAAGGATTTGTCTTATTGAATCTTGATTTTTTATAGTAAGTATAAGGCAATTCAATGTGTTCAAAAGTAATACCTTTACTTGATGATATTATCATAACCTTTGGCATGAAAACACTATCTAGATGATTATATGAGCCTTGCAAATTAAAGGATATTCACCTTTTGATGATGGTATATCTCTCCTACTACTACAATTTCTTCTTCTCAATCTTCAAACTTCAATTATACCAAGGAAACTTAAACCCACTGAGCATGCCAAAACTATTGGTATTCTATATTTGTACCCTAGTTGAGAAGGGGATTGTTCAGATATCCTTACTCAAATCTAGTCCAACATGGGACTGATCCTAGTCTATGGGTATCCTAATAATGGATTAGAACTATGGAGAAAGCTAGCTTCCTTTTGGATCTATCACATAAATTAGACATAATCTAACACTTGCTTGGAAAAGGGGAGAGAGAATAACAATAATATATGAAAGCATGTAAATGGGGTGATGCACTAGTTTTTGGAACATTTATGATTTGCACAAGACACATTCAAGACCAAAGAATATCAAAGATCAGTCCCATATAATTACTTCACAATAAAGCATTGATTAGCTATCAAACTCGCATGAGAGGGGACATAAAGACTTTCAATCTAAATAATAAACTATAAGTTGCACTTATAGTGACCTATGGGAACTACCAAGCATTTCATGAAGGTGAGAAAACTCAGACATAGACAAGGAACATACATTCACTTAACTACATTACATGAATTCAAAGGACACACTTCAATCTAGCTTGGAAAATGGTGGGATTCAATATTTATTGCATCAAAAGGTGCTACAGTACAAATTTTGGCATGTGTTATGCAAGCCAAAGCATAATATTCTTTTCTCTAAAAATGTGAGAGGTTTTTTGTCTCTTTCAGAGAGAGTTACACGTGGTATAAGTTGGAACATATATAGAAAGAGGAAGAGAGAGAGGGAACTATGATGTATTAGCACAAGTTTGAAGATGTTGACTCATGACCTTATCAATAAGGAACAAATTTTGTAAAATAATTGAATGATATTTTTCCTTATCCATCCACCTAGTGCTCTTTTTAGAACTCCATGTCATTATCTATCTAATTTGTTGATGAGGACCATGTCTTGGAATTGATAGAATTGTGCCACATCAACTTTGGGTGGCCCTCAATACTTTTTTATCAAAAATATGACCCTAATGATAGGCAAGACACCCCTCCATGATCACATTTATGTTTTTATTTGCTCTAATATCAAACATAGGTCCATTATAGGTGAAAACCAATCCAATTATCAATTTTCACACAGTCACAATATCCATGAAAACTTGAAAACTATTTGACCCTGCTTCACAATCACTAGTCCATATTTGAACTCTGTATTAGGCCATAAGAGACATATTCTACATTTAAAACCTATGAGAATAGATGAGGATGCTCCCTCTAAAATTAATGATCATGTCAATGGAATGACCCTGTAACTAGGTCGATAGGTTCCAAATTATCGACCAAAGGTCTTGTTTAACTTGGGAGGTGATGGGGCCTTAATTTTAACCATGTTGCTTGCATGACTACATCTATTATACCCTTTTCATAGCATTCAAACAAGATTTAATGGGAGCAAGTGCCCTTTTAAAATCTTTCCCTGGTTTGACCTCAGTCATGTGTTTGATATCCAAGAAGTCCTTTAGTTTCTTGACCTTTAATTTCATTGGTCAACAATTGCCAACTCGAACCATTTACATTATGTCCAATTATCTTTATTCTTATTGGTATTATAGGATTTTATTTTTCAAATCTTGAATTTTTGACCTCTTGTGTACCATTATATCAAGTTGTATGAATGCACATGATCCCTTGATTTCCTACCATGAATATCCTTTGACATGTTGACTTATTCAAGCATTATTGGATCAAAATGTATGAGCTCATGTATACTATATATCTCATTGGGCCCACTTTCTTGTCAGTAACCATGCACAATCAAATATTTGGTATGAATGAGCATTGATCATTGGTCTAGCTTGAACCCACCTTCTTATCAGTGAATGTGCACCATCAAATCTCTAATCGATGAACCCACATCATCAGATCTTATCCAACTTGTAACTTTTTAAAGGATTTTAACCTGGGGATCTTTTGACCTCTAGCATGAACTATTAGATCTCATGTGTCATTATGTGAGCTCATGTAAACCATTTAATATTGATCAACTTTAAACCTTTTAAGTCCCTTTTGAACCCAAATGGTTACTTCACAGAGATTAAACTTGACATTGACACGACTGTCTTATGCTACAGGTCCAACTTTAAATGCTCATAACTTATGCTAGAGAGCTCGCATGAACATGAAATTTTTATGATATGATCCTAGAACAAATAAATTTATGGTGTTGCAAATATTTTCCTTATGAGAGTTCCTAAGTTTAATTTATAAAATGTTTAAGTGAGCTAGTCAGTGTGTTTCCATGTGATGTTCAGGATGGCCTAGTTCTTTAAACTTGCACAGTCCATCTTTTGATCAATCTTTCAAGGCTTTGATGGATTCTTAGGGTTTGTATAACCTAGTTCATGATCTTGAATGATTTGGACACCATGAAACCTACTTGGACCCTTTATATGCAATTTTAGACCTATCCTTTGACAATCAATTAAATCACACTTTAAGTCTACCTAAAGTGTTTTAAAAGATTTACAAAAGCTATATGAACTCTACTTGAGTTTTGTTTGCTCCTCAGGACATTAGGTCACTCTTAAATCAAGATCTTGCTTAGATTTTGGACTCTTGTACTATGCACATTTTGGTATGTAGACCAAATTTCGTCAATAGGTGGGTTTGGTCTCTAAATATAAAATAAGTAGCCCTAAAGAGGGCAGATTGGAATAAAATAGAATTAATCCAAGTGGTCTTGACTTGATTTTCCCCAAACATGGTGAATTAGCCTAGATATTATTCAAATGAAAGAAAGGATGGATGATGTGACTTCATCATTCCCAATTAACATGTGCAAAAGATTGAATGAAAAAATAAGAAGTGGTTTAAATTTAAATGTGACTATTTTTTATTGAACCCAAATCTTGTAATAATATATTCTAAGTATTTTTGAGCCATAAGCATGGAAGAGAAAGGGCACAAGAACTGTGTGGAATACCACAGTGTGGGAAAGTATGAAACAAAATAAAATGCCTAAGGGTGAGTTGTGAAATATAAGGAAGCAGAGAATGCATATAAGATATAGGACTTAGAGAAGCACAAAATGAGGATAAGAACACAGGGAGCAGAGGCGGTTACAAAGTAGTTCATGAAAGAAAAAAGATTAATGAGATCATAAATATAGCATTGTCCATGAAATAAAAGGAACACAAACATGAATATCTATCATAGAGAGGGTATATGTGTGTGGTTAAGCCCGAGTCAATAGGAATTAATTATAACAACTCTCCATGACTCATTATTGTTAATCATCATTGGTTCAACGTCACTTTTTTATTATTTATTTAACTGAAGGTGAGGGGTTTACTTGTGTATAACTACCCCTTAGCTTGATTTAAAAAGTGTTGTTGTCATGGTTGAAGTTGATAGATTTTTTGTTGATACTATTAGATGCAATTCTGAAGTGGTTATCAATATAAAACTGAAGAGATAGTGTAATGAAGTAAATATATTTTAATCTTATTCAATGAAAGCAATAGAATCCTTTGGTTACAAATCATGATGTGTTGAACTCTATAATTTTAACTTTGATTTTATGATATTGGTTATATACATTGCATGAATTCATCAAATGACTAACTCTATACTAATGTTGGTAGTAACAATGACTAAAAGTAGTAACACAAGTGCCTAAGTAAGATAAAGTTGTGTAATCACTAGTAAATGGTAAAATTGATGGGGATTGGTCTAGGCTACATACCTTGAGTGAGTGCACGAGGTTACTCCTTGCCTAATATGTTGATGTGCAATCTCATTGGAATCTTATTTCTATTGAGTGCATAACTAATACTTATTTATTCAAAGTTAAGGAAAAATACCCAACATTTTTTGTTTTGTTGTTAGGACCCATTGTATTTGTTAACATGATGGTATGAAGATGCTCCAATGGCTATATGTGGAAAACATTGAGCATTGGGTTCATACCGTAGAGGATAAATTAATACTTTAGTATATTGAACTAGGATTTTATGTGCACACATGGGTAAAGCAACACGTATATGATTCTATATATGAAACATTCTTTGTAGAGTTACCCATTCACTTGCATGTTTGGATTTTGGAATATGTGTAAGACCATTCAATAAATTATGGATGGAAGGATCCTTCATTCGTAGAGTGATAAATAACCTTAGAAAAGTTGAAAATTAATTGGATACATGCAGTGGATGTGTGGTGGAAAGGATAACTCAATAAATACATTTTTTAATATGTTGTCTCTACATATTCTTGTCCAGAGAAAGCAAAGTTCAAATTTTTAAGGGAACCACACTAGGGGTATCTCAAGCAATTTCCTTTAAATATTAAGAAGCTTCTAGTTGATTTTGGGCTTGAGAATCTCCCTGTGGATGGATAAACTCTCTCACCCATAAGCAGCACAACTAGTAGGGAAATGGAAGGGAATGCATTGATATGGGATTGGTAGTTTAGCATGGAATTCAGAATATGATAAATGTGGAAGCATAAGTATGATGAATCCAGGCATAAGGCTATGAGAGGTAGTCATCCCAAAGGCAAGTGAGAGGATACTGGAAGTGCTACGAGAATGTGTAGGAGGGAAAAAATGCATGGTGAGTACTCTCTAGCCATCGATTTGCACCTTTCACTGGCATAGGTACACATAGAAGAAACAAGATAGACATTGATAGTGAAACCCAATTACCCACCATAGTGCATGCTCATGTATTTGAGTTTGATGGAATTTTTATTATAAATTGGGATACTGATAATTTAGAATCTGAAGTTGAATTTGAAACTAAAACTGTAGAGGAGTATCTAGGCATGTATGATCAAGCTAACAATTTACCATTGATTTATACCTTATTATTGACAAAAATATCTATGGCTCACTTTATACTTCCCAGTGGACCAAATCTAACTAGTGGGTAGATTACATGACCAAAAATAACTAATCAACCTCCCTGAATGCACATTATGTTTAGTACACCTATTATTATAAGAAGCATGGAGGTAGTACTGATAATGGTTCTACTAGAGCTAGAGGATTAGGTGGTAGTATAAGAGGCATTAGTAGACCTCCACCATAAGGTCTATGAAGAGGAACTGGAGGAGCACCATAACAAGGTCCACTACAACCACCTAGTGCACCTATAATTTACTAAAATATGACACTTCACTTTCCTGAATATTGAGGTGTCAAAAATGTAGCAGAACATGTTTAGAAGTGTGAACTCATTTGGTAAGCATGGGGTATCACTTCTTCTAATCTAAATGAAACTCTATTTACCACTACTCTATTGGATTGTGCACATAAATGGTACCATAAATTTGATCCCCAACAAGTGATTATGAATTATTCAAGACTACTTTTTTCAAAGAATTTGATATCCTTGAATTTGCGTAGAAAAGTATTATTGCCTTAAAAGATATCAAACAAATACTCATTGAGAGTGTGCACATGTATGATGAACATTTCAAAGCACTTTTTTTGAATTTTTCATTTGATATTAACCCAACATAACATGTTCAATGGTTTTTTGGAGGTTTATTACTTTCATTCTGATGTACCTTATCTCACAAGACTTTCATTAAACTGCACAAGGCTCTAGAAGCCACCCTCTACAATGAATCCATAAGAAGTATAGATATAGTTATCATCCTATTTATAGAGGATCAAATTATTATAGTGTATTCTTAGTTGGAGAATCTTATGGCCAATGACTTTGATGACACCTAAAACAACTTATGGTGTGTTGACTACGAAGTGGAAGGCCATAATAGGAACAACTATCCATGGAGGAATGTTCATGTTGTGTTCAAATAGTCATGTGAAATTTGTAATGAAGATCATGATGTAAGAATTTTTACCTTATTTAAGTGTGTCAGCTAAGATAAAGTATCACTATATTTTAAAATATCATATGCATATATGCATGATACCAATGACTTCTAGGTCATTAATGAGATTCATGAAGTGCACATGAGAGGTATGTACCAAAATTACATAGGTAACAACTAAAAAGATGGTACAAGTAGATATTTCAAGGGTTAAAGGTGTGGAAATGGATGTAGAGGTGGTTATTTTCCACCAAAGGTATGTTAGAAGTGCAATTCTCCAAACCACTACCAGCATGATTGTATAGTCTATCTAACCTATGACTTTTGCAAAAATGAACATTGCCTAGAAGATTATCCTAATTTGTATACTACCATTATTAAATAATGAAATGAGAATGGCATCGAGATGATACCTATTTTAAGAACTCCTTATACTTAGAGGAGACATGCCCTACCACTCTATCATCCATACCCAAGGTGAATATCACTACACGGAGTGGTGCTTATTCCCAACTAATTTCAAATCCACTCATTGAAAAGGTTTAACATGAATAACCTCATCTACAACACTATCTTGATGCTCAATGATAGAAAGAAGAGTTGCATGAGACAATGGATTTATTCAATGAACTATAAGGAGAAATTGAGTATTTAAAGGATAAGGATGTTAAAAAATGGGTTGAGATGCAAAGAGATACAATACCCATGGACTCAAGGCATGATGATCTATTAAAGTTATGTAAACTCTTCCTTATTAAAGACATCATTCCTTTCCTCAATAATTGGGTATGACAGTAAATGGCAAAGCCTTAAGAAGATCATCACTTCACAAATGTGTGATGACAAGAGACCCATAGTCAAATAAACCTATAATGTGATAAAGGGGTCCTTGTTAATGCATCCATTGATAGCATCCTAGTAGACATTGGCATGGAAGTTAATGATCTAACCAAAGATGCCTATTAAAATATGGGGAGTACTATTTTGGAACCCTCCCCACATATCTTATTCATGGCCAATAATATTCATGCACTGTCAATAGGCATTCTTAAGAATGCCACCTTTTACATCTTTGGAGTTGTTTTAAAGGTAATGTTTAGGTAATTGAGCTTACTGAAGTAGATGACTTCCCTACTCTTTTGGGTCAACCTTAATGCTATGTGAAGAATGTTGACTTGTGTTTTAAGAAGATATATATCAAATTTTAAAATGACACTTAGCACATAGTCATACCTCTCAATAATGACCAAGGACCCCCTTTTGTGGAACTTATTGATGTTGATGAGGATATCAATACAATATATAACATTACTACTGAAGGAAATAAAAATGTGTGTCCTACTTCTGATAGCATCTTATGATAGGAAGTTGCTCAGTCTATTTTTGACACTACCAATGTCATTTACTACCAATGGGATCAAGGTGCATATGATCTAAAAAGGTGTATATGTGGTGTCTTAGAAATATACTTAAGCTCCTCTCCAAATATTTTCCAGTGCCACAAAACTATTTGCCTCATTGGTGGACACCTAATAGATGGACCAGCCTTACAGTTTGACTAGGCACCTAGGTTTCATGGTCATATAGAGGTCTAAGAATACTTATATTAATTAAAAAAATTCTATGTTAATAGGGATGAAATGTTATGTATAACTACCTTTCTATTTCAAGGGATAATTTCTCAATGGTGGTCTACTCATTGGTACCATTTGTATATATGGGAACAAGTATACACAACCATGTATAATCACTTCCACCATGACAACCATGTTTGTGCCACCCTGAGTTATAGTGGTATTACTTATTTGGAAAAACATATAACATAATATGAAATTATTTAGAGTGATGAAAAAACATTTTTACCACAATTCTTATGAGTACATGTATTTTATGGTACCTTTCATGCCTAAGCTAGGGTGTTGTACATTAACCAATAAATGTGTAGAGACATGGATACCTATTAGCACATCAAACATAATTTAATTTCAACTTTTACATTTTCTTCACCAAGGACGGATTTGAATTTGTCTCTACAAGTGATCCATTAGGTAGTTGTATGTAATCAGGCATCGATTGAAGATCAGATACGATATATACATCACACAATTGAGGATAAGTTGGCCAATCTTCTAAGAACTTGATACTCCTACCATGGCCCAATTAGAACTAAAATCCCACTCCAAATATAACCATTAAGAATAGATCTAAAAGGGTATGTAAAATGTTATGCACCAAGTCGATAAGGGTATGAGTTATGATCAACCAAATCCATCATTTAACCACTTAAATATACATACAATGTGTGGGGCATGTGATGTCAAAGATATGATTCAATCCAAAAAAAAATTTATTCTATGCCACTCAAAATGGTTCAATAAAACATTGGAATGGATAATGCACCTAAACTAGCCACAATTGGGAATTACCAATCTAATGTTGAGATAACCAAGATCTTTGAACTTTTGCATGAGTACCAAGATGTTTTCCCATGAAACTACACAAAAATGAAATGAGTGCATCCATCATTGGGTAAAATGCATATCAAATTAGTTGAAGGTGCTCAACTAGTGAGGAAATGACCATATCAGATACACCCAAATGTGTGTGCTCAAGTTAAAAAGTAAATCGATAGCATGTTGCATGCTAGAGTTATTACTCCTTTTGATGAATATGAATGGGTTAGTCCAATGGTGATCAACAAAAATAAGGATGTTTTCATTCAAATATGTGTGGACTAAAGGATACTCAATGTGGTATGTGTTAATAGACCCTTTCCCAATGCCTTTTACCAAGAAAATTTTAGAAGGTGTTGTTGGGTACAAGATCTACACATTCACCGATGGATTTTTTAGCTATCACTAAGTCCACATCGCTAAATAAGACAAGGAAAAAATAACCTTTACAACTGAATGGGGTTCTTTTACATATAATTTTATGCCTTTTGGCCTTAATAATGCATCAGTTGTGTTCTCATGCATTATAGTGGAGGCTTTCAAGGATTTTGTCCATAAGTTACTTCAGATGTACTTGGATGACTAGGCCATGTATGCTTTAGTGTGTGACCATTGTGATAATATGTGCCTCATGGTTCAATATTACCTATAGCTTCAAATTTATTTGAATCTAAAGAAGTGCATCTTTGCCACCCCATTTGGGATCCTATTAGGACATATTATTTGTCAAAATGACCTATTAGTGAATCTGGATAAAATTATGGTCATTAACTAAATACAACACCAACCACTCAGTGTAAGGTCCATGCCTTCTTAGTTTTAAGCATGAAATATACTGAGAGGGGGGGTGAATTAGTATATTATATATCTTATAAAACTTTCCCTTTATCAAATTCCACTTAATCAAACATTCAAGATATGCAATAAAACTCAAACAATAAACATCACACAAGATAGAGAGAGACACCAGATATAACGTGGAAACCCAATGTGGGAAAAACCATGTAGAATCAATCTCAAATATATTCATGAGAACAAACCCACATGAGCACCATACCCCTTTTCCAATTACAAACCTCAGCTATAATTCGTGAGCACCAACCCACAGGAGCTTCAAACCCCTTTGTCAAGCACCAATCCCTTTGCCAAGCACCAACCCAGAAACAATTCGTGAGCACCAACCCACAGGAGCACCAACCCCTTTGTCGAGCACCAACCCAGCAACAATTCATGAGCACCAAGCCATAGGAGCACCAACCCCTTTATGTATACCACACATCTATCTCTCAATATTGCTATCTCAACAAATGATAGATCAATACAACATCTCCTTCCTCTCTCTCACCTTTGCTCTTCTAAGCTAGATATAACAAATACAAATCATATTCATCTCTCACAATTTCTCTTCTAAGCTAGATATTACAATATCAAATCAACCTCTCTCACTCATATTACAAATGGCTACTCAAGCCTTTATTTATAGCTTTCCAAATGACCTTTGGCCTTCCCCCTTTGTGACCCTTCAATCCTCATGGAAAATGGTGCCAATCTTGGATGACCCTTCATATCCAAGCATTTGAAAAGTCATTTGGTGACCCTTCATGACCAAAAACATCCTTCCCACTTGTGTCCTTATCTTTGGTGACTCTTCGTATTCCTCAAAGTGTCCCTTCATGAGAAATTTTGCCTTTATTCTTTTGTCTTCACTTGGTGACTCTTGGTATTCCCCAAGATGACTCTTCATGGGAAAATGCATCCCATCCTTTTTTTGTCTTTACCCCATGGCTCTTTGACTTCTCCATGGGCCCTTCTTTTGTCTCATATGCAACCAAAAATATATTCATTAATATTAAATAAATATTAACTCACATTAACCAAGATAAACAATATTAAATGCAATGGGGCCTTTATCACTAATAATGCTAAACCTTTGACATCAATGACAATATTTCCAACAATCTCCCCCTTTGTCATTGATGGCAACCTCAATCCTGAAACTGCCACATCCTATCACCTGCACATACTGTCATCTAAAAACATACAGTAACTCCCCTTTATTATAACAACCTGTACCTATTCCTTGTACCTATTTTTTTTACCTGTACCTATACCTATTATTCTCCTCCTTTGACATCAATGGCAAAGGGCCTACCTAGAGCTAACACTTAGCTCTCCCTCACTTGATGCTAAACATCAATGGTAGGAAGTAATAGAAATTACTCCCAACTGCTCTTGCCGATCTTTGAATATATCCTTTGATTGTGCTTTTAAGAAGATATCTGACAAAACATATACATTGTTCCCTGTCCTTTGAGCATCTGCAATCAACTCATTTGAATCTTTTCTTTTAATCTCACAACCTTCTTTATGAAACTTCAATGTATATCCTTGACCACATATTTGACTAACACTCAACAGATTATGCTTAAGACCTTTTACATATAAAACATTCTTAGTCTTAGTTCTACCATAATCCAAACTCAAAGTACCTTTTTTGGCTATCCTAGCAGTGGTTTTATCTCTGAACCTCATTGTACCACCATTGATCTTCTTTAGAGATATGAATTTACTTTTATCTCCTATCATATGCCTCGAACATCCACTATCAATTAAACATGGCTGATCTTTACCTCCCACATGCAGAGCTGTCTGCACCATCATAGAATCTTCATGTTGTTTCTTCTACCATGTACATGTCTGAACCTTCTCCCTGATGAATGGATCTTTGACATTTTGATTCTTCTTCTTGATGAATAGAGCTTTGAAACTCTGAATCTTCTTGACTAACTCGAACATGCTTCTGCAATACCGAGCTATGTGTCCAAAGTTGTTGCACTTGTAGCATATTATGTCTCTTCATCAAAGCTTGATAGAGGAGCAAAAGAGTTGTGGCTTCTGATTAACTCTACTTGACTTACCTTCTCCTTATTTCTGAAATTGTTAACTCTTTTTCTACATTCTACTTTCTTGTGACCATATCCATTACAATAAAAATAAATAGCCATGAAAATGAGACCTGTCTGTATATCTCTGATTTGATTGCCTTTTGTAGCTTTGTTCTCTTCAGCCTTCTCTATTTGGAATGTCCTCTGTATTTTTATCTTCTCCCCTATTTGTTTCCTCTTTTGTAATAGCTTCAACATAGTTCTTTTTCTTTTCAAATCCGATCCCTGTCTTATCTGAATATGCTTTTTGACTTTCCAATATCTTATTCAGCATGTTAGTGCTATCCTCAAATTTTGAATCACTCACTACTTTATCACTGACTGCTTTCTTAATATCTTCTTTTAAAGAGGCAATTTCAATAACATACCTTTCAAAATCTTTTCTTGTTATTTGCAACTGTGCTGTGAGATCTTCATTCTTCTTGGCTTCTTCAAAGTGTGCTTGTAGATCTTCAATCATTTCCTTTGACTCTTGTTCATTTTTCTCGATTTGGTGCTTTAATCTTCGATTCTTCTTCTGAACAGCTTCTAACTCTTCTAAGGCACAATTGAGTTCTCCTTCCATATCTACTTCAACTTCCTCATCTTTTTCTTCTTGATTATCATGTATGGCCATGAATAGAATCTCTTCTTCTTCTGAATCGTTGACTCCACTATTTTCAACTGAGCTAGGATCCTTAGAATACAGGCTCTTCTTCTCGAATCCTTTCTTGGATTTGTCTTTGAAATTATTCTTATATGTAGGCTTTTCTTCTTCTTCCCCATTAACCTTATCTGGGCATCTAGCTTAAAAATGTCCAATCTTTCCATAATTAAAACATTTAAAAGGTAATTTTCCTTGATATTTACTTGTTCCTCTTTTTAGCTTGCGAATGAAAAGTGCTTCGTTGTCATCTTCATCATCACTAGAACTATCACTTGATTCTTGAATCTTAGCTTTCTCCTTCTTTGATGTCTTAAAAGCTGCTTCTCTCTTTAAGGGTCTATCTTGTTATATCCACATCTCATATGCCATGAGAATACCATGAAGCTCATCCATATTTAGCTTGGCTAAATTCTTCATCTCCTCGATTACCGAAACCTTTGCATCATATCTCATTCGTAGATATCTCAAAACCTTTTGCACCACTGTTGACTCTTCCAATGTTTCTCCAAGACCTTGAATCTGATTTACTATCTGATCAACTCGCAAGAGATAACTTGTTATATCTTCTTCTTCTTCCATCTTCAAACTTCCAAACTGCCTTTTAAAAGTCTGCAACTTAGCTTGCTGAACCTTTCCATCACCTTTGTAAATATTCTCTAGTTTTACCCAAGTTTGATGAGCAGATTTACATTGCATAACTTTAACAAATTCAGATTCACATAAACCACATAAAATAGGATTTAAAGCTTTAGCATTACATTCACTTGCCTTCTTTTCTACTGGAGTAATTGTAGATGTCTGTGGCTCTTCATATTCCTCCACCACTGATTTCCATATGTCAAATCCAAGGGCCATCAAATAAACCTTCATTCTCATGCTCCAAAAAGCATAATTCATCCCATCAAACAAAGGTGCCTTATTTGTAGAAAATCCTTCCTATAACCTAGCCATCGTGCTTTCCAGATCTACCTTTAAGCTGTAAAACTTTTGAAAAAAGAACCTGCTCTGATACCAATTGTTAAGCATGAAATATACTAAGAGTGGAGGTGAATCAATATATTATATATCTTATAAAACTTTCCATCTATCAAATTTCACTTAATCAAACATTCAAGATATGCAATAAAACTCAAACAATAAACATCACACAAGATAGAGAGAGACACCAGATATAACGTGGAAACCCAATGTGGGAAAAACCATGGAGAATCAATCTCAAATATATTCATGAGAACAAATCCACAAGAGCACCATACCCCTTTTCCAAGTATAAACCTCAACTATAATTTGTGAGCACCAACCCACAAGAGCTTCAAACCCGTTTGTCGAGCACCAACCCACAGGAGCACCAACCCCTTTGCCGAGCACCAACCCAGCAACAATTCATGAGCACCAACCCACAAGAGCACCAACCCTTTTGTGTATACCACACACCTATCTCTCAATGTTGCTATCTCAACAAATGATAGATCAATACAACATCTCCTTCCTCTCTCTCACCTTTTCTCTTCTAAGCTAGATATAACAAATACAAATCATATTCATCTCTCACAATTGCTCTTCTAAGTTAGATATTACAATATAAAATCAACCTCTCTCACTCATATTACAAATGGCTACTCAAGCCTTTATTTATAGCTTTTCAAATGACCTTTGGCCTTCCCCCTTTGTGACCCTTCAATCCTCATGGAAAATGGCGCAAATCTTGGATGACCCTTTATATCCAAGCATTTGAAAAGTCATGTGGTGACCCTTCATGATCAAAAATGTCCTTCCCACTTTTGTCCTTATCTTTGGTTACTCTTCGTATTCCTCAAAGTGTCCCTTCATAAGAAATTGCACCTTTACTCTTTTGTCTTCACTTGGTGACTCTTGGTATTCCCCAAGATGACTCTTCATGGGAAAATGCATCCCATCCTTCTTTTGTCTTTAACCCATGGCTCTTCGACTTCTCCATGGGCCCTTCTTTTGTCTCATATGCAACCAAAAATATATTCGTTAATATTAAATAAATATTAACTCACATTAACCAAGATAAACAATATTAAATGCAATGGGGCCTTTATCACCAATAATGCTAAACCTTTGACATCAATGACAATATTTCCAACAATTTATTTGATTCTAAAGAAGTGCATCTTTGCCACCCCATTTGGGATCCTATTAGGACATATTATTTGTCAAAATGACCTATTAGTGATTCTAGATAAAATTATGGTCATTATCTAAATCCAACACCAACCACTCAGTGTAAGGTCCATGCCTTCTTAGGTCACACAAGGTACTATAGGAAGTTCGTTTGAGGTTATGCTAGCATAGTCAGCTCGGTGGAATAACTACTTAAGCATAATGGCCTATTATTATGGATGGTTCAACATCAACAAACATTTGATACATTGAAATCAAAATTAGTGATTTCACCCACTCTCTAGTTCCTAAACTAGAACTAATCATTTAATGTAGATGTTGATGCTTTAGACATGGCAATAAGTGTTATCCGAACACAACCTAGTGAAGGAAACCTTGATCATCCTATTTGTTTTTTAAACTAGAAGCTCACACCAATGGGATGGAACTACTCCACGATCAATCATGAGGCATTGTCTATGTTTTATGCACTTAAAATGTTTCACTAATACTTGTTGGCAATCCTATTTGTCTTCTATAAAAATCATGAAGAGCTCAAGTATTTGGTAAATAAGTTAGTATTATATACACACATTTGGTGATGGATTTTTATTTTTTAGGAATTCTAATTATTTATGGTCAGAAAACTAGGTAAAGTTAATTTCAGTCAAGACCACCTCTCACATGTTCAATCTAGTAAACTAGTGCACCCCATAAAGGATGATTTACTTATTGTACAACTTTTTCAAATTACATGCATGTTTGAATAATTGGAATAAATTATGGCTTTTATTACAATAGGGTCTACACTAGATAACCTTACCACCTAAGATAAAAAATAACTAGTTATGCACACTACCCCATTCTAACTTATTGGCAAAAACCTATACAAATTTGGTTGCGATGAAGTACTAAGAAGGTGTGTAATACAACATTAACACACAAAATTCCTTCAATAATTCCATGAGGACATTATATTAGTGACATAATAACATGAAAATTTATACTAGCTAGATTATGGTGACCTACCTTATTCAAAGATGCCAAAGATTATATGTGTCAATGTGATATCTGTCAACACATATTGTTAGGGTGTGGAGCTAAAAGCTTCAACTGTTGCAGACATGGAGAGGTTGCTGAGTTCTAGAAGTGCTGGAATCAGTAGTATAACCGACGTCGGTCACAGACAGTACAAAAGGCAACCAGCGACGGCAAGAAGTTGGCCGACGTCAGTCAGAACCAGTCAGACAAGGACTGACGTCGGTCACCTGTGTGTTCCAAAACTGTTCGTTGCACGAACAGTTAGTTAGTTGAACTGAGTGTTTGCATGTTAAGGGGCTAATTATAGTCTCAAGATGCGTGTCTAATTATTGTAATTAGAGTTCTATTTTTGTATGCATGGGATCCTATTTAAAGACCCATGAGGCATGTATTTTAATTAATCAAGAAGGCAAGTAAAGCATTGAAGCATTGAAGCAAGGTCAAGGAGATCTACAAGCAAGTAAGGTCAAGGAGATCAGCTGAAGCATTCAAGGAGGGGATAACAACTCAGGTTGCTGAGTTGGGTTTGGTTGAGCAAGAGAGAGAGGGAAGAAGGTCTTGAGGTGTGGCAAGCCTTTGAAGTGGAGGAAGAAGTGGCATCTTTCTTATTGTATTTTCTTCTAGTAGTATTTAATACAAGAGTGTGTATTGTCTCTCAAATTCTTTATTGTCTCAAGTTTCTAGTTACTTAATCATTCTAGTATAATTTCGTGTTTAATTGCTTATAAGAAAGTAATCAATTATGCTTCCGTTTGATAAGGGGTTCCTAACAGTTGGTATCAGAGCTACAGTTTACAGGGAGCAGGTTATTGTTTTTGATTACAGGTCATTCACAGGGTTTTCTAATTGAGTGGGAGTCCAACAATGGCAGAAGAAAGTAAGCTATGAATGGAGAAGTTTAATGGCAAGAATTATCAACATTGGAGGATGCAGATAGAGGATTATCTGTATCAAAAAGATTTGTACTTACCGTTGGGTGGGGTTGCATGCAAGCCCACAGATATGAAGGATGAAGAATGGAACGTTCTTGATCGGAAGGCTCTAGGTTCCATAAGGTTGAGCCTTGCATCGTCTGTGATTTCCAACTTGTCACAGTGTAAGACAACGAAAGAGTTGATAAAGTCCTTGGCAAATTTATATGAAAAGCCCTCAGCGTCAAATAAGGTATTTCTTATGAAACAGTTATTTACTTTACAAATGCAAGAAGGTGGATCAGTATATACTCATCTTAGTGATTTCCATGGTTTGGTAAACCAGTTAGCTTCAGTCAATATTGTTTTTGATGATGAAGTAAAGGCTCTCTTGATATTATGCTCTTTACCTGAAAGTTGGGATAGTTTGGTTATGGCAGTAAGTAATTCTGCATCTGCTTCTAAAATCTTAAAAGTTGATGATGTTGTGAGTGTGATCTTGAATGAAGAAATATGCAGGAAAAGCACAGGTGAATCATCAGGGAATGCTCTAAGTGCAAAAAGCAGGGGGAGGCAAAGAGAGAAAGTGGAGCAAGGGAAATCAAGGTCGGGAAGGAGATCCGAATCTAAAGTTATTACCTGCTTGTTTTGTGGAAAGAAAGGACACATAAAGAAGGAGTGTTGGTTGCGAGATAAAGAGAATCAACCTGAAGGTAAAGAAGAAGCAAAGGATGCAAATATTATGGTACAGGATGCTCTCATACTTTCTTTGGATATTCAGGTAGGATCATGGATTTTAGATTCTGGTTCATCTTTTCATGCATCCCCAAACAGAGATTTGTTCCATGAGTATGTCCAGGGAGACTTTGGAGTGCTTTATTTATGGGATGGTATGCCTTCTCAAATAGTTGGCAAAGGGAAAGTGCAGCTGAAATTGCAGATAGACAACACATGGGTGTTGAAGGAGGTCATGCATGTCCCAGTTCTTAAGTAGAGTTTGATTTCTGTAGGAAGGTTGGGTGATGAGGGATGCACAATAACCCTCAAAGTGGATTCTTGGAAGGTTACCAAGGGTGCACTTATTCTAGCAAGAGGTAAGAAAGTAGGTACTCTTTATCTATCTACTTGTATTACTGATTCTACTTCTGGTTTATCTACTTCAGCTGTAGATTCGAAGATGTGGCTTAATAGGTTGGGTCACATGAATAAGAAGGGAATGGATGTTCTTGATTCAAGAGGTATGTGTTCAGATTCAAAAAGTATAGATAGAGTTCATTGCAGAAAAAGGAAATTTGATGCTTTTGACAGAAACAAAGAAGCCTTGGTGTTTATGGAGGAGATGAGGAATAGAGATCAGTCACAAGCACTGAATAAATCTGAGCAGGGTAGTATGGACAGAGGTTTGATCCAAGATGAGCTTGTGGATGAAGATTTCATCACTTACAAGAACACACAGACACCGACGTCAGTCACATGGCACAGACATCAGCCAGACAGGTACCGACATCGATCATGTGCAGACCAGCAGGGTCGGTAGAGTCGGCAGGGGAAGACCGACGTTGGTTAGGCAAGAACCGACGTCGGCAGGGGGGACATCGGTGTCAGCCAGGGGTAACGACATCGGCAGTCAGGGTCAGTGCAAGGAATCGACATCGGTCGGGAGCAGACTAGGAGATGGCCGAGATCGGTCACTAGAATGGATGTTGGGTGGACAGCAAGCTGTCAAGGAGTCTCAAATGCCCATATGGAGGTCAAAAAAGGTAAGTGAACCTCATATTCATTGTTCACCTTCTTTATATTACTTACTGATAGTCAAGAACTAGGAAGATGTGAATAAGCAATGCAGGTAGAGTCCAGAAACAGTGGGAGCTTGGCATGGATGAGGAATGTGAGTCCTTCGAGAAGAACCAAACAGGTATTTGTTGGTAGAGTTGTCAGCTGGAAGAAAGCACTAGATAGAGGGATGGATTCCTGTTTTAGAGAAGAGAGTGAATGGACACGTGAGACAAAATGCTAGGGTATATGGTCTTGAGTTAGCTGTAGAACAATGGAGGTTTGACCATTGTATTTTATCTTTACCAGGTTGGATAATATTAGCTACATTATCCTGTTACTGTATTATGTTGCTTGTTGCAGGGTTTCATATACAGGGAGTTTTCTGAGCTAAGTGTAAAGTTGGTTCAGAAGTATGTCATGAAGAATTTAGGAGTAGCAAAATTCTTTTGGCATAAGTGACAGGTATAGCATCACAGGTCTTGTGGTGGTTGGTCTTCAGGAGAAAGCTTGAAGAGGGATACAGAGCCAAGGAAACAAACTAGACAGAGTACAGGTATAGGTACAGTTGCAGTTGTTTATCTCCAAGTGGGAGATTGTTAGGGTGTGGAGCTAAAAGCTTCAACTATTGTAGACATGGAGAGGTTGCTCAGTTCCAGAAGTGCCGGCATCGGCAGTATAACCGACATTAGTCACAGACAGTGCAGAAGGCAACCGGCGATAGTAGGAATTCGGCCGATGTCGGTCAGAACAAGTCAGACAGGGACCGACGTCAGTCGCTTGTGTGTTCCAAAACTATTCGTTGCACGAACAATTAGTTAGTTAAACTGAGTGTTTGCATGTTAAGGGGCTAATTATAGTCTCAAACTACATGTCTAATTATTGTAATTAGAGTTTTATTTTTGTATGCATGTGATCCTATTTAAAGACCCATGAGGCATGTATTGTAATTAATCAAGAAGGCAAGTAAAGCATTAAAGCATTGAAGCAAGGTCAAGGAGATCTACAAGAAAGTAAGGTCAAGGAGATCAGCTGAAGCATTCAAGGAGGGGATAACAACTCTGGTTGTTGAGTTGGGTTTGGTTGAGTAAGAGAGAGAGGGAAGAAGGTCTTGAGGTGTGGCAAGCCTTTGAGGTGGAGGAAGAAGTGGCATCTTTCTTATTGTATTTTCTTCTAGTAGTATTTAATACAAGAGTGTGTATTGTCTCTCAAATTCTTTGTTGTCTCAAGTTTCTAGTTACTTAATCATTCTGGTATAATTCTGTGTTTAATTGCTTATAAGAAAGTAATCAATTGTGCTTCCGTTGGATAAGGGGTTCCTAACAGTTAATATCAGAGCTACGATTTGCAGGGAGCAGGTTATTGTTTTTGATTACAGGTCATTCACAGGGTTTTCTGATTGAGTGGGAGTTCAGCAACGGGAGAAGAAAGTAAGCTACGAATAGAGAAGTTTAACGGCAAGAATTATCAACATTGGAGGATGCAGATAGAGGATTATTTGTATCAGAAGGATTTGTACTTACCATTGGGTGGGGTTGCATGCAAGCCCATAGATATGAAGGATGAAGAATGGAAAGTTCTTGATCAGAAGGCTCTAGGTTCCATAAGGTTGAGCCTTGCATCGTCTGTGATTTCCAACTTGTCATAGTGTAAGACAATGGAAGAGTTGATAAAGTTCTTGGCAAATTTATATGAAAAGCCCTCAGCGTCAAATAAGGTATTTCTTATGAAACAGTTATTTACTTTGCAAATGCAGGAAGGTGGATCGCTATATACTCATCTTAGTGATTTCCATGGTTTGGTAAACTAGTTAGCTTCAGTCAATATTGTTTTTGATGATGAAGTAAAGGCTCTCTTGATATTATGCTCTTTACCTGAAAGTTGGGATAGTTTGGTTATGGCAGTAAGTAATTTTGCATCTGCTTCTAAAATATTAAAAGTTGATGATGTTGTGAGTGTGATCTTGAATGAAGAAATACGCAGGAAAAGCACAGTTGAATCATCAGGGAATGCTCTAAGTGCAAAAAGTATGGGGAGGCAAAGAGAGAAAGTGGAGCAAGGGAAATCAAGGTCGGGAAGGAGATCCGAAGCCAAAGGTATTACCTGCTGGTTTTGTGGAAAGAAAGGACACACAAAGAAGGAGTGTTGGTTGCGAGATAAAGAGAATCAACCTGAAGGTAAAGAAGAAGCAAAGGATGCAAATATTATGGTACAGGATGCTCTCATACTTTCTTTGGATAGTCAGGTAGGATCATGGATTTTAGATTTTGGTTCATCTTTTCATGCATCCCCAAACAGAGATTTATTCCATGAGTATGTCTAGGGAGACTTTGGAGTGCTTTATTTATGGGATGGTACGCCTTGTCAAATAGTTGGCAAAGGGAAAGTGCAGCTGAAATTGCAGATAGACAACACATGGGTGTTGAAGGAGGTCATGCATGTCCCAGTTCTTAAGCAGAGTTTGATTTCTGTAGGAAGGTTGGGTGATGAGGGATGCACAATAACCCTCACAGTGGATTCTTAGAAGGTTACCAAGGGTGCACTTGTTCTAGCAAGAGGTAAGAAAGTAGGTACTCTTTATCTATCTACTTGTATTACTGATTCTACTTCTGGTTTATCTACTTCAGCTGTAGATTTGAAGATGTGGCTTAAAAGGCTAGGTCACATGAATAATAAGGGAATGGATGTTCTTGATTCAAGAGGTATGTGTTTAGATTTAGAAATCATAGATAGAGTTCATTGCAGAAAAAGGAAATTTGATGCTTTTGATAGGAACAAAGAAGCCTTGGTGTTTATGGAGGAGATGAGGAACAGAGATCAGTCACAGGGGCTGAATAAATCTGAGCAAGGCAGTATGGACAGAGGTTTGATCCAAGATGAGCTCATGGATGAAGATTTCATCACTTACAGGAACACACAGACACTAACGTCGGTCACATGACACCGACATCAGCCAGACAGGTACCGACATCAATCATGTGCAGACCAGCAGGGTCGATAGAGTCGGTAAGGGAAGACCGACATCAGTTAGGTAGGAACCGACGTCAGCAGGGGGGACACCAGCGTCGGCCAGGGGTAACGACGTCGACAGTCAGGGTCAGTGCAGGGAACTGACATCGGTCGGGAGCAGACTTGGAGATGGCTGAGATCGATCACTAGAACGGATGTTGGGTGGATAGCAAGCTGTCAAAGAGTCTCAAACGCCTGTATGGAGGTCAGAAAGGGTAAGTGAACCTCATATTCGTTGTTCACCTTCTCTATATTGCTTACTAATAGTCAAGAACTAGGAAGATGTGAAGAAGCAATGCAGGTAGAGTCCAGAAACAGTGGGAGCTTGGCATGGATGAAGAGTGTGAGTCCTTGGAGAGGAACCAAATAGGTATTTGTTGGTAGAGTTGTCAGCTAGAAGAAAGCATTGGATAGAGGGATGGATTCTCGTTTTAGAGAAGAGAGTGAATGGACACATGAGACAGAAGGCTAGGGTATATGGTCTTGAGTTAGCTATAGAATAATGGAGGTTTGACCATTGTATTTTATTTTTACCAGGTTGGATAATATTAGCTACATTATCATGTTACTGTATTGTGTTGCTTGTTGCATGGTTTCATATACAGGGAGTTTTTTGAGCTAAGTGTAAAGTTGGTTCAGAAGTATGTCATGAAGAATTTAGGAGCAGCAAAATTCTTTTGGCATAAGTGATAGGTATAGCATCATAGGTCTTGTGGTGGTTGGTCTTCAGGGGAGAGCTTGAAGAGGGATACAGAGCCAAGGGAACAAACTAGACGGAGTATAGGTACAGGTATAGTTGCAGCTATTTATCTCCAAGTGGAAGATTGTTAGGGTGTGGAGCTAAAAGCTTCAACTGTTGCAGACATGGAGAGGTTGCTGAGTTCTAGAAGTGCTAGCATCGACAGTATAACTGATGTCGATCACAGATAGTGCAGAAGGCAACCGGCAATGGCAGGAAGTCGGCTGACATCGGTCAGAACCAGTCAGACAGGGACCGACGTCGGTCGCCTGTGTGTTCCAAAATTGTTCGTTGCATGAACAGTTAGTTAGTTGAACTGAGTGTTTGCATGTTAAGGGGCTAATTATAGTCTCGAGCTGCATGTCTAATTATTGTAATTAGAGTTCTATTTTTGTATGCATGGGATCCTATTTAAAGACCCATGAGGCATGCATTGTAATTAATCAAGAAGGCAAGTAAAGCATTGAAGCATTGAAGCAAGGTCAAGGAGATCTACAAGCAAGGTCAAGGAGATCAGCTAAAGCATTCAAGGAGGGGATAACAACTCAGGGTGTTGAGTTGGGTTTGGTTGAGCAAGAGAGAGAGGGAAGAAGGTCTTGAGGTGTGGCAAGCCTTTGAGGTGGAGGAAGAAGTGGCATCTTTCTTATTGTATTTTCTTCTAGTAGTATTTAATACAAGAGTGTGTATTGTCTCTCAAATTCTTTGTTGTCTCAAGTTTCTAGTTACTTAATCATTCTGGTATAATTCTGTGTTTAATTGCTTATAAGAAAGTAATCAATTGTGCTTCCGTTGGATAAGGGGTTCCTAACACATAGGTATACTAAATCAAATGGATCTTATGCCTCTTCATCCAATACTTTCTCATGCACCATCTCAAAAATGGTCTATTAGTTTTGTTGGGCCCATTCAATCAGTTATGTGATGGACTAGCACATAGTACATCATTACTAGTAGAGACTATCTCACATGTTAGGATAAAAGAGCACCCACATGTGATTGTACTATCATGACCACTACCATATTTATATTGTAAATTATCATCACAACATATGGATCCCCTTTAAGTTTGACAAGTGATCATGGCACTAACTTTCTCAATGAGACAATATGCATCTTCTTAGATTAATTTATGATTGTGCACCATAAAACCAATCCATACCACCCTCAAGCTAATGGAACATTTGAAGCCTTCAAAATGAAGTTGGGTAACACTCTAATTAATATTTTCAACATTGGTTTCACTGATTGGGATGATCAATTTTCTATAGTCTTATGGGCATATCAAACCACATACAAAATGTTGAGCAAGATTACTCTTTTCAATCTTGTATTTGGCACTAAATCTAGGCAAATCCCTTGTGCCCTTTTTATGTATTGTGTATGTTGGCCTATTGGATGATTAATAATCTATAAAGCATTCCTATATTCTCTAATTCAACTCGATGAAACAATATTTCTCACACATTGGAGTCAAGGAGTTGAAAAGTAGAAATAAAAATCCTAGCATGATAGACGTATCAAAACCAAAGTTTTTCATCCTAGTATGCATGTCTTGGTCTATAATTCAAATTTTGTGTTTCATTCAAGTAAACTATGGTTATATTTGGATCATCTACTTATTGTTCATATTATCCACCTAATAGGTACTTTCAAATTAAAAATATTAGATGGCCAATTCTTATCAAGCCACTTTAGTGGTAGTCAACTCTGACCCTACCATTTTATGTAATTCTTTAGTTCAATGAATAAGGTGTATGTCACTATATTATTTTAGGACTTTGTTTCATTTTTCAAATAAGCATCGAATTGATTGTGCACCTTTTGTAATTGGTTTGACAATTTTTGATACTTTGATATTTAGCACTTTATTTCTAAATATTTCTTGACATGAATTTCACTAAGTTATGACATAGATGACCATGCACAAATTTTAATGTGGGGTAGGTGTAGTAGGATTTTAGGGTACAATATGGATTTAACTATGTGAATTCAAACCCAAACTTCAAACTACTAAGTAAAGTCTAGAGCCATTAAGACCAAATGTAATATATGAATATAATAATTCAAAATAAAATTATGATCCTAAAGCTAAATGCTCCAAACCATGATTAAATAGAATAAAAACAAGAGTATTGGGATTAATATTACCTTAAACTCAAAAATTTGACTTTATAGATGCTTGATCCTGGATAAATGAGTGATGGATGATTCAATGACTAGTTGGACATGGATTGGTTATGCATTCATAAGATGGCCTTCCATGGAGGAATGGAGTTGTTTAAATAGAGGTAGGGAAGGATAAATGGTAGATATTTAATTTTAGATGAAGGAGATATCGGGTGGAGAATTAAAATAAATTTAATATTCCTTGGAAGCCTCTAGATTTAGAGGATTTTAGAGAGGAGGGGTGAGAATAGAGAGGATTCTAGAATCCTTTAATTCTAGAAACCGCTTAGGGATTAATTAGGCTTAGGGATGGATTAGATAGGGATAAGGTGGGTGATTATGGACTAGGGGTGTAGGACAGCCTATGAGTAGGCAAGTGTAGGTGGGTAGGTGGGTCATGGGAATTTTAAATTACCAAATAATAGATACGATGGATTAAAATGGGATGATGGGGATTTAAGATAAATTAATGATGAAGTGGGATAGAATAAGGTTATTAGATAAATAATAATAAAAGGTTATATTGGATAGATTAATAGAAATGAGATAAATTATTAGGATAATTTAGAATAAATTAGATAAGCAGAATTAGTGTCAATTAATAGGATTATTAGTGGTGATAATGTAGGTGAGTGAATTTATGCGCATAAATTTTGCCCCTATTTGAAAGGGCATTGTGAGTGGAGTGAATTTAAAGGATTAATGGTCTTTCAAATAAAAGCCATGTCATGGATGAATGTTAGTAGATGATGTTAGCGGATATAATGCCCCCTCGATGGGACATGCGGGGAATAATAAGATGGATGGCCACTTGAAAGAAGAAAAGATGGGTGGGATGAGATGGATAAATGAGGGGATGGGATTATATATTTGATATAGATGATGAATAATATGAATTCAATTTTAATCAATGATTTCTATATTAGTGATACCCCTAGCAAAGACACATGTAATGACAGTAGAGATGACTTTGTCATAGTTATTGACACATCCCAAGGGGGGATTAACCATAACATGATGATGATATGATTAAAAGTCTATAAGATTTATATGTATCCCAAACAAGGATGCATGTAATGGAGAGATATAGGCTAGGATAATATGATGATTTGATAAGATTGATGATGGGTGTAGCTCAAAGCTAAATCAATCAATATGATGTAGGTGATGATAGAGAAGAGTTAATATGATCAAGTGACCAATAGCCATGGGAAAAGAATTGGATTAAATTTCATAAATTAAATGACCCCTAATGTGATTATTGGTTATGCCCCTACAAAGGACACATGCAAAGGAGTGATAGAGGATATAGTGATCAAGCTATCCTTGGGAATTAGAAAGTGGCCAAGTGTTGCCTACATAGTCTAAAAAGACCTCAAGTCGATGTATTTCTGAATCAGGGATAAATGATAAGTGATAGAGGAGATGATAATGATGATGGTGAGGATTAGTTATTAGAGGATGATTTTAGTGATTAAAGGATATGACTCAGATGATGAGATGAGGATTAATGATTGGATATTAGCTGAATGGATTGAAAAGATTGGATTAGTAATGAGAATAAGGATGATTAGATGATTAGATAGATGATGAGGTGTAGGTGATAAAACCATCACAAATGTCATAAATATCATCATAGTCTAATCGATCCAATAAATATGGCACTTTGAAGTATGCCCCATGATATAAGCGTGACCAAGAGGACATGATGCCAAAGTGTGTGGGAAAATAGCAAACTCTACATCCTCGAAGGAACTTATAAGCATTATTATACCTTTGTGTTACCTCATATCATACTCTTTCATTTCCCAATAGACAAAAAGAGATAAATACAATCAAATATTTACATGATAAGAACATGCAAACAAGATAAATAGAATAAATAACACAAGTATCGGCATGCAGTGTCATAATGTCTTGTCTAATGATGGGATGAATGATTAGATGATGAGTGGGAATGGGATTTGATTATGGATTGAGAATAGACATGTATTTGGGATATACTATTGATGATGATGATGATGATTGACTAGTGATTTAGATAAAAGTATGGACTTGGATGAGAGACTAGGATTAGGATAAGGACATGGATGAGGATATGGATATGAAGATGACCAAGGATTATCAAAATATAAAACCTTACAAGAGTCCAATATAGTATAATATTAGGAGATGATGGGATAAAATACCTTTCATACTATAAAAATAGTGATTGGATGGGTGATAGGTATGGAGAGGCATTGATAGAGAGGTGATGGGATCATATACCTTTCATACTAGCAAATAGGGATTAAATGGGTGCTAGAATAAATTCTTTCACAAGGTTGTGTATGTCAATAATACTTAGTCAAAATAGATGATGAGGAATATATGGATGGGTGACCACATATGATTTTGTTCTAAAACAAAGTATAGTGTCCAAGGATGATGAATGGAAAAAGAGGAGATGGATATTAGACGTTTGTTTAGGATGGTGATATGGACAACAAGATATATGGGATGGCTATTAGATGTTGTTAAATATTCATTATATGAATGGAATGGAGATGGATGTGATTAGGGGATTAGGCATAAGATAATACACAACATACTATTTTGATTTTTCAAATTTTATGATTTTTAGGGTTTTTGACATTTTTTCAATTTTTAGGTCTTTTTAGGGTATGTATGTACACTATATAAATGGGGTTACTAGCAAAGGGAATACCAAGCCTAGTAGCCAAGATAAGGATAGATGGGATGATGGATAAAATGACAAAAGGATGAGGGTTATGAAAAAAATAAGATGAGGACCATGGAAGAAGGGATTAGGGATTGCTAATGACCACATCATGAAGAAACCAGGTGTTTAGTTATCTGGGTGTCTATTGGAGAATATGCTAAGATGATTCCAAAATATTTCTCAATACACCTTCCTTGTCCTTGCAAATATCAAGATTAGAAAGGAATAATATACATAATGGGATTGATGGTATGGACAAGGTATGGATTGACAAGGGATAGACAGATGTTTCCCTTAAGTGTTGAGGTATAATATGGATAATTAATTATTTTACCATGATGCCAAAAACTGATTTGCATCATGGTACTTACCCAAGGAGCTAGAGGACTAGTTTTCATGATTGAATGAATTATTTTTTTTAATTTTAATGGGCATCTCAATTTATTGGAAAAGGGCAAGATGAAAGATGCAAGCATTATTGTGATCTTTAGCCAACACCTATTCTACGGATGTGTGATGTTGTGATCATGTTATTTTATATATTGAGTTCCTTTTGACCTTCATTTATTATTGATTAAAACCCCTCCACATATCTAGACTAGGTGTCTTCATCACCCCTAAGAGAGACAATGTTGCCTAAGAAGGTGATGCAAGATATGGATTTGGTTAGAGATTGATTTTGATGGATGATAAGATCATGATAGGATGGTATGATAGGTGATGGAGGATTAGGACTAGCAGTCACACACATCATTCAAAACATTGGACTTTATTCATTTGATTGGTGCCATGTGATAAAATACTTTAAGAGATCCAACACACTTTGATTTTGTGGTTCTTTAATCTGATTATGTGAAGGATTCGACCATTTGGATATTACTTTTGACATTATTTTAATTTTGAGACTGGATTGGACTTTGACTGTTCCCTGATGCCTAACTTTGGGATTCACCAAGGGAGATTGATAAATGATGATGATTTTGAATTTGACGTTCATATTATCTATAGGTTAGAAAACTTTATTATTTATTTGTTTATTTAAAAAGAGATCAAGTCTAAATTGTTTGTAAACTATTATTTTATGATAAAAAGAACTATAAACTTTTAAATACTAACATTACTAATGATTACCCTCAAAATGATATTAAAAAGGTAATATACAAGGATTTGAATTAGTTATATGTATAGGTAAGGAAACAACATTACATGTTGTCTGACCTTTTAATATATTAAAAACATTAACTAAATAATTTATTAAATGATATTTAAAAATAACTATAAAAAATGAGGATATTTTGATTAGAATGACTATGGTAGGTTTGTGAATAGGGGGAGGAGGAATGAATGATGGTGACTTGTGAAGTAGTGGTGGAATAATTAGAGGTGGTTTATGAACTAGCAGTGGAATGACCCAAGGCATTTTGTGAATAGGTGGTAGGATTATTAGAGGCTTAGGTGGTAGATATATTGGTGAAATATCATGTGTCTATTTAGGCATATATGGACTAGAGACTATCATCATGGTTGTGTTGAGGGAGATGGACTAGTGGATGGAGAGTCGATGACAGATTATGAGAGCTAAGCACATTAAGGTAGATGTGTATGCCAAAATTAAAGACCCACATCCTACAGACCATCTGACAAAATGTTAGGTGTTTACCCCAACCTATGCACCATTGATAGTGTACTTATAACCTATGCTCTGAAAACAAAATAGAAATAAATTTTATCATAACTGTGCAGAATTGGGAAGTATATATAGGGGTCATGAACTATGGGAAAAATTGTTTGGAAACAAAATAAGGACTATTTTGATATAGTGGATTGAACCAATTCCAAATCTAAAACCCAATAGTATTTTCTTGTGTATAAGCTTCAACAGCTTAGTTTAACATATAAAATGTTTGGATTGAGATGTTTCCTACCAAATGTAAATTCTCATGGCATTAAAATTCAAAAAATCTAATGAAACATCTCAAAGGAAAAATCTGGCGAGTGGGTGTGTGGTTGGTGATCTACAAAGCCTATGGGAGGATTTACTGCCTAAGGACTTAGTTAGACACTTGTTTTACAAAATGTATAAAAGGGGGAAATGGTCTTATGGACTAAAATGATGATAGGGTATGCAAACAAAAAAACAAAAAAGTAATTTGAAAATCTTAATCAAATGTAATCAGTAGGTGTAAATCCCAACTCCATGATCTTTACTAGTGCCCTTCCAATGTATACTGAAATGAAAGCTTGCTAGAATGGAATGAATGTAACAGAAACAATTACAAAATATGGATAAAATATTGCAATGATTATATAAATTGAATGTTAGATTGATTAATTATCTTTTATTATACAAAATGTCAAAATCACTATAAGATTGTTGAATTTATATCAAATCGTTATAACCAGAATACCCCTAATTATATTGTAAATCTATGACATTGTAATAGAATGTAGGCTAGTCATTTAGATGTGAAAAATTATCCAAAGAGCTTCCTCACTCCTGCAAGATAGGGTTAATACATCGAAACACAACTATAGAGACTCAGACGGTCAAAAATTATTAAACAATTTAATCATAAATATGATATACACATAATAAAAACCTTCAAAAATCACATTTGTAACTAAATTTATCAAAAATATTATTCACCAAAGAATAAAAGTTTTATCAAATTAAGCATTAAATTTGTTTCAAATCTACCTTACAAGATGCACTATCACACTTCATAATTCACAAAATTAGTCCAAAAGGAGCTTGCTCCCATCGTGGTCACCAATATGTAGTAGGATTTTTAGGTACAATATGGATTTAACTATGTGAATTCAAACCCAAACATCAAACTAATAAGTCTAGAGCCATTAAGACCAAATGCAATAGATGAATATAATAATTCAAAATAACATTATGATCCTAAAGTTAAATCCTCCAAACCATGAGTAAATGGAATCAAAATAAAAGGATTAGAATTAAGATTATTTCAGACTCAAAATTTTGACTTTATAGATGCTTGATCCTAGATAGATGAGTGATGGATGATTCAATGACTAGTTGGACATGGATTGGTTATGTATTCATAAGATGGCCTTCCATGGAGGAATAGAGTTGTTTATATAGAGGAAGGAGGAAAGGATCAATGGTGGATATTTAAAGTTAGATGAAGGAGGTCTAGGGTGGATAATTAAAAGGAATTTAAAATTCTTTGGAAGCCTCTAGATTTAGAGGCTTCTAGAGAGGATGGCTGAGAATAAAGAGGATTCTATAATCCTTTTAGGGATTTATTAGGCTTAGATATGGATTAGATATGGATTAGGCATTCTTCTTGGCTAGCCAACTTAGTCCCTATTACAAAGAATAATGGGGAGATTAGGTTGTGTGTAGACCTCAAGGACTTGAATAAAGTGTCTTTGAGAGACTATTATCCCCTCCCTTCCATGGAGAAAATTTTGTAAGTGGTGGCATGTAGTGAGAGGTTTTCCCTCTTAGATGTTTATTTTGGGTATAATCAGATTTTGGTGAAAAAAAGTGACCAATATAAAATATCCTTCACCACCAAATGGGGAACATATTCCTATAGGACGATGCCATTTGGATTGTCAAATGTTGGAGTTACTTTTCAATGTGCAATGGATATGGCTTTTCAAGGATTAATCAATGATATTATATTGGTATATCTTGTTGATATGATAGTTTTCTCTAAGGAAGCAAAAGATCATTTGAATCACCTAAGACAAATTTTTGAGAGGTGTAGAGATTTTGGGATCTCTCTAAACTTGAAGAAGTGTGTGTTTGTTGTTCATGAAGGCAAACTCTTAGGCCACATTGTTTCTAAGAAAGGTTTTTCCATTGATCTAGAAAGGGTTAGTGTCATCTTGGCATTGTCCTTACCTAAACATAAGAAGGGTCTACACAGCTTCTTTGGTAAGATAAATTTCATTAGGAGGTTTATTCCTAATTTTGATAACATGGTCAAGCCCTTGACCTCCATGTTAAGGAAGGATGAGATATTCACTTGAACAGGAAGGAAGAAAGAAAGTTTTGAGGAAATCAAGCAAGCCATTGCCCAAGCTCCTACTCTTGCAATTCCAAACTTCTCCAAGGACTTCAATTTATAAAATTCTAGGAATGAAGATGTAATCTCTGAAATTATTAATCAAGCTAATGATGAAAATTTTGAATAGCCTATTGCCTTCTTTAGTCAAGGTTTGGAAGGCTATGAGATAAGATACACATATGTTGAGAAAAAAGTGCTTTCAGTCATAAGGAGTTTAAAGAAATTTAGGCATATCTTATCTAATAAAAATATTCACATTTTTGTGCCTCATCCTAGTGTGAAAGACTTTTTTTTATCATATATTTTAATGATAAAAGGTCATGTTGGATCACCAAAGTGATGGATTATGATGTGGAGATCAAAACAACCAAGCTAGTGAAAGTAAAAGAACTATGTAGGTATCTTGCGTTAGACTTGAAAGAGCAAAGGGAAGTTGTTTTGGCACTCCATAATGATCCTAAAATAGTTGTACCTTCATCTATGAGAAGTTGGACATAGGACATAATTCATTTCCTTCAAATTGGTGAGTGTCCACCAGGTCTTGATAGGGCCAAGAGAAGGTACTTTAGGCTGCAATCCATTCCTTATGTACTTATTGATGGAGTGTTATTTAGAAACAACTTTTTAGGTGTGTTTTTGGGGTGTATTGATTTGGATCTGATTGAGAAAGTGTTACATGAGTTTCATGATGGACCAACTAGAGGTCACTTTTCTCTAAGAACCATAGTTGCTAAGATTATGATGGTTGGTTACTTTTGGCCTAGCTTGTTTAAAGACACTCATGCTTGGGTAAAGAAAAGCCAAAATTGTGCTCTTTTTTATGGAAAACAAAATCTATTTACCTTGCCTCTTCATCCAATCTAGGTTGAGCAACCCTTCATGCAATGGGGTTTGGATTTCATAGGTTTAATCAATCCTCCTAGTTTTGGTCACAAGTGGGTGTTGACAATGATTGATTATTTTATAAGATGGGTGGAGGTTGTAGCTCCTAAGAAGAAAATGAAAACTCAATCTTGGACTTTTATGAAGGTATAGTAACTAGATTTGGAGCTTCTTCAATAATCATTTTAGATAATGCATTGGCCTTCTTAGGAACAAGAACAAGTAAATGAGCTTTGAAGCATGGTATCTATCTTAGTACCTCCTTCAACTACTATCCCCAAGGAAATAGAATAGCTGAGTCCATAAACAAGAATTTGATCAAGATCATAAAGAGGAAAATGGAGGAGAATCAAAGGACTTGGAATACCAAGTTAAAGATATCTCCTTGGGATGATAGGATCACCCCAAAGAGAGCAATTGGGAACTCACAATACACACTTGTGTATAGAAGCAAAGCTAGACTTCATATCTCACTTGAGTTACCAGCTTTACACCTCACATATCAACTACAATTGATGGAGAATGAGAGAATGGAAGTCAGATTATGTGAGTTGATGGAGCTTGAGGAGATGGGAGATCAAGCTATGCACACCATGACAACTCACCAACAACAAATAAAAAATTATTTTGATAGGAAGTCCATACCAAGTATTTTTAGAGAATGAGACATTGTCCTAAAATGGGATGAAGATAGGACCAAACCTGGAAGGCACACAAATTCTAATGCTTTGTGGATTAGCCCATATGTGATCACACAATGCAAACAACACAATGTTTTCTAACTCTCAAATTTTGATGGAGAGGAGCTACATATCCCAGTCAATGGGATATACCTAAATCATTGTTACTGAAGTCCCTTTTCCTTTGTACATAGTTTCCTATTTTTCCTATGTTCCCTAAGTGATTATGCACATGTGTGAGTTTGTCCTTGTCTTGTTTTGTGTTGTATTTGCTTGGTCTTGTTGTTGTGTGGTGTGTTTCCTTATGTTTTTTTTGGCATAATCCTTGTTAGTCATCTTCAAGAATCCATTGACTCCATTGGCCCTAACTTGGATAAGGCTACTGGTCTGATCAATATAGTAGTCATACTACCCCTTCAAGTCACCATTTTATTGACCAAATTTTGGCCCTTCAGGCCAAAATTGGGCACCCCCATTTTTAAAAAAAATTTATCTAAGTCTATATCTTTGGCCAAGTCTAGTACTTAGCTATTCTTCGAAAGATGTGTCCTTTTTCAAAGCCCCAATAAATGTATAATTCTATTCCTTTTGAAAAGTTCATTTTTAGTCTTTGCTAAGCCTTTGCCTAATACTTTCAAGTTTTTATTCTAAGCCTTTCATGAATTCTTTCAGACTTTTTTTCTGAAGCTTTTCCTTAAGTGTATTTCTTTCAGACTTTTCATTCAATAGAATGCTTTCAGAAAAATTATTTGAGGCAAATTTTTTGAGGGGTATCTTTTGTTGGGAAAAGGTCCACTTCACTTTTCTGAAAGGTACTTTGTAAATTCTCCAAAAGGGCACTTCAACTTTCTCGAAGGGTATTTTCCTTTCAGGAAAAGGTCCACTTTAGTTTTTCCAAAGGATCATTTACAAATTTCTCGAAAGGTATTTTCTTTAGAAAGTGGAAACTTACAAATCTTCTAAAAGATCACTTTCATTTTTCTGAAGGACACTCACAATGTTTTCGACAGGTATGTTTCAACTTTTTTGAAGGAATTATTTGGTTACCTGTTAAGTGTCCTTTATCTTGAAAAATTCCTTTAGATAAAGGACACTTTCAACTTTCCCAAAGGGTCATTTGCAACAAGGCCAAAAGGTACTTTTCAGAAAGTCTGAAGGGCATTTCAACTTTCTCGAAGGGATGTTTTCAAAACTTTGAAAGATTATTTCTACGGGAAGGTGGACCATTTCAAAAAATCTGAAGGGTATTTTTTTCCTTTCAAAAGATCATTTCCAAAATCTGAAGGACACTTTCAACTCTTTCGAAGGGTCACTTGCAAGAAGCTAAAGGGTATGTTTATTTCAAAAAAGGCCTTTTTCACCTTGCCGAAGGGTCATTTTAAAGAACCAAAAGGGTCAAATGGAAAGTCTAAAGGAATTAATTCTTTCAAAAATATTATCTGAGGAATTCTTTCAAAAAACTTATCTGATACAAAGGAAGTAAAAGGGAAAAAAAATGACAACAGGAAAAATATCTGAAGAAAATGCTCGAGGTATGACGGCCCATAAAATGTCAATTTTAGACTATGGAAACTAGTCATTGGAGTTTAAAAGAAAGGATCAGTGGGAACATGAAGGAAAAGATAAGAGATAACAAATGGAAAAATGTAACTGAGGCTTTGGTTCAGTTGTAACAAATTTAACTAATGCTTTTAGTTCCCTTATAACTCATTGTAACTGATCCATTCAGTGACATGGCATATCTCACCCACTTCTCTTCCATGCAAATGTAACTGATTATTTTAAGATGACACATGTCCAAGTGACCCTTCAACTTCCTTTGATTACTCTACCTCTAAAGGCTATATATATTCATTCTCTTGGCTCATTTCACAGCCTCTATTGGTTATTGGAAAAACTTTGGCTAGATTTGTACTTACAAAAATCTTGAAGAAATATACGAGTGATTTCACCATTCACACATTGTACTATTGAGTATAGGTTTGAATCTTGTTGATAATGACTAGTGAAAGAGTTACTTCTCTAGCATGTCTATCTATGGTCACTTACCAATGTACAAAAGGGGTGTTGTTGTAGGTGTTTATTAGTATTCTTTACTAAGTGTATAAGAGTCTTAGAAGTGGTATATGTTTATTCTCTTCATGGAATCATTCGTAACCCTCCTAAGTGTCAATTACCTTCCTGAATCTAACTTATGAAATACTAATGCAAAAATGTCTTTTTGTTGTGAGTTTGTGTGAAACATCCTTGTTTACCTTTAAGTAGTGGATTTTTAGTCAAATAGGAGGATAATACATATTGGTGCATCATCAATTTATTTTCTTAGTTATTTTTCTTAACCCTTTTCATACACAATTGGTAGATTAGAGAGATATTTAAAGGTGAATCAAGGGGAGATAGCCCCTAATCTAGAGATTCATCTCAACTAATTTATCATCCACAGTAAGAGAGATGATTCCATTTTGCCACTTAGATGAGAAGAGTTGAGCATCTCCTCAAGGGTCTAAATCCAAGTATCAATAGTAACCAATATGGAGAAAAGTAAAAGAGGCAAGTTTGATTTCAATTGGCTTAGACCCTACACATAACCCACAAGTTTAGATCAAGAGCTTATCATTTGTCTTCTCTCAAAGGTAAACTAGATCCTAAGCCTCTCGATGCTTCGCATCTATCTTTTTTTTGTTAAAAAAGGATCAAACTCACCTTCTTTTCTAACTTAAGATAATCCCTTGATTTGTGATATTTTCACCTTCACTTATCTCTCCCTTCCCCTTTAAGGACAACTGATTACAACATAGAACTATGTGATTAACCATCACAGTCATATCCTAATCATAAATATGGGTACCATGGCTTTACCCATGACATGGTTCTCATGGATACTTTTCATCTCTAACAAGATGGAGTCCCATGATCTTTTGTATCTCAAAACTAACCCTTTTACCTATTATTCACCTTATTGTGCTAAAAAATTTACCCTCATAAAGGTAAACCTCTAAGCCTAATTAGACTTGTCCATGTCTAAAACCTAGCATCAAAACAATTGGGATATCAAAATATCACTAGGGTCACATGTCTCTACCATATATAAATCAAGGGATTCTGAGCTTACTTGACATGATGTGATCAAGTTACCATTTTATCAACCAAATCGTGCCAATGTGAAGCATTAAAAAGGATTATGTTCCTTAAGACAATCTGAATTTGGTTTTGTTAGGTCCTTACCAATGGAAAAGCATCATGTTTTTTCCTCGCGCTCTTATCATTGGTTCATGCGGACATACGTCTCATGATTCTCAGTTGATTTTCCTACATTTAGTTTGTTATTTATCTTACTTTATGTATTTTCATTATATCCTTAACCATAATCACATTACATCTCCATGATCATAAATAACAAACATCAATGATGAACACAACATTATGAACCATATCCATAAATGACAACATACATCTATCTATGATCAAAGCATCCATGAACCACATCATATATCTCTCTATAAATCATAAGTATCATCCTATCCATTTACCATCAAATCCATATAACATCATATCATAAACCACATCAATAACCATAATCAAACCATTCATCATCATATCCATGAATAAAATAAAACATCATCCATAATCATCACATGCTAAAAGCTACTGAGTTTACATCTCATAGGCATAAAACATCAAAACATGTAAACATGAACCATGAACATGCATCATATATATACCATCATCATGATCATCATAAAAATTCATCATATACATCATGTCCATAAAGTAAATGATACATGTAACAATGTATAATCTCTCTCACATGTACATCTTGCATCATCGACACACAATTCAATATCAAAAAATATACATCATTTATATCTAGCATATCATATCATGTCCCTGGGGCACCACTACCACAGCCCCATCCTACACCTGCACTACCATCTATTGTTAGTCCTCCTAGGATGCCTACCTATTCAGTCATTGATGTGGCCCACTAACCTAAAGTCACCACATTTGGTTCACTTACTAAATTGGCCCTATACTCTCCCCAACATGGTTTTTCATGACACTGTGTCAACACTATAGCCTCATAGTACCTCAACTCTTCAACTGTGGCCAAGTACTATGTCATAGCTATCATACCTAGTGGCCCTCTTACTAGAGTTATCACTGCTCCTACCCTCTACCTCACTGTATCCCTCTCTTGGGTCACTAAACCTAGGGAGGTCCTTACTTGATCTCTCTCTCCTATCAAAGTGGTAACTTGACCCAGTAAAGTCACAATCTAGCCTTGTAATGTGGCCATTTATCCCTATAAACCTATAATTTGAGCCTATACAGCTGCCAGTGCTACCTCTACCTATCCATTCAAAACACCACCCTATACCTATACTCTAGCTAGATCCACATCTATGGCCTATCATCCCCAATCATCCCATTAAAAATTAGCTACTACATATTAGGCCTGGTACCATCATGCATAGCCATCAACAAAACTACCATCATCTATGCCTACTCTCATAGGTATCTCCTCATGGTCTAATACTACATCCACTAGTTATAGATTTGGTAACAAAAACTCTACATCCTCCCTCCTATACCTCAAGGAAGGAGTCAGAATCCCCTACACTACACCATACTACCTCTAAACTTTATCAAATGGGATAATTTCAATCTCACCCTCTCTCCTCTCATAGACCCACCTCTAGCTTTACAATGATAGAGTATGATAGCTATAAAGGGCCCACATATGGCCTCTAGATCATGTCACCGATAACCAAACCCTCCAATGCATCTCTAAACCAATCAATGTCCCTTGTCCCTCCACCTGCTCTTGTCAAAGCATAACTCCCCTCCATCATAGGAATCTCACTCTATAGTTTATCTAAGCATAGCCATCCCATAGTAGCCCTAATGGTCTCAGAACCCAAATGTCCTTATATTCCCCACAATGGAGCATACACCCAACACTAATCCCATATCGTCTATGAGCTCAAAATGCCTAGAGCTCCCTGTATATTTGAACTAGTAAGACTAGTGCCCACCCAAATACCATCCTCCCAGCAACATCTCTGCCAACACTCCTATTAGCAGATATGGAAATCATCCACTACTAAAATTAGGTAACACAAAGTAGGACACTACCATCATCATCATCATCAAGCACCTCTCATTTAGAGAACTCTAGTACGATGGCCTGTAACTAAAACCACTTGAATTCCACCTAGAGACCATACAAGAGCTCCATTTTCTCTTCCCTCTCCTCACTCTCAATGTGATAAATAGGATCCCCTAAAATAGATAGTTGTGTAATCCTATGAACATCATCTAAAAAGATGATCCTCTCTCCTATTGATAGTAAGAAGGTGTTCATGGCTAGATCCCATCTCTTGATGAGGGTTATGATCATCATCACATCTCTCAGTAACCATTGATAATGTCACATGGATCCTAATCTAACCTCCTCTATATACATCTAATCATCTTGATGCATCCCTCTATGGATCTCCACAAATATCCTTGAAACCCAATCCCTCATCTAGATCTGGTCTTGTACCTTAAAAATTAAGGTTGGCATGCATCACAATTGATCATTTCCAAATCGACCTCATTATCAACCTACACCTACCTCTTTCAACCTATTCCAAATTAACCCATTACATATACAACATTACTTTTCACATTTAAACAACATCTACCCTTACCCAAAAAATTCTCACCACTCTACCCAACAACTATTTCACAACATCAATCCTACTTAATAATTGCCCTGTCCTAACCTATCAAACAACATCTAACTCTAACCACCAAACATTTCAAAAAACATTTAACTCATACTACTTATACTTAATAATTAACCCACACACATTTCACAAAAAATTTAAACCATCTTTATCTACATCTTTTACAACCAACCTTCCCTAAATACACTCGACCATCGACAGTGCACCTAGCCATCGATGGTCCTATCAACCTTTTTCTCTAGATGTTTGATTGTCGATGGTCAAGTTGATCATCGATGGTCGAGTTAAACTATCGATGATCACTGTGTGTGACTGAAAATAGTGAAACCTTTCAAATATAACATACCTAAACACAACCAAAATAACAAAAACAACAAACAAAACTATTTATTTGCATCCCAAAATCTTCCCCCAACTAAAATCCTCACCCAATTTCACATTTCAACCACTAATTTTTCAAATCTCACCCAAAACCTACATTTAGGTCAAAACTTGTAAAAAACCTATCAATCTAATTACAACCTACCTAAATTCAAATTCAACACACCCAAATCAACTCAACTATTAATTTTAAAACATTCCCTACCTTAATCCTCGATCATTATCGAGGTTAGATCCCAAGTATTGTTGCTCGACCACATCCTCATCTGCCCTGTATATATGGTCCCAATTGATCACCTCAATAAACACCTTCAACTAATCACCAATCACTACCTCAACAAATGAGCTCAGTCAACCCTCTCACAATAAAACACCAAATCAACCAATCGATAGGTTGACAAAAAGCACAAAGGTCAAAATGTCAAAAGTGAAAATGAAATTTCATTTTCACTTTTTATATTATAAGCTTTTATGTTTTCACCCTAATCATCAATGATCAGGGTGACCATCGATGGTCAACTTTAGGACCCCTGGCAATCGACGGTTAGGAAGCATACCTTTTAAAAATATTTTTTTAGGCACCTACACTCTAGTGCCACTTTAGAGATCACCTAATGTCCCCCAAACCAAAACTAAAATTTTTGGAGATTACCCTTCTCCAACCAACCATTAGACCACATCCACCTTGATGTTGGCCATTTTTTACCCAAACAATTGCATATTTTATGATGAACCTTGCATTGATCTTTTTGACTACATTGACCAACATTGCCATGTTAAACATTTGAATTTGCATGACCAAACCATTTATGTTTTTCAAGGGAGTACTTCCTACCTTAGATACCTGTGAAAACATTGACCCTATCTAGGAGACTTATAAAGTCAGCTTATCAACTATGACCAACACTATGGACTGGTTACCCTATCACTTAACCTTTTAGAACCGACCTTATTTTTATCAGCATTGGCAATCTTAATATTTACATGATCTTGACTATCACACTTAGTTGCATTTTATGCACATGTTTTCATTTCAAATACCCAACCACCCCTTTTGTCACCAACTTTGTGACTCACCATATACCACTTATCAAACTTTGACTCAATTTTGGTTTCACCTCATCGACTCCCAGTTTGAGGTGGAACACCTCCTCCCATACTTGAGTAAACAGACATTCGACTAAGCAATCCATTTTTATTTTATAACTTGTTAATTCAAAGCCACATAACAAAAAGGGACAAAATGTAGACACTAAAAAATCGTACTAGGTGTCAAAATCCCTTGGAACCCCTAGGGACTACCTAACCCTTCTCTACCCACTAACTTACTTATTAGACCTTGGGTATACTTGGATACTTAGATAGCTAAACTCAATAAATTACCACCCCTTTTAACTAATATTGAAATTTTTCTTCTAAACACTTTATCACTTATGATTAGCTTAACCCTCAACGATTAACCTGACTATTGATGGTCAGGTCTTCACCTTCTTGACACATCACCAATTGTGTGCGAGATAATGAGGCACAATTAAATATGTTTGCATTATGCAGTGCTAAAAAACTCTCAAGCATCAAAATTAGTAGTCTCACCCTCTAGGGAACTTTCTATCCTCCATCTCTCTTTGCCTATAAAAGGAGGGGAGTAGGAGGTGAAATGAGAATCATCATAAGCACTCCTGCATATAGGTATTCAAGCTTTCCAACATCCAGTCTTCCTTCAACAACTCAATAATAGCAAAAGAGACCCGAACCTCTACCAAATTTGCTTTTAAGGCCAAAGTGAAATTATTCTAGCAAAATTACTCTAGTCATCAACCATCAACCATCTAGAAATCTACAAGTATATTATACTTGTTCTTTGTTTTATTATATTTCTAACCCCCTAATTTGATCAGACCTATTGGCACCTTATTTACCAACTTCTAGATCTTTAATAGAACCATGATCAAACCATTCACCTATTTTGTAACTTCCTTTTGAGCAACATTTAGATATATATAGGTAAATACCAATGGTTATCACAACTATCAATGATCACGTCCAACCATCGATGATTACCCAATCATCGATGGTTAGCATAACCACTGATGGTTAACCCAACCACTGATGGTCATTATGGCAAAAAATTATAGCAAGTTATTTTCAGCCCCTTAACCCTAACCAAACCTAATTTTTTATGTTCCTCCCTATTTATTGACCTTTTTTTATTTTAAAAACCTGACTTCACCCACTTTAGCATGAGTATTAACCTATTTTTTCTATATTTAGTCATTTTATTTAACAAGCATTCTACTTTCTTTTTTTATTTTATTTCATTTTCTTTATGCAAGTACTTTACTTTCATATCTTTCAATTTGAATGTTATTAAGAGTGGATTGATAGCCTCCTAGAAAGCTTATGCTTTTTAGATCTAGATCACGCTAGGTAGTCCACTTAACTATCTTTTTAACAACCCCTTTATTAGTACTTTCTTATCTAAAAATTATTCCTTCCAAACCAAAAAGGAGTTCTCCATCTTCATTTAAATTACGCATGCATCACCAACCAAGTATTTCTACCACACCCTTATTACTAGTTTCTTATCTTCTTTCAAAATTAAGAAATGAGAAAAAATTAAGAGAAACACTAGTGTAGGTGGGTAGGTGGGCCATGGGAATTTTAAATTCCCAAATAATAGATAAAATGGATTAAGATGAGATAATGGGGATTTAAGATAAATTAATGATGAAGTGGGATAGAATAATGTTAGCAGATGAAGAATAATAGAAGGGGTTATTGGATAGATAACTAGAAATGAGATAAATTAGTAGGATAAATTAGAATAAATGATATAAGTAGAATTAGTGTCAACTAATAAGATTATTAGTGACAACAATGTAGGTGAGTGAATTTAGATGCATACAATAGGTTTTAGAGATGGATACATTATTTAAGATAAAAGTAATAAAAGAAACACACAAGAGGAAGTGCATAAAAGAAATGTATAAGAGAAGGCACATGAAAGAAGTACGTAAATGAAATGATAAGAATCATGTCAGATCTTAGAGTAAGATTAGAGAGTTTAGAAGATAATATGGCATGCAAGATACAGTGCAAAGAGAAGGCATGTAAAATAAGACATGTGAGGGATTCACGTAACTCAGGTAAGCATAAAAAAAAGGGTAAAGGAAATGTCATTACACGATGGGTTAAAATGGAAGAGGTAGTTCTCACCACAAAAATGGAATATTTGAATTGTTACAATTGGCATGCACCATAAGGAGGCATAATAACTCTTAGAAGAAAGATGAGACATGTAGTTATTAATGATGAAGTGGTACGAATGGCAAGCATGTCAAATCAACATTAAAGCATGTCATTTAGAGTATTAATGGCTGAAGTGATGGATGGTGGTATCGAGAAAAACTAATGCAGCATGGAGGAGTTAACGAAAAAAATTGGGATATCCTATAAAAGTCCATACAGATTCTCATTTCTTTTTTTTACAATTAAAAACTTGAATAATTATAGATCTTGAACAAGCAAAAAATAGAGATGAAAAAGGCAATTAGGTAGTGCTTGAATAAGTGAAAACCAACAATGAATAAGGTAATTACACAGTGCTCCCATTTATAAAAATGATCTAGATATTGAAGTGATGTGCATTTAAGGAAAGAAAATAAATGCATCTACACAAGCAAAAAAGAGAAATTACATGTTGAAATTGATAGATCTACCATTAAAAAAGCTTAAGTTCTAAGTACACCAAGCACATCCCACATTTTTGATAACTGAGGAACCCAAAACATAGTTTGGGATGGACTATCAATTTAGTCTGGGGTGACATTGGACCCAAATTTTGTAATAATATATTCTAAGTATTTGGGATCCATAATTGTAGATGAGCAAGGGTAAGATAACAATGTGAAGTACCACGGTGTGGGAAAGGATGATGTAGAATAAAATGGTATGAGAGAGAGAAATATTATAGAAGAGTATGGAAGACCTTGGTGTGGAAGGGCAAGTTGTGAAAGACAAGGAATCAGAGAATGAGTATAAGACATGGGACTCGAAGAAGTTCAAGACTAAGGAAAGAGAAAAAGGAGTAGGGGTGGTTATAAATTAGTTTTCAGAAGTAACATAGATTAATTAGAGCCCAAATCTAGCACTAGTCTATGAAAGAAGAGGAACATGAACATGAATATCTATCATAGAGAGTGTATATAGGGGTAGTTAGGCCCGAGTCAATATGAATTAATTATAATGGCTCACAACAACTCATTTTTATTAATGGTCATTGGTTAGTCATCACTTTTATATTATTGATGTAACTAAAGGTGAGGGGTTTCCTTGTATATAAGTACCCCTTAGATTGATTTAGAAAGTGTTATTTCCATGGTTGGAGTTGATAATTTTTTTATTATATTTATTGTTGATATTGTTAGATGTAATTGTGAAGTGGTTATCAATATAAAAGTAAAGAGATAGTGTAATGAATGAAGCATCTTGTAATCTTATTCAATGAAAGTGATAGAATCTTTTGGATGCAAATCATGATGTGTTGAACTTTATAGTGTTAACTTTACTTTTATGATAATAGTTATATGCATTATATGAATTCATCAAATGAGTGACTCTATACTAATGTTGGTGGTAACAATGACTAAAAGTAGTAATTTAAGCACCTAAGTAAGACAGAGTTGTCTAATCACCATCATACAATAGAATCAATGGTGATCGATCTAGGCTATGTGCCTTAGGTGAGTGTGCAAGGTTATTCCTCATATGATATGCTAGTGTGCAAACTCATTGGAATCTTCTTTCTATTAGGTGCATAATTAATACTTAGTTATGTGAAGTTAATAAAAAAGACCCAACAATTTTGAAATAATTGGCTTTGGCCTAAATATACTTAATTTGGCATTATAATGTGGTTCAAAATGAACTTGATCGGATTAGAATGTGGTCTTAAATGAACCAGATCAAAATTGGAATGGTTTTGGTATATGGTTCAAGATGAACCTATATTTAGCTTTGATTGGATTAGTACATAGCTCAAGATAAACCTAATTTGGTTTGATATGTGGTTCAATATGAACCAGCTTTGACTTTTATTGGTTTTGGCACATGGTTCAAGATGAACTGGTTTTGGATTTGATTGGATTGGTATATAGCTCAAGATGAACCAACATTGACTTTAATTATAAACTTGATCAAAAATGACTTTGGTTGACTTTGAATGTTTAAATTGGGTATGTCAATGCAAAATTTCAAATGGAATAGTTCACTCAAAGTTTGTTCATTTAAGTATTTAAATATGAAAGGTGTGTGAATCAATCTTTTCTCCAAAAGGATGCACAAATGTTGGTACATCAAAGGCTTTCAACAAGTTTGATTTCAGTTTGGAATCTTGGTTTGAAAGACTATTTGATTGGTTTGTAAAATTTTACCTAGGCTTTGAACAAGTTTACTTTCGAATGTTGGTTTGTTTTGAAAATGTGTGAACCTTGGATAAAATTTGGCGCTAAACAATGTTTGATCATCATTAGTTTTGATCATTAAAATTCAATTAAACTTGATTTTATTTAGAAATTTGATTGAAATTGAACCTTGGAATAAGAGTTGAATGGAAATGTTCTTTTAGAAAAGGTATAATTTTATTTGATTTGGGTTGACTTGGTCAGCCATGTTTGCCATTAGAATTGGCTTAGACTAGAATTAGAATTTGGCATTTGAATTGGAATTAATTTTGAATAAGATGGCATAATGGCATACTTTGGACAAACATTTGGAGTCTTGGTCTTGGAATTGGATTGAAAGTTAGAATTTTGGATTAGAATTAGGCCTTGATTCAATTTTGGCATCCTAAGGATGCATTTTGGAAAAGTAATCTAGGTATTAGGACCAAGTTTTAACATGTCATTTTTATTTGAATCAAAATTTGGCAAAGTAACACCTCATTGTGTGTGTATAAAAATGGTTTGGATTTGGACTTGGTTAGTTTTTTTACTTGATTTTAAATGTGAACAAGGTTTTGACAAAATAATCAAGTGACAACACACAAGCATTACAAGGCAATTTTAATTACTAATGTAGGATCGCATCAAATCCATTAAACCTTTTGAAACACTTACCTTTAGAGAGGATTAATAAATTTTAAAGTTCATTAAAGAATTTTTGTAATTATCCATGGTATTTCAACCCCATCCTTCTCTCTAAAAGTTTGTATGAGCAAGATAATCTTTGAGAGTTGTTATCTTTGTACCCCTACATCAATGAATGATCCATAGAAAAAGAAACATCTAAGAATCAATCCAAGGTTAGGCCATTTATGAGAAGTTCTTGTCCCTTCACAACCACTTCAATCGTAGGGGCTTTAGTGAAGTGCTATTAGATTTGGGGTTTGGTTATAATTTTACTCAACTTTATTGATGGTCCATGTATACTTCACGGTACATGGGCATAAATATTTCAATGAAGAAGTTTATTCTCATTGCCAATATTTCTCCTTTTAAGGGTACCACACATTGACCTAAGATATTGAAAATAAATCATGGGTTTTCTTTCCTCACACAACATATTGTAAGTACAATGCCAATTCTTTATGATGGCAACACTCCTTAATGCTTATACCCCATCAAATAAGTAGGGTTTGGTATGATGTTAGGATGTCACTTCTTAAGTCAATGGCCTCCGAAAGACTTGTGGTAAGGTGATGAAATCCACCCTATGTAGTCAAATGTAAAATAGGTTAAAAGTCAAATGAAAACTTTCATATTTTTTAGTCACCCAAAAAAAGGGAGAGTATATGCACAAAAGAACCCCACAAAATAATCAAAACAATAATCAAACTTGCAGGAAAGTAAAGAAATTGAAAATTAAATAAGTTTTCTTATAACCCAAAATAAAGTGTGAATTCATTTAATGCCTAAATCAAAATGTGAGATATAATTGATTTGTTTGACTCAAAACACAATTTTTTTGACCAAGGTCCTATAGCATAAATAGTTAGAAGTTTGATAATGGTGGTTTTGAGCCATCAAGGAGTTTGACGGACAATTTATTTAAGTGTCAACTTCACATAGAATGATGATTTCATCGATATGTAGGTAGAGAGTGAATTCACTAATAAATAGATCAATTTCATAGATAAGAAGAGTGATTTCTCTAATTAAACCTGCATAGAAATATCAAAAAAAGTCAAAAGCAATTTTCCCACTACCAAAAAAAAATCACTACAAGGGTAAATTATTTTACCGATAGTGTTGATGATTTCACCACTTCAACCTATGCATAAAAATAGACAAAAAAGCTAGTGAAATGATTTCACTACTAGAAATGAAAATTCCACTAATCAAATGAACAATTTCATTAATATTCAACATAATTTCATCACTTAGTCAAATGAATTCACCATTTTGTAGAAAAATAATCTAAAAAAAAAAAGGTATGATAATGATTTCATTGATTTAATGATGATTTTACAGATATTATCTGTGATTTCACTGATCCACATAATAATTTCACCATTTAGACCTATAACAAAATAGACAAAAAATATAAAATGATGAATTCACTGATTAGCAGGATGAATTCACCATTTTTGGGGTGAATTCACTATTTAACAGGATAAAACCATCATTTACACCTAAAATGAACTTCAACATAATTTTGAAGGAAAGAAGAGTGAATTAGCTTATTTAGAAGGCTAATTTTGGTAATTAGAAGAAGTTCAATAGTCTAGAAGAGCTTGTTGGGTGCATCTAATCCTTCAGGTCCCATTGGGCATGTCATTATGTAGATCAAAAATCTAAAATAGGTTAGTCAATTATTAGTGGAAAGATCTAAAACATCTTAAAGACATAACTTATCAGGCCTAATCTCTAGGTTGAGCTATGGGGAAATCAAATAAGAAATGCAATTTGGAAGATAAAAATAATGTTTATAACTCCCCTGAAGATTTGCTTGAAAATAAATCTAAAGAGGTCAATCTCAGCTTATAGATGTAAAAGTCTTTGTCGATGCTTGATTCCTTATATGGGAAACATCTCTCCTTATCTACACTTGGTCTTGGCTTTGGTTTGGCATGAGATAGTGATGAAACCCCTTGTAGAATTCAGCAAAGTAAGTTTACATGAAGAAGCTTGATGAAATGAGAAGTGTGAGGGTTTTATTTATATATTTCCTAAATCATTATGAACCTTTAATCTCATATCAAGATGGATGCTTGAGGATCAATTCTCAAATCCATGATTATACCTTTGGAGTGTGTAAGATATTTATTTAAGGCCTTTTAGAGTAGGAAAGAGATTTGGAAGAAAAAGTGCAGTCATTAGTCCTCTTGGAGTGTGTAAGAGAGGAAGAGTGTGTAGGGGGGGTGTAAGAGATGTAAGAGTGTGTTAAGTGGGCATCACCTTATCCACACTCCAATCTATTCCATTGACTTGCCCCTATGACATCACTAATATGAGGTAATAAAGCACCTTTAATTTTAAGAAAATAAATAATTCCACATCTATGGAATTTTCCATTAAAGGAGTGATTAGGTTAATTAATCAAGGTGATTAATTAGAAATTAGAATAATGGTAAATTTTGCAATATTTCTTTGTCAATTAAGTATTCACTTAATTACCCTATGAAGACACTTGCAAAGGTTTGAAGTGATTCAAGATGATTTGGATAAGATGAAGGATGCAATATGATAAATTTCCCTAATTAAGGATGTGTCATTGTGTGTTTGGATTAAAACTATAATTGTGTGGGTAAATTGGGTTGAATAATGATTTCTGATGGAATTTGCATGTGATTTCAAAAATTCATTCTTGATTGCAGTTTAGACATGGAAGTGGTCAAAATGAAGTGTCTATAACTAAGACCTCTAAGAAGGGTGAGGAAAAAGATATTTCAAAACATAAAATAAAAATTAGTGAGGTTTTTGATGAAATGGATAAACAAATCAAGGGGTAGAACAAAACCAAGGGATGACCTATGAATTAGACTTACATAGGGCCTTCTTTAGATAGTTCTTAAAAGATTACAATATTTTGAAATATTCCATCAAAAATTTGAACTAGGAGAGAAAAGTCTTGAGTGGTAAAGAAGACTTAAAATGTGTGTTTCTACAGATGAGTGGGTTGGAGGAGAAAGAAAATAATATCATCAAGGAAAATCTAGAGCCTTTGGTGGGCTTTAGTAAAGCAATGATTCAAAATTGTATGACCAGCATGGGTGGGCTTATGCAACTCAACAAGAGAAGACGTGAAAATATAGGCAAAAGTAACTCGGGTAAGAAGTCCAAGGGCATGATGAAGGACAAAGAAGGTGCCTTTGATTTTTAAGGTATTAAACACTTGGAAAAAGATATGAAAAATATGTTGGCAACTTGGGAGAAATCCCTTGGGAGGAAGAAGCTTAATGTTCTACCTTTTGATTATCTCATCTATTTTATTTGGTTTGTTTTTTTTTACTGTTGGATAGTCGTTTTGTTGTTTAGTAGTTATGCATTAGTTGTTTCTTTGTTTGGTTAGCTTTGGTTTGCATACTTTAATGTGTTTTTTGTCTGTGTTAGATTAGTATGTTGTTTCTTTGTAAAAGGGTTGAGTCCCTTTCAGAAACCTCCACTTCGCTAATAATAAAAAAAATAGGTTCAGTTAAATTTAAATTTTAGGTATGACCAAGAATATTTTTTTTAAATGGGTTTGATTATGGTTTAATTTATTATTTTTGATTTATAAAAAAAAACCAAACTAATATCTTTTACTAGGACTCCTCCCTCCTAAAGCTCACAACATTTGTAGTTGAAGTCAATTTTTTCATTTGCAAGCAATAGTGGATGTTTGATACAAGATGAAGTATTTGTGCTTACATTTTTAAATAAATAAGCCTACCTATAAACAAGTGTAACCATTTTTTTGACAATCATAATTTATCATGGAATTAACTTGTATTTATTTTATTTTATAGGTATAAACATTTGTATTGTCAGTTTATCACTATTAACTGGACACAAAAAGGTGTCTAAAAATTTATGTACATATTTTATTTTATTTTATTTTGAAAAGTGTTATTTTCGTATCAAAATAGCCTCCCAAAGCCTCGATATGGATATTATTAGCATTAAATGGAACTAACTATAACATTTGGAAGATTCATGTCAAAGCTTAATTTATGGCTAGAAAGTTATGGAGTGATGTTAATGGGACAAAGAAACCTCCATCTGGGAGATATGTGACAACCAAAAATACAAATGTTAATCAAAATAAATCTTAATGAGCTATGTCTATCATCCTAAGGAGTTTTACTGATGAATTCCTACTCTATGTTGGCAATCAAGAATATCCTATTGAAGCTTGGAAACTTCTTGAATAAATGAATAAAGGTAATATTTAACCCCAAATTGAGATGGATCAATATAATATAGGGTTAAGAATATATAAATGAATAAGGACAAGGATGATAAATAAATCTATAGCAGGCTAATTAATTATAAACTCGGAGAAATAATATTTTGAATTTAAATGCTAAGATACGCTAAAAATAGAAAGTACATATATTAATTGATATTATAATAAATTAGAAACAAGCGTGATTAATTGGTTTTCCATGTGCATGAATAGCTGATATGGATCAAGCTGGAAGTAGACTAGATTTAGATTCTGAATTAATCCTTAGATTTTATAAATTTACATTTTGTGGCCTCGAATGCTTGTATTGGATCTAAACGGTTGTATCAATGCACCTGTCTAATCTAGATGCATGTGTCCAATATGGAATATTTATTAGGTTTGGATTTGACCATGTAGAACCTCCTAGTTTTTCTCTCACCTTTACATTGGTGTGTTAGGATCTCACACACAAGATGTTGTTCCTTGTAAAATGATCAAACCCTGGTTCTTCATCTTCATAGTGACCATGGGAAAAATAGGTTAGTGGGATCACAATGTTGAGATGACCTTAAAGGGTACAATATGTGAAAATCAAGTACATATGTTTTATGTATGTGTTAGATTGGTCTATTTTTTCTTTGTAGAAGGGTTGACTTTCTTTCAAAAAACTCCACTTTTCCAATAATAAAAAAATAGGTTAGGTTCAATTTAAATTTTAGGTATGACCAGGAATATTTTTTTAAAGGGGTTTACTTATGGTTTAATTTATTATTGTCAATTCAAAAAAAAAAATCAAACTAATATCTTTTACTAGCACTCTTCCCTCCTAAAGCTCACAACATTTGCAATTGAACTCAATTTTTTCATTGGTAAGTAATAGTGGATGTTTGATACAAGATGGAGTATTCATGATTACATTTCTAAATCAAGAAGCCTACCTATAAACAAGTGTAAACATTTTTTACAATCATCATTTATCATGGAATTAACCCATTTTTTTATTTATAGGTATAAACATTTATATTAACAGTTTATCACTTCTGATAGGACACAAAAAGGTGTCTAAAAGTTTGTGTATATATTTTATTTTGAATTTTTTTTATAAAGTGCTATTGTAGTAACAAAATAGCCTCCCAAAGCTTTGATATGGATGTCACAAGCGTTAAATAAAACTAAATATAACATTAGGAAGATTCATATCAAAGCTAAATTTATGGCTAAAAAATTATGGATTGTTGTTAATGGGACTGAGAAATCTCCATCTGAGAGATATATGACAACCAAAAATACAAATGCTTATTAATAGAAATATCAAGAAGTTATGTCGATCATCCTAAAGAGTGTTAAAAGATGAATTCTTACTCCATGTTGATAATCAAGAATATCCTAATGAAGCTTGGAAATTTCTTGAATCAATGCTTAAAGGTATTGTTTAACCCTATATTGAGATGCATCAATATAATGTAGGGTTAATAATATAAAAATGAATAAGCACAAGGGTGATAAACAAATTTATAGTAGGATAATTAATTGTAAGTTTAGATAAATAATATTTTGAATTTAAGTGCTAAGATATGCTAAAAATATAAAGTACATCTATTGATTGATATAATAATAAATTAGAAACAAGAGTACTCAGTTGGTTTGTTGTGTGCATGAATATATGATATGGAATATGCTCGAAGTAGACTAGATCTAGATTCTGAATTAATCATCAAATTTTAAAAATTTACATTTTATGGCCTTAGATGTTTGCATCAAATTTGGATAATTATGTCGACGCACCTATCTAACTTAGATGTAGGTCTCCAGTATGGAATATTGACTAGATTTAAATACCACCACCTAGAACCTTCAAATTTTATCTTGCCTTTGCTCTAGTGTGTTTGGATCTCACAAATAAGATGTTGTTCCTTGTAAAATGATCAAACCTTAGTTCTTCATCTTCATAGTGACTGTGAGAAAAATAGTTTAGTGGGATCATAGTGTCAATCTAACCCTAAATACCCCTATGTTAATGGGTGTTGCCTACATAGCCACTATTCTGAAGAAGGCCTCATATTGATGTACTTTTCCCTTAATATGTTGGATTATGTGTGCATAAGAGTATAATATATGGAAAATAAGTACATACAATGACCTAACTTCTAACTTGGAAAATAAGACTCATGGGTTACTCCTTTAGTGATTTATAATTGTAGATGGGTTATCCCTATGACTAATATTGAAAAAAGAAAGAATAGGGAAGCTTTTCTCACTTGAATGGTTGATTGAATGCTTTGGTATGTTGCCTTATGAGAGATATGAATTTTTTAGGTTAGGATTGAATGAGGATTGATTATGCATATATACTAATCCTTTCAAAAAATATCTGACATCAAAGCAGTTAAGTCGATTGTAAGGACATGTTGAAATTGAAAATTTTATGACTTTAGGGCACTGGACACTTAGTTTGTCACAAGATACTTATGTGGACGTTGGCATCTATTTGGAACGTAAGTGTCCAAGAAGTTGAAAAATAAATATAAATCTAAAATTTACAAAGGATGATAATAAGCAGGTTTATAAAAATTTAAGAATCATAAAAGGATCAGTCATTATAATGACATATGGTCAAACCAAGAGATGAGAAATAGGCACAAGAGATAGTGGATGTGAGCCTTTAAGCAACGGGAAGGTGTAGGAATTGAATGGTATAACCATGAGAATTATTTTCCAAATATACAAGATTGAAGTGCTATATAATTCATATTTCATGTCTACAGGTACATAACTTTATAAAATTATCAAATTTATTCTTGAACTCATGATAACCCCCATGAAAGGTGATGAAAAATTGTTAATTTTCTTGCTAAAATTAAAAATATCAAATCACAGTTAGATGGATGTAATTATAATTTAATTCAATATCAACTTATTTATTTCATTATTTAATTAAATATTCATGAGAAGTTTCATAACTTTATGTCAATTCTTAACTCTAAATATCAAATAGAGCAAGACATCCCTAGCCTCACTACTTTTTTGGCTCTTCTCATTCAAGAACAAGTAATGACAATTTTCAATTCTAAAGAGAATGCCACTCAGGCACTTCTCCCTCAAAACAATGTTTTCAAAAACAATAAAAACCAAACATTTAAATCAAAATTCAAATCAAAATCCCTTAATGTCAATAATAATGATGGGAACTAGAAACTTGTAAACATTAACTGTAAAGTCAAATTTAATTGGAATTATAAACTTTGTGGTAAGTTTGGTCATAAAAAGGAAGATTATTATAAAAACCAAAAGGGACCAAATTATAAAAACCCTAAAAATAACAAAGGGAGAAAATTTTCTAATAAAAATTAAAATAGTAATCAAGATCAAAATTATAATATTATTGCTCTTTATTTTGTCTTATTTGCTTCTAATGATAATGAATGAATTTTAGATAGTGGTGTTTCCCATCACATGACATGCTTGTCTAATATTTTATCTGATACTAAAAATATATATGAAAGGACATATTTAGGTGATAATTTATTTTTAAAAGTAACTAAACGAGGTAAAAAAAAATTTCAAATTGATTGTTAAATGATATTTTTTATGTTCCTAAGCTTAAGAAAAATCTTTTATTCTGTTCTCAACTTACTCATAAAATTTTGATTGTAACACTTCTTAAGGATAAGTGGTGCATCAAATATTAATTTGGTTTTATAATTATTGAAGGTATTCAAAATAATGGTCTTTATATTTTTACTTTTGTTCTTCTACATCTTGTCTTTCCTCTAAAATTATAAATGAATCTCAACAATGGTATGAAAGGTTTGGACATGTTAATTTTATGAATCTCTATGATATGTCAAGACATGATCTTGTAATAAGATTATATAAAATCAAAATGTATCATGAAACATGTGTAAGTTGCTTATGCAATTAGCAACACACTTAACCTTTTCACAAATATCATGATGTTAATTCTTATCTTCCTTTAGAACTTATGCATAGTGATGTTAGAGGACCTCTTGAGGTTTCATCTCTTAACGGATATTTGTATGCTTTAACTTCTATTGATGATCATACTAGAATGATTTGGATTTATTTTATAAAGAAAATATCTAAAGTGTTGTCCAAATTTAAAGAATTTAAATCTTTTGTTGAAAATTCTTCTAACCTGGTGAGGAAAAAATGTGGGTTGTGCGCATGGGAGGCTTCGGCGCCTGTTAGTCAAGCTAGGGCATCGGGCCCTAGCTTGTTTCTGATCATTGGTGGGCTGTGCAGGATACTAAGACAAAAAGAGGAGACCAAGAGCAACAGCAGAAGGAGATTTCATCAAGAAAGGAGGAGAACCAGTTGCAGTGACCATGGCTTTGCAGGGGTCGACTCAGACCAGATTGGAGAAGAGTTACAGGGAGGCTGTAGGGAAGGGTCGACAAGGGGAGAGTCAGAGAATAGAGGCTAATTTGGAGTTCAACCAGGTTCCAAAAAAAATTTCCACTAACACAGTTGGACGATTGAGGATTTCCAAGGTTAATGGCTACCTGGAACGCTATCAGGAAAGACCAAAGCTTGTTATTCCATTTGAGCTAATTGCTGAGGATGTGGAGTATTACTCCAAACATTCACTTTATTATAAATTCTTGGGGCTGTGAGTCTCCCTTCCATTTTTGGATAATTGGGCCAAACGTGTGTGGGAACTAGAGGGTGAGATGGAGGTAACGTTGTTGGCCAATAATTTCTTCATGGTCACATTTGTGTGTTTGGCTGACAGGAACAGGGTATTTGAGGGAGGACCATACTTTTACAATCAGGTGGGGCTCTTTGTTAATCCTTGGCATGTTGGCTTCAACCCCACAGAGGAATTGCCAAATAAGGTTCTTATTTGGGTTCGGCTGCCCAGAATGCCTATTGAATGCTGTCGAGAGGATGTTCTCTAAATGATTGCTTCAATGCTTGGAAAACCTGTGGGTTCTTCCACACAAACTCTAGGTAGGAAAATCATGACCTTTGCTTGAATTTGTGTTGAGATTGATTTAAGTAGGCCATTGCCAAATGTAGTTGAGATTTGTGCGGGTTCCTACTCATGGGTTCAGCAGCTAGACTATGAGATGCTCCCATTTAGATGCCACTTATGTCATGAGTATGGGCACCTGGTACGACGTTGTCCAAAGGCAAAAGTGAATGACCGGCAGGCTTCAACCCAATCTCCATCAAGTAACATTGTTGGTTTGGACAAAGGGAAGAATATTAGACCTGGTACTGGTAAGGATTCTGAAGGCTTTATACAGGTCAAGTATAGAGGCCGAAATAGGGGACAAAAGAGATCCTTTATGGAACACTCGGAGGAGGATTTGATTAATAGATTTGGGATTTTGGAGGAATCGGGACATCAGAAAGACTGCATGGATTTATTTAATGGTGAGCAAGTTGTGGGAGGTTCTGGAGCAGCTAATGACATCGCCATGGAGAAGGGAATGCCCCTGGTGGATGTTGTCCTTCCTATGATTTTGGAAGGATAGAATGGGGAGCAGCAGATCATTGAATCAAATACTGATATGGGTACAAAATTTGAAGCCTTAATTCCTCTGGTACAAGTTGAGGCCCTTGAGTTGGAGAAGAGAGGCAAGGCCTCTTCTCACTTAGGAATTTTGCAGAAGGAAGGGAAAAAACTAGCTTTGGAAAAAAATGTTAAAGTGGGGAGGAAAAAAGATACGGAGAGGATAAAGATGATTGGGGAAAATCTGGTTGAGTCAGATGCGGTCAAGACCTTGGGCTCCCACTTCTTGCCTCCTTCAAAATTATTGTTATATCTTGGAATGTGAGGGGCTTGAACAGCGACCCCAGACAAAAATTTGTTTGGGAGTTGATTAAGATTCAGTGTCCAGATGTTCTTTTTTTGTAGGAAACTAAAGTGTTAGTGGATTTCATGATGAGTCTGGCCCCCAGGCTTTGGAAGCATGGATCTTGTCAATGCGTAGGGGCACAAGGGTCGGCGGGAGGTGTGGCTTGTCTTTGGAATCCACACAAGGTCCAGCCAGTGTCATGGATAGCCTTCAAGTCCTCTCTTTCTTTGGTTTCTTTATGCAGTGACTCCAGAGAGTACATTCTCCTATCTAATGTCTACACGCCCACTGATTTTCAAGGTAAGCTGCAGGTTTGGAATAATATCCAATTAATCAGAAGGGGCTTTCCTTTTTTGCCATGGATTATGGCTGGCAATTTCAATGTTATAATGGACCTAATAGAAAAAATGGGAGGTAATGCTAGATTGGAACCATCATCTTATTTGCTTCGAGACAAGGTTTTGGAGCACAACCTGGTGGATATCAAGCCTTGCAATGGGTGGTACACCTGGTATAATAGGAGGATAGGGGACAACTTTATTGCGGAGCGTATTGACAGATTCTTGACTTCTTGCTATTGGATGGGTGGCTTATGGTCTTTGAATTTCAAAATCTTGGATTGGAGATGCTCTGACCATTGGCCTATTAAGCTTCACATTTCTTTTAATTGTTGGCAGAAGAAACTAACTTTCAAATTTCAACTAATGTAGCTCAGGGATCAGTCTTTATTTGATCATGTTGCTAATTGGTGGAGAATTGGGAGACCGGTGGCTGGTACAGTGATGTATACTTTTGCTAAGCTCCTCTAGTATGTGAAATATCAGCTCAAAAAGTTGAATGTATTGAGCTTCAAGAACATTTTTTGGGAGAAGAAAGAAGCGCAAGAAGATTTAAACTTGATTACCAAGATGATCTGGGAGGAGGGGCTATCGAAATCCTTGTTGGGAGATGAAGCAAGGGCTATCAAGAGGGTAAAAGAATGGGAGTTGAGAGAGGAGGTGTTTTGGAAGCAGAAAGCTTGAATGGAGTGGTTGTAGGAGGGAGACAGGAACACGGCCTTCTTTTTCAACTTGGTTAGAGCCAGGCAGCATAGTAATACGATAATGGCTTTGGTTTCGGGCAACAGGGAGACTCTCTCATCCACGCGAGCCATGTGTGATGAAGTTGTCCAGTATTCTGCTTCTATGTTCAATGAAGAGGGACCGAGGAGTACTATTGCTGAAGAGCAGATTCTATCATGTATTCCCAACTTGGTTTCTGGGGAGATGATGGAACATCTGATGTACCCTATCAACCTTGAAGAGCTTAAAAATATTGTCTTCATGATGAAAAAAGGTAAGGCTCCTAGCCCAGATGGTTTTTCGATTGAATTTTTTTAGGAGTTTTGGGAAATCATCAAACTTGATCTTTTGGTTGTGGCTCAAGAGTCTCAAATCAATAAACAAATTCTTCGAGCCTTAAACTCGACCTTCCTAGCGCTCATTCCTAAGAGAGAAGGTACTAATCACCTTAGTCAATTCAAGTCAATCTCTCTCTGTAATGTTGTCTATAAGATTATATCTAAGCTGATAGTAAAAGATTGAAAAAATGGTTAAGGGCGCTGATCTCGGAGGAACAAAGCAGATTTATGGAGGGTGACAGATTCTTGATGGAATTGTGATAGCTATTGAGGCTATTCATTCCATGTCCAAATCTAGGGAGAAGGCAATGTTTATGAAGTTGGACATGTCGAAGGCATATGATAGGGTTCGGTGATCCTTTCTATAGAAGGTTTTGGTTGCCTTTGGTTTCAGAGAGGAATGGATTATATGGGTTATGAGTTGTGTGAACTCGATCTCATTCTCTGTTTTGGTGAACAAGGAGCACTCACAGCGCTTTGGCACTTCACGGGGGTTGCGGCAAGGGGATCCATTATCTCCATATTTGTTCCTTCTTTTGGCTAAAGGTCTTGGATGGCTGATCAAAAATAAGACAGGAGAAGGGGTTATTTAGGGATGGAGGTGGGGTGGCAACCTTCCTACTCTTTCTCACCTTCAATTTGTGGATGATGTGGCTTTGATGGGATTGGCCAACATGAGGGAGGTAGCCAACATTCGCAGTAGTCTGGATGCCTACTTGGCTGCCACAGGGCAGTTGATTAACGAAGATAAATCATCTATTTTTTTCTTCAACACTCTGCCACCTATTCAGCAAAGGGTGGTTGACACTCTTCGATTTCAAATCGGTAGACTCCCAGTTCTTTATCTTGGCATTCTGATATCTATTGGGCGACAGTCTAAAGACTCGTGGCAGGGAATTATAGACAACTTCAGGGCCAAATTGAATCATTGGACCAACAGATGGCTGTCCTTAGCGGGGCGTGTCCAGCTGATTCAATCGGTGGTGCAGGTGCTTCCTATATACAGGTGTATGCTCCAGGTGGCACCGGTGGGCTTTGTTCAATATCTTGATTCCTTGGCAAAATAGTTCTTATGGTCCAGCAACTTATCCTCAATGAAATGGAGCCTAATTCAGTGGGAGGTTGTTTGCAGTCCAAAGAGGCTGGGTGGTTTGGGTTTGAGGTAGTCTATTCTAGCTGGTACGGCCTTGGCCTCTAAGTTGTATTGGAGATGGTGTGTAGAACAAGATCGCATTTGGGCAAGGGTCATGGCATTTAATTATTGTGATAGGATTCTTGCGAGAGATATCCCCAGATTCAGCTTGTCGGGTAATGGATCAGTTATCTGGGATACTCTTAAGAAGGGTGCTGCTTTGATTAAGAGAGGCATGTTCTAGATTTGTAGGGGAGGAAATGAAGTGCAATTTTGGTATGATTCGTGGGATGGTTTTCCCCCTTGGTATTTCAGTACCCACATCTCGAGGGCCTGGCACGGAGGTTTAATGAGGTTGGTTGGGTCAAGGTGGGCGATTACAAATCCTTCCTTCTTCAGGATCATTTGACGGTGGGAAGGTGGAAGGAACAAGAAGATTGGCTGATTATGGATATGATGGAAGAGTGCGCTGAGCTTCAGGAGATCTTGGCTGACTGGTTTTGTTGTGCTCTTAGGGGAAATGATGTGCTGGCTTGGTCACCTCATCCCAAAGGGAAGTACACGGTTGTTGCAGGTTACCAGGAGCTGATTGTGCAAAGATGGGGTGATGGTGGGGAAGTGCCATGGTGGAAAAGAGTGTGGAACAAAATTTCTTGGCTGAAGTGTAAGTTTTTTATCTAGACTTTGACATGGAACCGATGTTTGACATGGGAGAATATTAGACGGAGAGGATTTGCTGGTCCTTCTTGGTGCGTCTTGTGTCAGGGAGCGGAGGAGGATTCATCTCACTTGTTTTTTTGCTGCCCCTTCACACTTAGACTATGGCACACTTGGTGAGATGCCTAGAGATGTCAATGCCTACACACCTCTTCCTTAGTCGAGTTCTGGGATAGATTGGGCAGGCCGCCTCATGCTTCGCATTTTCTTCAGGAGGCATGCTATGCAGGTCCCATTTTTTTGATGTGACAGGTTTAGCTAGAGCGCAACCACCAGATTTTTTTGGGGGAAAGATTGGTGATCCACTAGGTGTGGACTAAGATTATTGGTAAGATTCAAGAAACTGTGGAAGCTAAGAGTGAAATTGCTCTACCTATGGCACAGGGGGATGATGATTTGGTGAAAAGGCTTGGCATTCTAGCTATTTCTCTGACTGCTGCTAGTGTTAGGTGTGGTCGTGGGGGGAGGAATAAAATTTAGAGGAATGGGAAATAGACCCATCCTCCTGAAGGTTATCTAAAAATTAACACGGATGGTTCGGCCAAAGGTTATCCTAGCCCGATGGGGATTGGAGGGATTGACAGGGATCACTCTAGCGCTATTATTTTCATTTTATCTACCCACATGGGAGAACAGATGGTGAATATGATGGAGGGGGTGTTGTTGTTCTATATACTTTAAGGAGGGCTTATGAACTAGGTTGGCGCAAGGTGGAGTGCGAAGCTGACTCGCAAATCTTGATAAATTTGATTCGTGAGAGGAAAATCGATGATGTTAGCTGGCAACTATATTTGGTGGTGCAGCAGATTATTCAAATTAGTATGCTTATGGATTCCATTTCCTTTTCTCACATTTTGAGGGAGTGGAATGGCGCGACTAATTTTTTGGCCAAGTGGGCTTCTGCGAATGTTGGTGGACGAAGGGTGGATGATCGGGCGTTGTTGCCGGAGGAGGTGAGTCAGGATTTTGATAGAGTTCTTAGGGAGGATGGTGATGTTATTGGATAGTGTCGATGCCTAGTGCTTGTTTCATCATTTTTCATGGGTTGTTGGGGCTCTGGCCCTTTGTTGTACTTTATTTTTTAGGTTATTAATAAAGTTTTTACCCCTTTTATTTATTTATTTTTTAAAATCTTCTAACCTAAAAATTAAGAGATTAAAATTTGATAATGGTAGTGAATACATTAGTAAATATTTATATTCATTTTACATTTTATGTGATATTCAAAGAGAGTTAACAAATCCATATTATCCATAGCAAAATAGAATTGTAGAGAAAAAATAGGACTATCCTAGAAATAGCTAGAATTATGTTACATTCAGCAATTGTTCTTAAGTTTCTTTGGGTCAAAACCATGAAAAATATTATGCATATTCTCAATAGAGTTCCTACTAAATCCTTGCTTATTTATACTCATTTAGAAAATTGGTTTAATAAAAAACCAAGTGTTGCTCACCTTAAGATTTTTGGAAGTCTTATTTCTATTTTTTTTGCTAAAGTCAAAAGAAAGAAACTTGATCCTACCTCCTACTCTTGTATTTTATTAGGTTATGGAGGAAGAACTAAGGGATTAAGAGTATATGATCTATATAAATGACAAATAATTGAAAACATGAATGTTCAAGTTCTTAAAAAATCTTTTTTTGAGCTTTTTATAGAACCCTCTCAAGTTTGCTCTTACGAAGACCCAAACACTTGTGTTCCTCCTTATGAAGAAATAGATACCTTAGAGAAAGATTATCCAAATTTGGATAATTTTGAATTTGAAGGGTAGTATTCTCTATTTTATATTCAGTCTAAAATCCTAAATGGGTTAAATCATTTATTCAATCTTCTAATCTTGAAAATCTCAATAAAATGATTAGAAGTCATCATATGTATCATGCTTTAATGATTCTTTATGAATGTGAATTTCAATCTTTAAAAGAACTTATTCAATATGACATATGGAAAGATGTTATGCAATATAAATATATATCCTCGATTAAAAATTAGACTTGGGATCTTGTCCCTCCTTCTAAAAAAAATAATGTTGGTTCTATATGGCTTTATAAAATTAAATAGAACTCAACTAGGAAAAAATTGACAAATTTAAAGTTAGGTAGTTGCTCAAGGCTTAATCAAAAACTTGGTATTGAATATGTTAAAAACTTTGCTCCTATGTTAAAAAAGAGTATTGCTAGATTACATATTAATCTTGTAGCTCAAAATGGTTAGAAAATACACCAAATAGATGTTAAAAATAATTTTTTGAATGGTGACTTAAAAGAAGAAATTTTTATGACTCAACCAAAAGGTTTTAAATAATCTAACAAAGAACATTGTGCATGCAAGTTAACAAAATATTTATATGGTTTAAAATAAGATCTTTGAGCTGGTACTCTAAAATCATAAGTTTTTAAAAATAATTAGGTTTTAATAATAATAATTATTATTATTATAATGATCTATTTTTGAAAATTGAAAATAGTCATATTATCTTAATTGTGTTATATGTATATCATATTCTCAAAACTGGCAGTCAAACTAATTTCATTCTTAAATATAAATCTAAACTAAATAAAAATTTTAAGATGAATGATCTACATCATTTTTTAGGCATGGTTATATTTCAGGATAAAAACTTTATTTTATTATCTCAATCTCAGTATACACATAACCGTCTTGTTAAATTTAATATGATTAATTATAAGCTTTTTTATACACTGATTGAAGATGGTGTTAAGCTTGATCCAAAACCTGTATGTGACAAAGATAATCTTAATTTATACAAATAATTAGTTAGAAGTTTGATTTATTTAACTATTACGAGAACAAATATTTTATATGTTATAGGTGTTGCTTCTAAATTCATGTAAGATCCATATCTGGATCATTGGAAACCATCAAAAATAATACTTAGATATATCAAAAGAACTGTTAATTTTTATTTATATTATTTTCCTATTAATAATGCTAATTTATATGGTTATTATGATGTTGACCATATTGTTGAAGTTATAGATCACAAATCTACTTTTAAATATGTGTTTAAGTTTGGTGTAGGTGTTATTACTTAGAGAAACAAAAAATAACCTATTGTTTCTACCTCTTCTACAAAAGTATAATATAGAAGTGTTATGGAAATTATTAAAGAAGCAATATTGCTACAAAGGTTGTTATAAGAACTCTATATGGGTGTCTCTCATAGTACAACTCTTATTTTTGATAGTTATAGTTGTATAACACTAGTAAAAATTATAGTTCAACTCTAAAAAATGAAGCATATTGAAGTTCATGTGCACTTTATCCATGAAAAAATCATCAATGATGATATTGATCTATATTATTATCCTACAAATGATCAAGTGGTAGATATATTCACAAAACTACTCTGTACTATAAAGTTTTATAAATTCAAAATAATGTTGGGCCTCTCGAAAATGTCATTTGTGGGGAGTGTGCATGATAATCTCACCTCCTAATGTTCAAGTGTTTATTTATATATCTATACTTTTTATCTATTGTAAAAACATTATAGAAAATCACCCTATGCGATTTTTACGTAAACTTCATCCCATGTGAATTTATGATGTACCTAGTAATAAATCATTTTTTGTAATGGAGGTCTTTATGTTATAAAATGTTCTAAATACTTGAAAGCTTATACATAAGAAATTATGGGATGTAGTCCCACTATCATGCTAGCCTGAATCACCCTATGTGATTTATGGATTCTAAGTCCTTTTATATAAAAATGTGATATAAGCATGATGAATGTGTTTTAAATCCTTCATGTGTTATGTGTTAGCCAAAACTCATCATGGATGTTTTATGGATTATAATCTTGTATAAAAAGATATCTATGGCATGTATCCCTACTAAACATTAAGGGGGAGTGTTGGAACATTAATATTTGTGGTATACCTTTTTGGCCCACACTGTTATATTAAATTATAAATATATATACACAGCAAAGTATTCAAAAAAAATTACATGAATATAAAACTTATGTTTTAAATATGATTAGATGAAAAAGTGAACTGGTTGGTTACAACCATTCAATCAACTTATAAAGGAATTTTATCATTGTAATCATATCATGGCATTATGAATTATTTCGAGTGGATGTGTCTCCAAGCATTTTGTGAATAATTTGTGGAGAGAAGAAGTGAATTGAAAAGAATAATTATTGGGAGTAACATATTTCTCAAATAATGGATAAAAGCTTGTAGGTTGTTTACCTCATTGTTAGTTTTCCAAGTTAAAATTTTGTAATGTGTCTTACTATTATTTTTCTCCATTTTCTATAATTTACTCCATGATTTATTTATGATTAAATTTATTATAATATTATTTATGATCCATAGTCTTTGACAACATCATGGACACAATATGACTAGTAGGGATATTAGTGGTTTGGAAAGGCTCACTCATGGGTTGTAATTGACCATCTACTTTAAACATTAGTATGAGAGATTTAAGACTAATATAATTGCATGGCTTAGGAATGCATTATGAGATAAAATCAATGCATATTTTAGCATCATCGCATATCGTGGTATTCTTATCAAATTGAGTTTGTATAGAAGAAACGACATCACATTGAATCTCATTGGATTTGTTTGTCTTAACAAATGAGTGAGAGAAATCATAAGTGATGTTATCATGAGAATCACATTCTATGGATATATTAGAACTTACTTAAGAATCTTTGCTTAATATTAAATTATCATCACTTTGTGAATCTAAAGCAATAACATTTGTTTGCATATTTTGTATTTCAAGAGAAGGGGAAGAAGTATCATGATATGTTCAACATTATTTGTCATTTTTGAGGGAGGACAAGGATTTTTGTAACCTTGTATATCATTATCCACATCTAAAGGAAAATGAGGAACATCATATACATTTGCATAATCTAAATTTTCTAGCAAAAAAATGGAATAACATCTTCATTCAAATTATTTCTCATTTATATGCAATGTCCATGCCTTGATATTTTATAATGATTAATGATGTGTAGTGCAATAACAAATTTAAGATGTAATCAAGGTGTACTAATGGTAGATTCTTCACATTTTTATCCCTATGACAGATTAAGGAAAATATCATTTTTATTATTAGTGTGTTATTTTTGTTCTAATTTATAATGAAAAGAGGAATGCAAGGGAGAAATAGGGGAATTTGGGTCTTCAATTTCAAAATTAGTGTGCTCATTTTCCTCTTTGCTATAATCTTCACTATTGTACCAATCCTCATGATTTTCATAAGTATAATCATACTCATAATCATAATAATTTCTATCACAGTCATATTCCTCATTGATATAAGTAACATCAATAATTATACCAGTGTAATCATTAATCCATTTATTATCATAAGCATAAGATTCAACATTATTGGATAGGAATAAATCCATGGGATGATCACCACTATAGGTTTCACATCTAGTAGTCATGTTATACATGTTAAACCTAAATAAATTGAATATGAAAAACACCAAGCCCAATGCTAACAAATAATTGATTATAACAAGAAAGAAAGGATATCAATAAGTGTGACTAGGTTGTGTGTATTTGATATTTAAACTCTATGATATATTCATCCTAGTCATAAATAGTGAACAAGGCCCAAAGGGGAACTAAATATAGAGGATTCCACAATCTCATAGCCTAGTAACCTCTCAAGGATAACAACCTACTGGTGCACTATAGAACCAATCGGTTCAAAGGCTTCATATGGTTGAAAAAACAAAACCTATGCACTTCTGATATACTCGTTAGGTATGTGAAAGCTAAAGTAAATATATAGTGTTGTCTAATGGTTTGAGTATTAGAGGAATACCCCTCACACCATGGATTATGTAAAACTAATGGCCACTTTGCCCAGAATGACCTCAAATTAGCGAAAGGGATGTATTATTTTGTTTTCATAAAATGAGGTTTTGTAAAATAAGGGAGTGTAATTTGGTCTAATCGTTGATCAAATCTAAACCTTTTTTTACAAAGGGTTAAACAATAATACTTTTACATTTATAGTGGAGGTGATAGTAGAAAATAAGATTGTGCATTTCTCCATATGATGTGGCAATGTGTGGTACAGGAAGGAGACACTTTGTTTCATGTTGAGCTTGAACAATGATGAAGTAGTGGGGAAGTGCAAAGCCATATGAACCATGCAAGTGGTGAATGACTTTAAAGTGAGATGAGTGGTGATTGTGAGGGGCAATGACAATGTATTGAGGTGGTATTGTACACCAGAGGCCCCATATCACACACCAAACCTAGATTCAAGGCAGTTAGTGGATTTACATGGCCTCCACTTATTAGAGTGTGGTATGCAGCTTACAGGGAGTTGACATCTTTGATTGATCATTTTTTATTGTCAAGTGTGGATGAGGTCATCATGAGAGCTAATTTGATTGCAGTAAGGCTCCATGTATTGTGTGCAACTTGAATCAATGATGTAGTGTCATTGACCTCGAGATAAAACATTGAAGTTTTAAAATCTATATTTATATATACTAATTACAAATATAATATATTATATATTTATATTTATTATTATCAAATGTTATTTTAATATATTAAAAACTATTAATATATATTACTAATGCATGTATTACTTATATATATAATAATATATATTATTATTAATATATGTTATAAAATATATAATAAAAATATTATTTTTATTGTACTATTTATATATTATATATAGTTATATATATTATGTTTTTATTACAATAATAATAATATAGATATTAATATTTTAAAAATTATTTATAATTATAACAAAATGTTATATTATATAATATTTGTTAATAATATATAATATATTTGTAATTATTAATAATATAATACATATTATTATTATAATATTATACAGTAATATAGTTAATATATTGTATTATTATGATTTCAAACACTTATCATATACAACTAATAAGTGTCCAATACATCATATTGTGTAGTTTATTAAATATTCATGGAGTTATGTTAAACACTTTATTCAATGGTCAGATTGCTATCCACCATGGAATCAATTAGAGCAACACATAATGCAGGGTGGGTCTTATAAGTTACTATGTGCATGAATGGAAGAATACCAACATAAGTTAGAATTGATTGTTGGGATGGATTTTAGTCTTAATGCTACATTGTATAAATGTTGGTTATATTTATTTCTTGTACTTTCACCATTATATAAATACTTATCATATTTATTTATTCATAATTATAGCTCACTCGAACCCAATCCACCTACATTCAAATCCTAACCATGATGTACAAATGCCACAACTTTGACTATGATGATGCCTTAGACAATGGCCTTGACCATCAAGAACAACATCAATCAGAGCCCAACTATGACACCTCCATCATAGATGATATCTAAACCTTTGTGGTGTTTATCTATCACCAAATCTGCAATAAAAACATCTAGAAAATCCCCCAAATATACAAAAAAAGCTTCTATAAGCTCAACGAGCGCATGTTTAAAAAATACCTCTAGCCTTCTTTGGTACAGTCATCTTTATGCCTATGTGTTACCCATACTGAAGCAGTTGTTTGAGTTGATGATCTACTCTAACGACATGTCATAAATGTAAACAATTCTCAATTATTGATAATCACCTACACATCACCCGCTTCTTGCCAACTGTCAACTGATAAATGTCCAGTTGTAACTCACCCACAACTGATATCTTTAGATGCTAAATTGAATCTTTGGAGGAAACATGCCAATATAACATCTTCAGCATAATTAATAGTCGATTTTAAATTTAATATTTATTTGATTGTTATATCGATGTTTTTACTTCTTACTTTAAAAATTCTATCAAAAATTATAATATATTGGGCATACGGTGGAGTTTGGAGCTCATTATTTTTATTTGGATAGATTTTTTTGACCCTGACAAAAGGGTGAATCTTGATTGAGGTCATCGATTACTAGTCAGTGGAAAATTTGTGGATAAAGTAATGGAATTATTAATCAATGTGGTATGTGACAAATCTAAGATAGGTGCCTCAAAAATTGATATCTCGCAGTGTTTTTCAAATGTTAGGTCATGCGATTCAAATTATGTTTTATTGTTTGTTATTAATAGTTAGTCGAGGCATATATAAACTAATGAGACACCCCTTTTAGTAAATAGATTAATATTATGTTATTTAGTAATTGAAATTAGTCATTAATTACCTATGTTAATAATGTTGAACTAGTAGCTGAGTCACAAGTAGTTGGGCCATAAAATAATTAGGTTGTGAGATTAAGTTTGGTGTAGACAAGCTTAGTAAAACTTGTATGAGAAAGAAAAGTATGCAACCTGGTCATCAATTATGTAAGCTTCTTTTGAATAAAAAAATATGTAGCTTTTCCCATTTATCCACTATAGAAATTACTAACAATGATAACAAAGCTTGATGGCAATGAATCCTTGAGGATGCCATGGAAGCCCCCTTAAGAAAAGAGGTGAAGTTATGCAAGTTCTTTTTATTTGTTTGGATTGAGGTTTTCAAAGTTTTTTAAATCCCTCAAATATTTTTAAAGAAAATTTAGAACAAATTTTAGAGAATAATTTGCAAAGCAAATTAAGAGCACATTTGTAGAGCAAATAAATGGTTGAAGTTGTTGTCTAAATAAGATTTGTTGAATACTTTTGTATTGAAAATGATGAAAGGACATATAAAATAAATAATCATAATACAAGGTTCCTTTGATATTTTCCTACACTACCTACAACAAAATGCTTCTTGTAAAACGCTTTTATTATTTGATGAATGTATTTTTTAATAATTCATTTATTTTGCTAAAGTGTTGAAATGACATTTTTTCCTAAAATGGAAAAAATTTAAAAATACTTGTTGAAGCACTATTCACTTTGCTATAAACATAGAACATTTTCCATGTGTGTGAAGATTATTGTCAAGTGTTTGGAAATGTGCAATTATTTTAAGAAATCTATTTTATTTTGTTGAAGCTTGTTGTAGGGGCGCATATTAAATGTTTGGGAGGCATTGAAAAGCCCAAAATTTATCAAAAGGGTGTTGTTTATGATGACAACCAACTAAAAAAGCATGATAATGTAGAGAAGGGTGTTAAAACTCCCTAAAAAGTATTGACTTGTTGTGTAAAGGCATTAGAACCCCTATAGAGTGTTGATAGTTGCATTAAACAGCATTGGAATCCTTTAGAAATATTGAAAAAGGCATTAATACATTGTGGGGTGTGATAAAAAGACAATTTTTATGATCTTCTATTAGAGGCCATCACAAGTATTTTAGAGGTGTGATCAAATCTTCTTGAGGCATTGCAACACTAGAAGCTAAAAGCATGGCTCTAAAACTGAATCCTAAGCATTGTAATTATGATAAAGGTCTATTTTTTTTTTTAAATGACACTTTAATTTTACTTTTTTCTACATTGGAACGTGCATACCAAATGTGGGTCCCATTTCAATGTTTATTGGAGATTCGCTATTACCTGGTATTTTATTATTACTTATGCATATCTCAATTGCCATGTGATATATTTCTTTTTGGTTATGGTAAAAACAAAGCCTTGTATACAAAATTGTAAGTTTTATATGTGAAGAGTATGTATGGAAGAGTTGGTTGAAAATTGGCATTAAAGCCATTGAAATTTTAGAGATCATAGCTTCAAATCTTACGTCTTATTTTTTTACATGTACTTGTTAAGAGAAATTGACAAATAAGGTGTTTCAAAGATATTGTGAGCATTTTTTCCATGCAATTGTTAAGATAAGTTGACAAATAAGGTGGTTCTAAGACATTGTGAGCATTGGAACTTAATAGGTCCATTCCAACAAAATGTGAAGACATATTTTTAAAATTTTGTAATTTCTAGTGTTATAGTCTAAACATGTAATTTTTTTGTCATTTTGCCTTTTCACAAAGAGGTAGGCATGTAACCATTAGATTCATAGGTTTTGGCCTATTTTGAGTTCATCAGAATAGTCAGTGTGTTTATTTGGAGTCTCCTTCTTGTGATTTTGTGGAAATGTGTTAAAATGAATAAATATGTATAACAGGTGCATTTTTTATTGTATTTGACACTCTAATATTGCTATGAAATCAAAAATGTGTTGTTTTTTATGAGGAAACCATGAATGTAACATTGTGTTTTATTATTGTTAGTGTTATTATAAACAAACCAATTACATTTTTAGGCTTGCATGCCATTCATGATCAATCGAGCTAATAGAGGTAAAGACCCACTCACCTTAAGTTTGCTAATAGCTCTAAGATTGGGTTTTATTGTAGTTACATTTATAGATAGTTGATAGGATTTTGATGTTTTTCTATTCATTTTTTTTTTAATTTATTTGATATCATTGATGAGGACCAAACCAATTATCTAGTAGTTTTTTGTTGCATAGACTTGTAGATTTGTAGATTTTACCATAAATCCTATGTAGAAATTATTAATAGTAGACATGTATTTAAGATATTTGTACTAGTATAAGTACTTGGAAAGTGCATTGGAAAATAATTTGTTTGATGTGTGGTAAACATTGATGACTAATAGTTTGTTTAATATACGGTTATCAAAGTTCTAATATATAATCGTCTTGGAGAAGTCCTATAAGGATGTTGAAAGTGAATTAGTCAATAGTATTTTTGATGTATAGTTAACAATGACAACCAATAATTTATTTGATGTCCAACTAATAAAGCTATAATACTACGGTCCCTTTGGAGAGGTCCTATAAGGATGCAGTCCCATGGAAGGGGCTTGGACTCCTATTTTTATTCCTAGGTTGGTCCCATGGAGTTGAAACAGTGCAACTACATAAATAAAATGAATCTTTTCTTGTAAAATAGGAGCTTTGCAATTTTAACCAACAAACTTTCAATTGCTGCTAAAGAGGGCGTGTTGAAAGTTTCCCCCATCATTGTTGGGATTTTTTTCACATAGCACCTTGAATGATTTTTTTTAGATTTAAAAATGTGATTAAAAATATAGACCACTCGTTTGAATATAATTCTTATAATATCTCACCTAAAATTTTGAAGCACAAAAGAATTAAAAAACTCATTGGACTTCTAAATTGGAATAGGCTCCTAAATTTTGTCACCAATATCCTTGAGAAAGATAGTAAGCTTCCCTTAATGGAACCATAGCCTAAGTACATTAAAAGTGTACTCATCAATTTTGTGTGTGTGTGTGTGTGTGTGTGTGTGTGTGTGTGTGTGTGTGTGTGTGTGTGTGTGTGTGTGTGTGTGTGTGTGTGTGTGTGTGTGTGTGTGAGTGTGAGAGAGAGAGAGAGTGTGTGTGTGTGTGTGTGAGTGTGATTATAGTGCTCTACTTACTACAAAAAAGATGGATCATAGAACCTCCAAAAAACTCCTTTAATATCATCCTCATGTTGAGTTTTAGGTTGTTTTCCTTTGGTGGCTTGTCTTGGCTCTTTGGGCTCAATTATTCCTTTTAGTCTAGAGACTATCCTTTGGGATATTTTGAGATTTGCCTCTAGCTCATATGATAATTATGTAGCCTAATAAGGCATGGATGTTAAATATTTTGCTTTCTTGAGGTTTTTAAATAAGTCATGTTCTTTAGGAATCATCAGATCTCAAAAAGAAATGAATTACTTTTTGTAAGTATCTTGATTTATGTATTAGACACTATACTTTTGGATGGCTACATCAAGGAATATTTTATAATAATCTCGCACGATGAATTGCCAAATGGGAGTATCATTATAAAGATGTTTTAATTATTTAATTTCTTCTTCAAAAACCAGCGTGAGCATGAAGCAATAATGATATGAAGCTAAGGAATAAGTATCTTCATCAAGAACCATATTATGAACTTGATGAGTAATTTATTCATAAGAGTCTTGTATTCTCCTAAATTTGCTCACATACATTATTGTCACTAATATTCTTATTAGTCGACACTAATTTCGTTCATAACATTTATTCTAATTTATCCCATCCTAATATCCCCCCCTCCCAATCATTTATCTAATATTCTCCTTATATTATTCTTCATCTACTAGCCTTATCTATCCCCACCAATCAATCAATTTATCCTAAAGCCCCATTATCCCATCCTAATCCTATTACCTATTATTTGGGAATTATAAATTCCCAAATGGCCCACCTACTAGCCTATGCCTAGGCTCTCCTACACCCCTAGTCCCTAATCATCTAACTAATCCCTATCGAACCCAATCCTAAGCCTAAGTAATCTCTAAGAGGATTCTAGAGTCCTCTCTATTTTAACCCTTCTTCTCTAGAAACTTCCAAATCTAGAGGCTTCCAAGAAATTTTAAATTCCTTGGATAATCCTCATCCATTGATCTCTCTCATCCAACTTCAAATCTCCACCATTGATCTCTCCCTCCAAAATCTATTTAAACAACTCACTTCCTCCATAGAAGCCTGTCTTCAAGCTTCATAAAAAAATCCATGTCAAACTAATCAATAATCAGAGGATTTCATAATCAAGCATCAATCATCCTTGATCAAGCATCCATGTCAAAAATCTAAGTCAAGGTAATCCTAATCCCAATCCTTTTGTGTTCATATTCTATTTAATCATGGTGTAGAGGATTTAGATTGAGGATTTTATAATGTTGGTTTGAATGTTTATTCACTTATTGAATTATGATTCTAAAGGCTCTATCACTTTAACTAGTAGTTTCATCTTTGGGTTTGAATTTACATAGTTAAATTCATATTATACTCAAATTTTATCTACATTTTGGCAATCACGGTGGGACCACCCCTCCCAATTTAACATTTTGGCATGTTAGTAGTGTTTGTATAGCTTGCAAGTTTAATTTGATCAAAAAAAATCTCAAATTTTTAGGATTTTTTTGTGCCCAAGTGCAAGTTATGGCCTTGCACTGGTATTCGTGACTTTATAGTCATAGTTTTGTCTTAATAGTAATGATTTTGTCATAACCATTAGATTTAACTACTAAATTTTATTCTAACCATGCAGGTTTTTAACCTTCAACAAAAATTGCTAATTATGACTTGTGGCCTTCTCTAAACAGCAGCGATATTATATATTGAATAGTGATTTTGTTAACTGCTAATGGTTTGTGCTACAAGTTCCTTACTTTAGGCAAAATCGCTACTTCATAAGTCATAAATTTTCTCTAGTAGTCATGAATTTGCACTGCAGATTCATGGTTTTGTAGTGCCCAGACATAGGCATCAAATAATTTTCTTTCACGTGTTGATAGGTCATTTTTCCTAACCCTGAGTGCTTATTTAGTATTGTTCTATGTTTTCCATGTCTTAACTTTTTGTGTACAGAATAAATGGATCTGATCGGGACTCAAGTATCTATTTGCCAAAATGTAATATCACAAATTTTAGAATCATGATATCACCCTATTAATCATGGTATTGGGCATATAAGTCACATTTGTAAATTTTTCTTAAAAACACTAAAGTTTGTCCATTATTTTTTATCCTACAGGATCTATTTTGATAGTCGTTATCTTGTGGGAGGTTTATCATCATACAGTTTCAACATCTTTTGTTCTTATCCTAGAAGATTTTGATCTAAATAACTATCGTTCAACTAACCATATTTTGATCTAAATACCTCTATGAAATTTGTTGCTTGATCTGTGCGGTTTGTAGGATCAACAGGACATACCAAGGATGGAAGATCATCCACAGTCATCATAAAACATAGCCCCTTAGCCTTTTCCTATTCATTGAGAAAACTATAGATCCCAAAATCTTCAGACTCATGACTTTGCCTTATGAAGTAGCAATATTGTAGCCCTGGTAGTGAATTTGTGAATCCTTTTAATTTTGTCATTTTATTTATTGGTTATCATCTTTGAGATCTACAAGCCAAATTTAGGACAGAGTTTAACTAGAAGTATTATCTTTTAAAGTCTTAGATTCTATCCATTTAATTTTTATTACATCATAAACATCAGTTTCAATCTATCATAATCATCCCTATATAAACACTCCGGACATCAAAATAATATGTAATTAAGCATTCATAGGCCTTTAAAACAACTTATCATAATCGGTATAGGGAGATTTCTATGTCAAATATCTAAATCTAAAGGTTTTGTAGTTTACAACAAAACCGCAACTCTCAATTTGTATCTAATAGCAATTTTATCATTTGCAGACATGATTTTATCTAAATGTCATAGTTTTACAGTCTGACCATCATGATTAAGCTAACTAATGCAAAATCGTAACTCACAATATGTGGTTTTGCCTTAGAATTACGGTTTTGCATTCTCTGGTTGTGACTTTGCACTGTGTATTTATGGTTTTGCATTAATTTTTGCCCTCAATTTCGTATTTTTTAAGTGCATTTTTTTTAGTCACATTTGTGCCATACAAAGGTATTGAATTGTCATTGAGACAGATGGATGTGGTTGGGTAATCTCATGATGATGTTCATACTGAAATATAGTTATGGATGAATATACCCAAGACAATGCTCATCTTTGTGTCAAGTTAGGATTTGGAGAAGAAGTAGGCATACGGAACAAGAGACAAGTCAACATAAGTTGATCAATACTAGATATATAGGTGACCAATTTATAGGTTGTGATAGATGTTGTTGGATGGATTCACAGTCATTTTCTTTAGATCATCTTTTTGTTCCCTTTACATCAATAGGGGTTTGTTAGGCCGTGTGCTCCAAATTATATTTTTTATTAGTTGTTATTGGTTAGTCAGGGCATGCATCTCTAAGTGAGACACCCGCTTTATTAAATAGATTAATGTTATATTAGGTAGTAATTAATGTTACAATAATTAGTTATTTTAATAATGTTAAGAGTAGTAGTTGAATCACATGTAGTTAGGCCCATAAGTTAATTAGGTTAAGTGGTTTAGTTCAATGTAGAAAAGCTTATTAAAGCTTGTATGAGAAATAAAAGCGTGTAACGTGAACATTATTTATGTAATATTATTTTAAATAAATAAATTTATAGATTTTACCATATATCCTATGTAGAAATTTTTAACATTAGACATGTATTTAAGATATTTGTACTAGTATAAGTACGTTGAAAGTGCATTGGAAATAGTTTATTTGATGTGTGGTCAACATCGATGATTAATAGTTTATTTAATATACGGTTATCAAAGTTCCAATATATAATCATCCTAGAGAGGTCCTATAAGTATGTTGAAAGTGTATCAATCATTTGTTTTTTATGTACAGTTAACAATGACAACCAACAATTTATTTGATGCCCAACTAACAAAGCTATAATACTACAGTCCCTTTGGAGAGGTCCTATAAGGATGCAGTCCCATGGAAGGGGCTTGGAATCCTATTTTTATTCCTAGGTTGGTCCCATGGAGTTGAAATAGAGAAATTACGTAAATAAAATGAATCTTTTCTTGTAAAATAGGAGTGTTGAAATTTTAGCCAACAAACTTTCAATTATTGCTAAAGAGGGGGTGTTGAAAGTTTCCCCCATCATCGTTGGAATTTTTTTCACATAGCACCATGAATCATTTTTTTAGATTTAAAAATGTGATGAAAAATATAGACCACTCATTTGAATATAATTCTTATAATATCTCACCTAAAATTTTGAACCACAAAAGAATTAAAAAACTCATTAGACCTCTAAATTGGAAAAGGCTCCTAAATTTTGTCACCAATATCCTTTATAAAATAGTAAGCTTCCCTTAATGGAACCATAGCCTAAGTACATTAAAAGTGTACTCATCAATTTTATGTGTGTGTGTGTGATTATAGTGTTCTGCTCACTACAAAAGTGATGGATCATAGAACCTCCAAAAAAGTCCTTTAATACATACTCATGTTGAGTTTCAGGTCCTTTTTATTTGGTGGCTTGTCTTGGCTCTTTGGGCTCAATTGTTCATTTTAGTCTAGAGACTATCCTCTGGGATATTTTGATATGTGCCTCTAGTTCATCTAATAATTATATAGCTTCATAAGGCATGGATGTTGAATATTTTTCTTTCTTGAGGTTTTTAAATAAGTCCTATTCTTTTGGAATCATCAGATCTCAAAGAGAAATGAATTAATTTTTGTAAGTATCTTGATCTACCTATTGGGAACTATACTTTTTGATGGCTACATCAAGGAGTCTTTTATAATAATTTTGCATGACAAATTGCCAAATAGAAGTATCATTATAAAGTTGTTGTAATTGTTTAATTTTTTCTTCAAAAACTAGTGTAAACATGAAGTAATAATGATATAAAGCTAAGGAATCATTATCTTCATCAAGAACCATATTATGAACTTGAGGAATAATTTATGCATAAGAATCTTGTATGCACCTAAATTTGCTTGCCTATATTATTATCACTAATATTCTTATTAGTCGACACTAATTTCTTTCATCCCATTTATTCGAATTTATCCCATCCTAATATCCCCCTTCCCAATAATTTATCTAATATTCGCCTTCTATTATTCTTCATCTACTAACCTTATCCATCCCCACCATTCAATTAATTTATCCTAAAGCCCCATTATCCCATTGTAATCCCATTTACCTATTATTTGGGAACTATAAAATCCCAAATGGCCCACCTACTAGCCTATGTCTAGGCTCTCCTACACCCCTAGTCCCTAATCATCTACCGAATCCCTATCTAACCCATCCCTAAGCCTAATTAATCCTTAAGAGGATTCTAGAATCCTCTCTATTCTAACCCCTCTTCTCTAGAAGCCTCCAAATCTAGAGGCTTCCAAAGAATTTTAAATTCCTTGGATAATCCTCATTCAACTTCAAAGCTCCACCATTGATCTCTCCCTCCAAAATATATTTAAACAACTCACTTCCTCCATGGAAGGCCATCTCCAATATTCATAACAAATCCATGTCAAACTAATCAATAATCTTAAGAGTTCATAATTAAGCATCCATCATCCTTGATAAAGCATCTATGTCAAAAATCTGAGTCAAGATAATCCTAATCCCAATCCGTTTGTGTTCATATTCCATTTAATCATTGTGTAGAGAATTTACATTTAGGATTTTATAATGTTGGTTTGAATTTTTATTCACCTTTGCATTATTATTCTAATGATTCTATCACTTTAACTAATAGTTTGATCTTTGGGTTTGAATTTACATAGTTAAATTCATATTATGATCAAATTTCATCTACATTTTGGTGATCATGGTGGGACCATCCATCCCAATTTAATATTTTGGCTTGTTAGTAGTGTTTTATTAGCTTATAGGTTCAGTTAGATTGAGAAAAATCTCAAATTTTTAGGAGTTTTTTGTGCTCATGTGCAAGTTGTGACCTTGCACTGGTATTCATGACTTTGTAGTCGTGGTTTTGTTCTGATAGTAGTAATTTTTTCATAACCATTAGACTTAACTGCTAACTGTTATTCTAACCGTGCAGGATTTTGACCTTTTAATAAAAATTACTAATTATGACTTACGGCCTTTTCTAGATAGTAGTGATATTTATAGAGTATCGATTTTGTTAACTGCTAATGATTTGTGCTACAAGTTTCTGACTTTAGGCAAAATCACTACTTCATAAGTCACAACTTTACTCTAGTAGTCACAACTTTTCAATGTAGATTATTAGTTTTGTAGTGCCTAGACATAAGCATCAAATCATTATCTTTCACCTATTGATAGGACATTTGCCTAACCGTAAGTGTTTATTTTGAGTGTTCTTGTGTGTTTTCCATGTCTTAACTTTCTTTGTGCATAATAGATGGATCTGACCAAGACTCAAGTATCTATTTCCCAGAATGTAATATCATGAATCTTAGAATCATGATATCACCTTAGTAATCATGGTATTGGGCTTGTAAGTCATAGTTTTGAAGTTTTCATAAAACCACTAAAGTTTGTCCACTATTTTTTATCCTACAGGATCTGTTATGATAGTCTTTGTCTTGTGGGAGGTTTATCATCATATGGTTTCAACATATTTTGTTCTTATCCAGGAAGATATTAATATAAATAACTATCGATCAGCTAACCATAATTTGATCTAAATACCTCTTTGAAATTTGATGTTTGATCTATGTGATTTGTAGGATCAGCAGGATAGGCCAAGAATGGAAGATCATCCACAGTCATCATAAAACACAACCCCTTAGCCTTTTCCCATTCATTGACAAAACCACAGATCCCAAAATCTTCAGACTCATGACTTTGCCTTGTGAAGTAGCGGTATTGTAGCCCTAGTAGTGAATTTGGGAATCCTTTTAATTTTGTTATTTTGTTTACTGGTTATCATCTTTGAGATCTACAAGGTAGATTTAGGACCGAGTTTAACTGAAAATATTATCTTTTAAAGTCTTAGATTATGTCCATTCTAATTTTTATTACATCATAAACATCAGTTTTAATCCATCATAATCATCTCTACATAAACACTCCTGACATCAAAATAATATGTAATTAAGCATTCCTAGGCCTTTAAAACAATCTATCATAACCGGTATAGGGAGCTTTTTATGTCAAATATCTAAATCTAAAGGTTTTGTAGTTTACAACAAACTTACAACTCTCAATTTGCAAATAGTAGCATTTTTATTGTTTGTAGTCATGATTTTATCTAACTATCACGGTTTTACAGTATGACCACCATGGTTAAGCTAACTACTACAAAATCACAATTCATAATCTGTGGTTTTGCCTTAGAGTCACGGTTTTATAATCTTTGGTTGTGACTTTGCATGGTGTAGTTACAATTTTGCATTAATTTTTGCCTTCAATTTGGTTTTTTTTAAGTGCATTTTTGTTGAATTTTTAGTCATTTTGGGCCTCCCACAAGGTCCAAATTGCATTTGGCATCGAGGGCTCCACCCCTCAATCCTGCCCTGTATGAAGCATGCAGGGGGCATTACCCCTGGACCCCACAAGGGGATTTACCCCTTCACCCCACAAGGGGTGTTTCCCCTTGACCCTATCAGGTGTTGCCGCCCCTTGAACCCTACGTCATGGCCTATTCACCCCAAAAGAATTATAAAACCAAATCATTATTTTTTTTAGGGTGTTTTTTTAAGGCCTATTAAACTAACATCTTATTTCTTATAGGGGTAAACCTAGAGGCTATTTTATTTTGTCTAACATCATCTTTCTATAGGTCATATTTTGGTCTAGCGTTTTGTCTTACAACTTACCCCTCAAGATTTAACATCAAAACTACTAATCATTGTCATGCAGGGTGCCTCTTTAAAAATGTTAATCAAACTACTAGCCATGTGATTGTCGTCCACTAGTCAAAGACTCCATTTGGAAATTTTAAAATTATTTTTTGGATCTTTTTAATCATCTTGTCTTATTTATGTCATTTTTTGTCAATTTGTCTTATATATATCATTGTCATCTTTGTCTTGTTTAGCTTTTACATCTTTTAAATGTATCACACTTAATTATAATTGGTTAATTAATCTTTTCTAACCATGTGATTGCAGTCCACCAGTCAAAGACTCCATTTGGCACTTTTAAAATCATTTTTTGGATCTTTTTAATCATCTTGTCTTATATATGTCATTTTTTATAATTTTGTCTTATATATATCATTGTCATTTTTGTATTGTTTATCTTTTACATCTTGTAAATATATCACACTTAATCATATTTGATTAATTAATCTTTTGGTCTACCTATCTGTATCGCGAGGGCTATAGTTGGTGTATGCTCTCCCCCTTGCATCCTTGTGACGATCCCTGGGCGATCAAAAACCACCTATAAACCCCATTCCTTTTTTCTTTTTTTAGGGGGCTAGTGATCATGGATTTCACTACCACACACTAGTCTAAACTCTATGTTTCAGTGGAGTCTAAAAATTAAAAGAGTTGGTGTTACATGCCTAAGCAAAATTCCCCATAAAGGGTTTCGTGGAGTGAGGGGTGGTTAGGCTCCAAGTTATAGGGTAGTCAGACAACATTCTATATAGACTTGGACCCCACTGTACCTTCACATATATAGGAGATGCACCTAGAGAGCATTGTGCAAACCTAACATAGGATCCTTCGACCATAACATATAGCTCACTGTCAGAGTCAATATCAACTCTTAAGTAGCCATCATGTGCAAATAGGGTCGAGAGGGTTCAATCAATTCTATAACAGATCACCAGCCTACATCCTCACCCATGAAGTTGTTTGATGGTGTGAGCATTGGGTTACACACCTTTAAGTTTACTAATCATAGGTTTATGGCTTGCTTGATTTGATGTGTGTTGTGCTAAACTAGTATTGTTTATGATCCGAGTCAGCCCTCACCCAAAGCTATATACCTATCTAGGTCTTTCCACTACCCTACTTGTATATTCTTGCCTCATCATATCTATCGACTTGTACATCCTTATCCCATCATATCTCCTTGTACATCCTTGTTATATTCTTCTTGTATCATTTTCATTATCCTACCCCATCCCAAATCTTATCCTCATCCCATCATTGACCACATCCCCATCACCTACATTTTTTTTATACATCCTTACCTTATCACCCTCTTATACATACTTTGTACATCTTCTTGGTCATGTCCTATCATTAGACCCTACCTGTCACTTATATATCCTAAATAATATATCATCCACATCTTGTCCTAAGTCCCTACCCCATTAGTTGTATCACCCTTGTCTTCATCCCCACCTAATATAATTGTCTCCACTCATAATTGATCATCCCTCATCACCTAAATATTCCAATCATCCTCTTGTATATCTTTATCTTACCCTCTTGTACATATCTTTGTTCTCTTGTACATCCTTTTACCCCCTCTTATCATTAGAACCACTCATCATTATTCGCACCCACATCACCAATATCTCATCATGTACATCCTAGACATCATCTTGTACATATTATCATTTTGTCTTATTCTCACCCTAGTTTGACCATATCCACCCATCCTTGATCATTCCCCATCACCTACATATTATAATCATGTCTTGAACATCCTTATCATCATCCTATTGAACATATTACCTTATAATTTCCTATCCCATCCCCCATCTTGTCTTCATCCCATCCTAGGCACATTTAATCACCACCTTGTCTTCCCCTCCTCCTAATCCAACCATTATGCACTCACTTTGGCCATATCCCCATCACCTATATCTTTTCTTGTACATAATTTGTTCTCTTGTATATCCTTCTAGCCATGTCCTATACTCATCTCACTCATCATTAGTCATACCTGCTCACACATCATAATCACATTTGGTATTGCCATTCGCATCTTATCCTAAGCCCACATCTTGTCCTAATCAACCTTTTATCTTGACCTTGCCTTAGCCTAGTCACCTCATCACCCATCTAGTCTAACCCCATCTTATCTTATCCTAGTTGGTTGTTTAGGTCACGCTCGAGTCCTAACCCACCCCCATCTTTATCCCTAATCACCTTCATCATTACCCATCTATACTAGCATTATCCTTCATCACATAATCTTATCCCATCCTATCTTGAACAAATCAGTCTACGGTTTTGAGCTAGTCTTATCCATCTCCATCATCCTACCATCCTAGTCCACTATCATTCATCGTACAATTAAATCTCATACCTAGTTGATATCATGTTATCATCTTGTCACTTTATCAGTATCAATCTATTAAACCAATCATCATCAATTTAGTCTAATCATATTTGCCTAATCCTAACTAGCACCAATCCAATCATCATCTTGCTAGTTTTAGAACCCAAACACCCATCAAATCCCCAATCCCTTTTGTTAGCTTGACACCTAGGCATTGTGGATAGGTCGTTAGCACCTATTGTACTATCAATTCAAAATTTGATCCTAGTTTTTAATCCATTCATCCATCATCACCTATCATACTAGGTTAGACAATTCGGACCTATCTTGTTCAAAAAACATTCCATATTCCTTAGCCTACCTCCATCATCATCCCTCTTTTATCAACCATCACCATGGAAGTTGGTCTCCTTTGGATGAGGTTGAATACAAGACATGACCTTGTTGTGGTTCTAGGTAACAAATGAAGGGGTGTATGATGTGGTATTTGAATAACCACATGTTGTTAGTTGAGATGCAAAAGAATAAAAAAATCCATGCAAAATAAGAACATATAGACAAATATGAAGTTGTACTTGTTTTGAAGTAGTTGAGGATGAGGAAGATGAAGATGCAGATGAATAAAGTGAGACCTAGTGTTACCAAAAGGATAAGGTTGTGTATTTAGACATGTGGTAGAGTATAATGCATTTTGGATGCATTCTTGAGGTTCAAAAAATTGGTAGGTGCATTGATGCATTGAGTAATGGGATGACTTCCTTAAAGATATGATTGGTCCACTTGTACCATGTTTGGGTATAGTTGATATTTAGAGGCCATGAGGAGAAGTCTAGTATTGACTTATATGTCATCTCATTTTTTGACTACTATCTAGAGTGTTATGTGCATTGGTTGTTCAAATTTGGAGTAGTGTGATTCTTACATGATGATGTCTCTTAGCAAGAGAGAAATACAAAGTTGAGGTAGAAAGTTGTTGGTTTGCATTGTAGTCACTATACGGGTTTGTGCAAGTACAATACATGTAGTATAGGATATTTAGTACCTTCATGGAGAGCCAGAGTGGATAGTGAATGTTGTTGCTACATGTTGATGACATGTTGGATGTAGGCCCCAACATGATCATTGTTTTGATGGCTCAGTAGAGACACATGAATTGAAGGTGGTATGGAGGAGCAAACCAAGGATGGATACACACAAGGACATGAGAGCAAGGAAGTACCCCGCTTATTACATTTTTGAGTTGTATTCCCAAGAGTGTCTCAAAGGAGAAGACATGTATCCTATGTATTGGATTCATCAGGAGTAGGAAGCCTTGTGTTGTCATGGTGAGCACTAAACCAGATATTCCCAAGCAGTGGGAGTTATGAACATTTCATGGTAGAATCTCGATTAGAGGATTGGTTTGTGAATGGAGAAGTGATTTGTCATTTTAGTGCTATAATTTGCTATAAAGGAGCAGATATTGACAAAGTCAATCAGGATAAAAAAAAGTTTTACTAGTGCAAGAAAACTTTTACTGGGTTTGTGTCAGGGTAGTAGAGGGCATGGATGAAAAGTTGGTTACAGAATACTTAGGTGTGATAAAAGTTTATGTATATTGACTTTAAGTGGGAGTATGTTAAGATGTGAAGTCACTATTCACATTAACTATTCATAAATCACTATTCATGGTCACTATTCATGATGATGTGTCATGGTTGGTGATGTGGATGGTTAGTGATGTGGTTAGGTGATGGCTTAGCATGACCCACAATGGGTGGTATGGTCCACAAAGCATCTTTGAAGGTGAAAAGAGGAAGAGAGATAAATGGGACACATTTATCCACTTAGTCACATGGGTTGGCTTACGGATGCATGTGAGGACATAATGATAGTGGATCTCATGATTCTAATTTAGGCATGTGCTTGTGGGGTGTAGTAGGTCTATGGGCTCATATTAGATGAGGTCAAAAGTTTAGAATCTTTTGACTCATATGAAATCACATGAGAAAGTGGGGGACAAGGATCACTATGCTTGATTGAGGTCACATATGGAGTGGGGCACAACACATTGGAGTGGTCAAGTGGGCATTAAGAGATGCCATTCAAAGGCTTGACTTTGCACATGGGGGGACGTGGTTCCCTATTGATGAATAGTGTACCCACTCAAGGATAGTGCATTTTATCCTCTCTCTCTATTATTCTCTCTATGTTACAAATGTTATTAATATAACATAAGCTCTCATTTATAATTTATCCAATTAGTGGATCCATGCAAGCCTTGGGCTTGCATGCATGGAGGTTGGATTCTTTAGGCTAGTTTAGCTTGGTTCAGAACCTGAATGTTTCAAGTGGAAGCATTGAGTGCTTAATATATTAGCACTAATGGAGTTGTTATGGAGGAGCTATTGTAGAAGAGAGTTGTTATGTTAATATGAAGTCTGAAAGCTGCCATTTTGCCTGTGGTTTTTTTTTGCACATTACAAAGTTTCTACATAGTCTCTATGTAATGTGTTCCTGTTTCTTGTCTATTCTTGTGTAGCTTATTTTCTACATTAATTTACTTGCACTGTAAGATATATTTCATTGATCTAGCATGTAGTATCAAAGATTTATTCCTAATAGAACCCTAGAAAGATACATGTTCAAAGTTCAGTGGCATGTCACATCTATCAATGCAATATGTAGTATGGACATTTTAAATGGTAGATAAATCCTTAGATCTAACAATAGGTTGGGATTTTTGAAGAAGATAAATATTTATTTTACTCATATACTAGAAAACTCCTCAAGTAATTCACGATTCAACACCTTTATAGGATCCACATTCTACCACTATTTAGAAATTTATTAACCAACACTAAAATGCAAACCCAACAAAAGAAGACTAGAATATGCTCATGTCAAAAACATCATCCTTCATGCATCCAAAAGAATAAAAAGATTTCAAAATATCAACACATTTGCATGTAATTAACAAATTGGTAACAATGCATAACAAACAAATGTTAAAACATTAAACATTCCAATTGTAATATGTAAAGTAGAACCACAATGACACTCAACTCAAACAAATTATGCTTCTATGTAAAGGACAAAAGATTATGTTGACATCCAATCTATGAGTAAAAGCATGGTTAGTTAATAGAGCCATCGAAGAAATTGTTCAAACCCACCTTCCTTACCCATGTATTTGGTTACTGCCTTCAGAAAATACTTTGGTCTTCCATGGGATATTTGCAATCTAACACATCTTCCAATTCCTCCTAGTATATGGGATAATTGCCACCAAATGCCTATCAAAATCACATGGGCTCTAACCATACATAAAACACAAGGAATGATTCTCAATAAAGTAACAATTGATATTGACATCATTGATTATCAAAAGTTGACCTTTGTTATGTATCAATAGTACGCTCACTATACGACCTATATATCAACCCTTTATTTACAATTGATAGCTACACAAAAATAAAAGATAGTATATATTTAAAACTTAGAAAAGCAAAAAAAATAAGATTTAGTATAATACTGCTTCCACAACATTTACAACAAATGTAACTTTTCCAAATAAACACACAAAATATAATTCACAAAATTTGTCTCATTCATTACTATTCCTCACCCACTTCACATTCATAAACACTTCATAAAAACAAGGGCACCATGCGCCAAGTCACTACTGGAGCTTAGAATAGTTTCAAAATTTATTTTAAGTATTGATCATAGAGGTAACATTTTTTTCAAGCAAAATTACTTAAGAATAATTATGACACCATTGAACTGCTATAAATTGTTCTATAATGACAATATTCATTGTTAACTATCAACAATAGTCAACTCGGCATGGTCAAAATGCATGTATGGCTCAGAGGACAAAATGTGATGTCATTTTTACATTGTTAATTTTCTCTAACTATGGTTGATAGGAAATGATTATTGACATTACGCATGGAACATAAGTGCGATTTTCATGTTGAACTTTTTAACTTCTTTTCCAGAAAATAGAAAGAATAAATTATTTGTGATTTGAATCTCTTGCTTAGACCCTAGAAAGGCTTGTTTCAGATGACTCTTGATGGATCAAAACTACCTGTAAGTAGCCAAGTTAAAGTGCACAAGCATTAATACCTCACCCCCCATCCCCCCTCCAAAAAAAAGACCGTCTTAAAATATGCACTAGCTCTGAAAGAATTTTATTTCCATTCCATGATGTTACACATTTTTTTTAATTATCCATATGGAATAGTGGAGGACAACTCTATGGTACAATTGCTACAATAAGCCATTCTTACAAAGTGGTCAACAAAAATTATATCATGTAATTATAATATGTATTTGACATGTTTTGTAATTTAAGTTGTAAACGTGACAATTTTTATTCAAGATTAATGGTTTAAATGTGTGTAGATGTTTATTTTTAATATAAGATTATTAGTAATTTAAATTATTAATTAAGAATTGGAAGTGTATTGAATTGATATTAAGTAATAAAGAAGTTGTGATTTGATTCACATCAAATAATGAAGAAGTTACAATCTAATTCATGAGTATTATCTATGTTTCAAGTCACCTCTTAAATTCATCATCAATACAAATACGATACTATAAATAAAATTATTAATTATAAAATGACTTAATTTCATTATATGTACTTATTTTTAAATGTCTATTTCAATCTATTACTCAAAACCATCATTTTATAATTCTAACTCATGTATGCACCCACTTCAACATCAACACTTTGACACAGAATTAAACCCAACCAGTTGGGATGGCTTTCTAGGTTTCATTAAAGACATTATATGTGTTTTTCTTTCTCTTAATTATTAAATCATGTAGCATCAATTTCATCCCAAAAACAGACACATAGAATAGGAAATAGGCATCTAAAATAGTTAAATGATATTCAGAAAAGTTAAAAATAGAATGTGATATTGACAAGAGACAACATATATGATGCCTCAGATACATATAACATGTCAAAACTAGACAAACCTAGTCCCATCAAATAAAAACATGTAAAGATTGTCTTTATCATGTGTAGGGCATTTGTGGATGTTTTTTAATATTTTAGGAACACCATGAACCGTGGAAATGATGGGAAACACCCCTCATCCCTTAATAATGATGTTGAGATGTTAAAAATACAGCCCATATTGCAAAAGAAAAAAATGTTTTTTATGGTGGAAGGGAAAAAAACGTTTGTAGAAAGGGGCATGAAGGTTTGGAAAATGGGAAATATTTTAGAGGGTGCCTAAATGATTGATACAAGGCTCGGCATGGAGATCATGAGGTTGAAAATTTTGAATTGGGGATATACTCCTTGGCATTACAAACTATTTTTAGAAAAACAAAGGTGTTATTGCAAACAGAAGTATATAGAGTTTGAAAGACGGTTAATTGCTCGACAAAAAGTCTCAATATAAAGTTCCATGTATTTTGCGTGTTTTTATATTGGAATAGGCACCTCAGAGCTTCAATTTGTCTATTGATTCTTCACAATATGGTAATCTCTTGATAAGCATCAAAGAACTATTGTATGATGTTTTACATGCTAAAATTAATTGAAACTTGAACTCTTTCAAGAGATAAATTTATATGCATCTCCCTCATATGTTTTGGTTAAAAAAAGATTGAAATCTATAAAAAGTTGGGAGAGCATCTCAGTTATGGCATATTTTCTTTCGAGAATATTTTCAATTTGTTCCGAGATTGCACTAAAAGATAGTCCCATAGACCCTCTTTTCTTGATTGCACTAATTCAAGTAGGAGACACCAATGGAAAGACACAAAAACTTGGAACAAGAAAGTGGACAGTGCTGAATCGAGATGGAGTATTTGATGAGGTATGGTATGAGATTGACAATATGATTAATATTAGAGATGTTAAAAATATGCATGGATGTGATCAACAATGTGGTTATCATAAGATGAAGAAAATACATCATAAAAAATATCATATTCTACACTGTCAACGAGGTAAATACGTTATAAGGGTTTTATATCATTCTACCGATTGAACACTTTTTACTGCTAAAAAAATGATCTCAAAACCAAAACCTTTTATCTTATATAGGTGTATACCTGTTTAAACAATCTTAAGAGTGGGGGATTTTGTTTCGAAGTTATTTGATGCATGGTTGAATTTGAAGTGTTATGGAGTGTAGGTGAAAGAAATTATTCTTATTATAGTGAATTAGAATACAATTAGTTACTTTGAAATATGTCCTACATACAATATTTCCAAATCCCTTCCTATTCAATTCATAAAATTGTGTAGACCTATAAAGTGAATGTCCCAATAGTTCCTAAAATTTGTATGCAGTGTATTTTCCATTCTAAAAGATGGGGGAGAGGTAGAAGTTCAAATCAAGATGGCGGTGAGGTACATGGACTGGTACAAATAAAGTCTGATGCAAGAGTAATCTTACATGGTAAAATTCCACTTACTAATAGCTTTTTGCAATTGGTAGACTTTAAAATCAGAGCTTTTGATTACTATTTGTCTTGGTGTATTTTTAATAGCATCTCCAAACAAAGGAATCCCAAGGTGTACTCATTTAGCCACCATATTTCCTCAATTAAGTCCTTGCTAATGATAACTCGGGCTATTGCATTGATTCCACCTGAGTAAGTAAAAATGAACAATCCAAATCTATTGGACTTGAGAACCGATGACACATTAACAAAAGTTTGGAACTGTTTGAACTTACAAACTCAACATGCTCATCTTTGAACGAATTACCAATCTAAAAATAATAATTATGGGTCTGATTAGTTGAGTTGTGCCCTAGGAGTAAGATGAGCCACTTATCAAAAGGACCAAGTTTGAAAACCTCAGACATGCCCCCATATTAAATTGGTCACTTGTTGATAGCTTGATGAATGTGACAGAGGAGTTTGCGTTCAATGAATCCAAGATCCCATGGCCATATTACCAGCGAACATTGTATTGTAATAATTATTGTAAGAAATAGGGGAAAACAACTATAAAAAAATTTAAAAAAAACTTCAAACATTGTATTGTAATAATTATTGTAAGAAATAGTGGGAAGGATCTATCAAACAATTACAAAAAACTTAAAACATGCAAGGTCTATGATTCTGAATTGTTGTAATGCTCAAGAACCTTGCAAAGTGTACAATGTTTCATTGCAATTGCACATCTTAAGGTTAAAAACTTGTAGATAATCTCTTATTTTGATTGGCCAGCATCCATCTATTAGCATCTTTTGTAACTTGAAAGTTGTAGCCTTTGTCAGCAAAACTAAAGCTGAGTAAAAATTTCTATGGTGATGGACCCATGGGATCTCATCTCAATTCGCTAATCAAAGTTAAAATCACTTTCCCTATTTTGCACACATCAGTTGGAATTTCTTGGTATTAGTCCATTCATGGATGTGGGTGGGTGAATTTAGGTATGTTTGCCATAATGGTATCAAATGTTAGTCATATTTTCGTTGTTAGAGGAAATTGGTTAGAATATTTTGTTAATATGGATACATTTACAAAAATATGTGGATCCAAAATTCTCTTTATTGCGTATTTTTATATCAATAAGAAGTTTTATCTTTTTGTATGTTGTTTAGTACCTAGATTCATCGATTCTTTAAGAGAAAGTCCAATGGTAGTATGTGAGGAGGTTCTCTATAAGCTCATCCTTTTCTCCCAGAATTGTGTATTTCTACATCAACAAGAAGCCCAAGTTCAATAGTAGTATGTGATGAAGTTTTGCAGCGCATCTTACTTTACTAGAATAATTCCATATTCTTGTTCCTCATGAGATCCTTTAGCAACACTTGCACTTGATTTGCCCTTGTAAAGTACATTGTAATTTTATTTTAAATGTGTGTGTGTGTGTGTGTGTGTGTGTGTGTGTGTGTGTGTGTGTGTGTGTGTGTGTGTGTGTGTGTGTGTGTGTGTGTGTGTGTGTGTGTGTGTGTGAGAGTGATAGTATATGTGGTGCATGACCACCCTTCTTCTACATAATGTCTAAAAGCCTCACCTCCTCTTTTTATTACTTTAACCCATAACTTGGGGGACAAATAGAATCTGTCATTTTATTAATAAAAAATAAAAAATAAAAATCAATAAAATCCATACATTTAAATCTCAACATTAGTTTAAGTTATTACTCATGAAAGAAAGAGGGTTCCTAGAAATTTCTCTAGTATAATCTTATAAAAAAAATCATTAGTATTATTTCTAAATTTGTAGTAGAATATAAATAAAACAATCACTTTAAAAAATATTAGAAAACAATAATACGTATTACAAACAAGTATCATTTTGCACAGTTTGATTTTAAAATACCTTTGGAAGTAAGATAAATCTCTAGCACAAACATTCTTCCTAAAAAAATGATTACTCTGTTACTTAGATTAAAAAAAAAAATAGCAATCTCCAAATGAAGTTTTATACTTGAATATGGTTTTCATATTAAAAAAAAATCATTAATATTATTTTAATATTTTAGGAGTATAAATAAAACAATCATTTTGAAAATTACTAAAAAAATAATAATAAATATTACAAAATTGTCGACAAGAATATGGTTTCTACCTAAAAAAATTCATTAATATTATTCTAATAAGTATTACAAAAATACTCACTCCGATATTAAAGATTTTAACAATTTCCAATAAAATTACTGTTACTTAAATATGGTTTCTATGTAAACAAAATATTAATATTATTCTAAGATTTATATAAAAATAAAAAATAAAACAATCACTTTAAAATTTACTTTTAAAAAACAATAATATATTACAAAAAATAATCATTTTAGTAGATTTTGATGTTAAAATCCCTTAAAAAGTAAGATAAATCTTTAACATAAACTTTCTTCCTTAAAAACACTCAAATGTGATTGATTTTTTTAGTTAAAAATATTAATTTTTTTTGTAATAGGAAAATTTACATTTTTATAAAATTATTTTTTTCTTAAAAATAAGAATTGTATAATTAACTTTTTAGTAGTGGCCCCAACTATGACGACTTTCATAGTTTGGCCACCCACCACCACAACCTAAAAAATAAATAAAAACTAAAATAATAATAAAAAATAAATAAAATATCGAGCCAAGGAAAGAATTATGATCTAGTGATCTTCAAAACACAAGATGGGTTTAGAATGTTCTTCAAATCATGGATTCCGATTTTTTTGGGTTAATGACAAAAGACCCGCGACTAGCCTACATTAGCTCTAATTGGACATACATTTCCCTCACACCTAATTGGGGGAAAGCCATTTCCAGGACTAGTTTGGCCTAAATGATGTCAATGGTTGCCATTTGATCATCAACTGAATATTTGCATGTGTATGATAGTTGATCTGTGGTCACACAGATGGATCCCAGTTCTGATTGTCATAGCTTTTTTGCCCGAATGGTATCCTAAGCGTGACATTGCACTCCCCACTGAATAGGTTCACTGATATACCAAGCCAAAATAGTATGCAGTTTTATTGACAATCAGAGATGAATTATATGCTTGCCAAAGAAAGAGATTAGCAATGTTTTGTTGGGTTTGTATAGATATCCAACTTATACAACAGATGCATCTGGTAAGGCTTTTCGAACTTCTTCATGCTTAATTTTGAGTAAGTTATTATAGTAAAGCACTGCATTGTTGTAGGAGATCATACATCCATGAATGTCTAGATCAGTGTTTTTATGAGGAAAAAGGCTCAGTCAGAAAGGATGGAAAACAACCAATTGGTGCAAGGTTAACCACAACTATTGTCCTTGCCCCTTCTCCATGTAATCCCTGTTTGCATCAACTGGGAAAGCCATTTAACTAAATCTCTTCTGACCCCAAACTACTCCTAATGAAGGGTCAGTGACCGGGGATTTACCTTCACAATTTCACCAATCTGAGAAGCCATTCAGGGAGAAACTTCTTATCTCCTTCAATTCCTATCCGACCAAGTTGTGAGGTGAAATCATTCTGCCAATATCAATAAAGTAGAGAGCCTTACTGAAGACATCTGCAGTTGGTAGATACTCGAAATGTTTTGCTGCAAAGCAAAAGATAATAGAATAATAAGAACTAAGCAGAACAAAGCACGTACATTTAATTAAAATTTGTGCAATTTTCTGACTTGTGATCAAAAATAATGGGTCTGATTTGCATTGCACGCGACATTGGATTCAATATGACTGACAGAGTTTCTCTCTATTTGGGCAATGGCCTCAGTCATCAGTGGATCTGTAATTTCTTATTGTTTTCAAGTACTTTCTGGCTCCTATGATAAAAGTTGGTCGGACATAATAACCTAGGATGCTAGGATGTTTTTAGTGCAACAAGCAAGTAACACTTTAGATTGATTATCTTTGTGCTTCGGGCATTAGCCTTTTCTAGTGACTATTTAGTAACTTCTAATGCAGGGCTCTAATGGCCAATGCCACCGTCTTAAGTAGAGAACTGATGAGTTAAATCACATGGTAATAGGAATGTACATCATTTTGAATGATAATATTTTTAATCCAACCATTGAAATAAACATTACAATTAAAATATACCTTTTGAAAGAAGATCAAGAACTTGAACCTTGAAATCCTTCATTTGATTGTACCGAACTCCCAAATAGAAGGGGCTAATTCCAGATACATATTGTGAAGTGTTGGGTTTAAGAACTGTTCTAGCATTGGAGGCGTAGTTGGCTCCATGACGAAAATTAGAGCCTAAAGATTGCAAATATGGACTGAGAAATGGCAAGCCAAAAGCTTGCGCTGATCAATTTCAATCAAATGAAAAGTATCAGTTTATTGATTTTATTCAGTTATACAATGGAAGTTCAATGAGTCATTCTGATATATCAAGAACAAGGATTTACTACCAAATTTGGATTTCATAAAATAAAAATGCAACATGCACATGACATTTTTAGTAATTAAAGCATTGAACTCTTTCCCTCAAATTCCCTGTATTCCATTTTGTGGATTATTTCCTCTGTTAAGAAATTAAAAGAAGCTCTATTAGCACCATTATGTATTAGTGTTTGTACTGTTCCCCACATAGATGTTTGGTTATGCTCTGTTCTTTGTTAGTTGATTATCATTTTTGCCACCCACTAATTTCTCAACTTAAGCATACATAATTTGCTATTGAATGAGAATATTATGGAATATATATTAAGTAAAATAAGGAGACTTCAAAAAAGTTCAAAACCATCCACATAATATAATGAATACTAGTTCAGGTTGAATACCTAAGAAATCAATTGCAAGGCGCCCTGATCGACCTACAAGCTTATGGAAAAAAATCATTCCATAGGGAGGGGACAAGGCGTGGAAAGCATCATAGAAACTTCCTGTATCTGAATTGGAATCCCCAAAAATGAAAATTGCAGGAAAAACAAACTTGCCTTGGCTACCACCTAGAGAACGTAACATCAGAACCACCAATCCTGTAGTAGTAACAGCACCAATCTCTAGGTGGAATGAACTCTTTGATATAATCATAATCACCTACAAACCCTAAATCACCACATTATAATACATAAATATGTAGATCTAGCATATTTTGATGATGAAGCATGGAGATTCACAATTGCCAAAAATGGGTGATACCGACAAACAATACTTTGATACAGGAGCATAAAATTTCACAACTGTCAAACTGGGTAACTAACAATTAAATCATCAGTGTCAATCTAGAGTTACCCAATCTGCTAGAATATTATCCAACTAAAATCACATGTCAAGTCAATATAACCTTACCTCAAGGGCTCCCAGTAATTCTCAATCAAGAGTTCACTCCCCTACCAAAAACGGTCCCAACACACAACTCACACACAGAATTGGTGTTCACCTTCAACCAGTCAGTAATAACCATGTCAGTACACAAGTATTCAAAGTACTTCAAGTAGATCTCTCATGAATTTGCAACAACTTGCAGATCAACTTGTTCTTACAATTGAAAAGATCTTCCTTACTTTCCTCTATTTGCGCATCTGTGGAACTAGAAGGAGCTACACTTGCTCAACTCTAACTAGCATAGTGGCTATCTAGCACACTTTACAATACATGCCAATGGGTATATAAATAGATCCCACACTTAAACAATAACTTAGACTTCTAATTTATAATAATTAGACTCGCAACTCAAGACCAAAAATAGTCTTTTACATGCAAACGCTCGGTTCAACGAACTCACTGTTCGTGCAACGAACAGTTCTAGAATCGCACAGGTGATCGACGTCGGTCCTTGTCTATTTGGAGTTGACCGATGTCAGTCAATCTCCTGCCGATGCCGATTTCCTTTCTGCATTGTAGATGATCGACGTCGATTACATTGCCAACGCCGGTATCCCTGAAACTCAACAACCTCCTCCATGTCTGCATAGTTGAAGCTTTTAGCTCTATAACCTAACAATCTTTCACTTGGAGATAAACAGCTGCAACTGTACTTGTACTTGTACATCATCTAGTTTGTTCTCTGGCATTGTATCCATCTTCAAGATCACTCTTGAAGACCAACCACCACAAATCATGTGGTGCACCACCTGTCATCCAAATCACCTACCACATCCGCATCTACAAACTCATGTAAAAAATAACTTGACCCTGCATAACATGTGCACCTGCTGTTGGTCTCTCTAAGAATCCACTGAACTGCCATCCAGTGCTTCTTTCTCGGATTGGCTCCAAACTTTCTGACAACTCCCACTGCTTGAAAAATTTCAGGTCTAGTACATACCATGCACTTAACCTCATTATGTGAATCAAGACACTGTTCATAGAACTGTCCAACCATCGGCATGCTAACCGGTTTCACACAATCATCTGGAGACAAAATCAACTTGTGACCTTCCATGTCCCTAGAACACACTCATGTCAAAGAATCTTGCTGCTCTCAAATTCCTCATGACATACCTCTGAACTAACTTTACCTTTAGTTCAGCAACTCCCTGTATGTTTAACCCTGCAACAAACACACAATACAATAACAAGATAATGTAGTTAATATTATCCAATCTGGTAAAGAGAAACACAATGATCAAACCTTCATTGTCCTGCAGCTTACACAAGACCATATACCCTGGCCTTCCGTCTCACGTGTCCATTCTCGCTCTTCTTTATTCTGAACATCCATTCGTCTCTCAGTGCTTTCTTTTAGCTGGCAACTCCACCAAAAACTCTCGTTTGATTCTCTTCCAAATAATCACATTCCTCATCCATGCCAAGCTCCCACTGTTTTCTGGTTCTACATGCTCTGTTTCTTTAATAACTTCATGATTCTTGACCATCAGTGAGCAACAAGTAGTGTAAAGAAGGAAAATGACGAATTTGAAGCTTACCCTTTAAGTCCTCCATATGGGCGTTTGAGACTCCTTGACAGCTTGTTGTCCACCCAAAATCCGTCTAAGTGACCGATACCGATCACATCTCAGTCTACATCCAACCGATGTCGGTTCCATGCGACTGCCTCATCGCTGACGTCGGTTCCCCCTGACCAATGTTGGTGTTTATCTGCCTTGAGTCACCGACGTCGGGTTGCATATAGTCGACGTCGGTCCCTGTCTGGATGTCGACATCAATTTTCTAACCGACGTCGGTCTCTGTGTTTTACTTGAGAGCGATGACCTGTATCCGCGAGCTCCTTTTAGATCAAAATCCTGTCCAAATCAACATTGCTCTGTTCAGAATTTTTTTGCCCCTTGCGCTGATCTCTGTCCGTCATCTTCTCCTTGAAAATCAAGGCTTTCCTACTCTTGTCACGAACATCAAATTTTTTAAAAAACGTCACTTTCTTCCTTTGCTTACAGAGATCTCGATTCATGCTTTTCAAATCCGAAAGCATATCTTTTGACTCAAGAACATGCATCTCCTTCTTATTCATGTGACCAAGCCTATTAAGCCACATCTTCGAATCTACAGCTGAAGTAGATAAACAAAAAAGAGAATCAGTAATACAAATAAATAGATAAAGCGTACCTACTTTCTTACCTCTTGCTAAAACAAGTGCACCCTTGGTAACTTTCCAAGAGTCCGCTGTAAGAGTTACTGTGCAACCCTCATCACCCAAATTTTTAATATAAATCAAATTTCGCTCCAGGTCTGAGACATGCATGACCTCCTTCAACACCCATGTGTTACATGTCTACAATTTTAGCTTCACTTTCTCTTTGCCAACCATTTGACAAGGCTTACCATCCCCTAAATAATTTTTTTTAAAGTCTCTTTGGACATATTCATGAAAAAAAAATTTATTTGGGGATGCATGAAAAGAGGCATCAGAATCTAAAACCCAAGATTCTACTTTATCTAAAGAACATACCAGAGCATCATGTGCAACAAAATCTGCAACATCTGCTTCTTCATGTCTTTCATGCTGATCTTCATTCACCCAGCAATCTCTCTTTAGATGCTCTTGCTTTTCACATTTTCAGCAGGTTATTCTGTCATCCCTGGACTTGGATCTCCTGCCTATCTTTGACTTTGATCTCCCATGCTCGATCTTCTCTCTTTGTCTTCCCCTGCTTTCAACACTCAAAGCATTCCCTGATGATTCACTTGTGTTTTTTCTGCGAATTTCTTCATTCAAGATTACACTCACAATATCATCCACTTTTAAGATTTTTGAAGCAGACACAGTATTACTAATTGTCATTACCAAACTCTACCAACTTTCAGGTAATGAGCATAAGATTAAGAGAGCCTTAATTTTATCATCAAAAACAATATTCACTGAATTTAACTGGTTTACCAAACCATGAAAATCATTAAGATGACTATGTACAGAGCCACCTTCCAACATTTGCAAATTAAATAATTGCTTCATAAAAAATCTCTTATTCGACACTGAAAGTTTTTCATATAAATTTGTCAAAATTTTCATCAACTCTATCGTTGTCTTACCCTGTGATAAATTGAAAATCACAGACGATGCAAGGCTCAACCTTATAGATCCCAGAGCCTTCCGATCAAGAACCTCCCATTCTTCATCATTCATATCCAGGGGTTTGCATGCAACCCCACCCAACGGTAAGTACAAATCTTTCTGATACAAATAATCTTCAATCTGCATCTTTCATAATTGATAATTTTTGCCATTAAACTTTTCTATTCGTAGCTTATTTTTTTATGTTATTGTTATACTCTCACTCAAACAGAAATTCTTGTGAGTACCCTGTAATCAACACACACTAACCAGATCTGATACAACCTGTTAGTAATCCAACCAAAAGCTCTGATATCAATTGATGAAAAACCAAAAACAACAAACTATGACTCCACTTGTCAGGATCTTGCTGCTCAATAAGAGCACAATATGATTACTTTGTATAAGCAACTAAACACGAAATTATACCAAAATTAACAAGTAACTAAAATTCACAAATAGCACGGAATATGAGAGACAATACACAATCTTGTATTAATACTCATATAGAAAAAAAATACACTAAAGAAGATGCCACTTCTTTCACCTCTCAGAGGCTTTCCACACCTCAAAGGCTTCCCACACCTCAAGGGCTCCCAGTAATTCTCAATCAAGAGTTCACTCTCCTACCAAAAACGATCCCAACACACAACTCACACACAGAATTGTTCACCTCCAACCAATCGGTAATAACCCTGTCAGTACACAAGTACTCAAAGTACTTCAAGTAGATCTCCCATGAACTTGCAACAACCTGCAGATCAACTTGTTCTTACAATTGAAATGATCTTCTTTGCCTTCCTCTATTTGCTCATATATGAAACTAGAAGGAGCTACACTTGTTCAACTCTAACTAGCACAATGGCTATCTAGCACACTTTACAATACATGCCAATGGGTTTATAAATAGATCCCACACTTAAACAATAATTTAGACTTCTAATTTACAATAATTAAACTCGCAACTCAAGACCAAAAATAGTCTTTTATATGCAAACACTTGGTTCAATGAACTAACTGTTCGTGCAACGAACAGTTCTGAAATCACGCAGACGATCGATGTCGATCCCTGTCTCTCTGGAGTTGACCGACGTCAGACGATCCCCTGCCGATACTAGTTTTTATTCTGCACTGTAAATGACCGACGTCGGTTACACTGCCGACGCCGCTATTCCTGAAACTCAGCAACCTCCTCCATATCTGCATAGTTGAAGCTTTTAGCTCCACAACTTAACTACCCTGCCCAAATGTAGCAAAACTCAAACAGGCCCAAAGATAAAATTGGGTCACTCCAAATGCAAGCTAACTCTTTCGTTGATTATAATCCTCCTCGATTCTATTCTGAGTAGTGATCCTCACTATATCGAAATTGAAGCTGACAGTTGTACCTTGTTTAGTTTAAATTATTGTAACAGTGTAAAATTCTTTCTTCTGTTGATGGGATGTTGGAGGCAATAAGGTTCTTTTTACTTCAAATTGGAGCACTGACTGATCACCGGAGGAATTTCCCCACTCAAAACACTCTGTGCTAAATCCAACATCTTCAAAAAATTATATAAGTTTGAAGAAGCAGCATGAGGAATAGGACCCCTTAGACGATTCGAGCACAAATGTATGCTCTGTAAACACAGTTCAAATAACTCCTCAAGAATACTTCCACTAAAGTTGTTTTCGCTGATGTCAAGTGAGAACAAGGTACTGCACCCTAACAAACACTCGAGAATGGCCCCTGAGAGCATATTATTTGACACATTGATGGACCTAACATTCTACAGCATACCCACCCAGACATGAATGCTTTAACTGAAACTATTCCTAGACAAGTCTACAGAGTCTAGGTTTATCAAGCTTCCCAACCAAGAAGGAATGGCACCAATCAGAAAATTATTACTGAAACTCAGAAAAAACAAAATGCAACCGTTGCAGAGAATCAGGTAGAGTGCCTGAAAGCATATTGAAACTAAAATCTACTTTTTTTAAGAGGGCAAAGTCTCCTATATCAGCTGGTACCATCAGGACCAGACAAATTATTACCATTCAGGTGTATGTCTATGAGACTAGCGAGACCCCCAATGCACTCAGGAACAATCCCAACAAAAGAACTGCAAGGCAGGGCCAATGATCTCAGATTTTTAAAAGACCATATTGTCCGAGGCAGAGGCCCAGACAAATGGTTGCCGAACAAGTTCAAAGTCGTTAAACTGGTACACGATCTGATAGTATGAAGAACAGTACCTCGTAGTGCATTGTAAGCCAGGGAGATAACTCTGAGAGAAGTAGCACATTGCTCAAAGAGGCAAGCATGAATTGTTCCATTGAGGACATTGTGGTTCAAATTCAGAATCCTCGGGTATTCCATCTGTGCCAGATCTAGACTGATTTCTCTGGAAAAATTGTTGCTCGTAAGAGACAGTGTGCGAAGAGACTGCAGTCTGCTGAGACCCCTCCCGATTTTTCCCGCGAGAGAAAGATTGTCCAGCACAACCTCGGTGACCTTCCTTGTTTTAGGACTGCATTTCACCCCCGCCCAGCTGCATGAGTTGTCCTCGTCCTCGTTCGAGGAACTTAGAAACAAATTGGGGTTGCACAAATCCGCTTTGAACCCTATCAGTCCCAACACAACGTCATTCAGATCAGCAGCAAAAATAGAAACATAAACACTGAGCTAGTACGAACACGCTATCGCTATCGCTATCACTGTCACCGCCAGTCCCAAATACAACCTCATTGCTGGAATCGTAAAGGTTCGCGTACCTCATTGATTTGACCGAGCCCATACCTAATATAGGGGATGTCGATGCTTCAGTGTCCCCGACAACATTCAAGCGATTGATGAGCTTTCTTTGTCTAGTGATTTGAGTGAATGCAAGTCAGCAAGCTAACAAAGTGTCTAAGAGCGATTCAATGAGAAGCAAAGCCTGTGTCAGTTCCAAGTTTATGTGAACCGTTGACTCAGCTGGGGTCAGTTCTGTTATGTGAACCGTGGGCACGATTCGTGCTAGTTCTGTGCGGGGGTTTGTGAGCAGTTCTGTGGTCTCAGATTTCGTGAAGCAAAGACTAGGTTGTCTTGCGCTGAGAGTGATCAGACCTGGGAGGGGAATTGTTCATTGTAATCATACGAGTGGTTCCGAGCATTATCGGCTGAGCCCGACTCGGTGTGGTTGTTGTGTATGCAGCCAGTTGGCCCCGATTATTGTACATTGGACCGGATTGTCCTGAGATGTGAATAAAATACACGTTACTCCCAGCTTTCTTGCAATGTGTGAATGTCCATCTGTGTTGGGCCGATTTACTGTTCTTTGCAAGTGTATGTTTGTTTTCCGCTGCTAATCCGTTTATGTATGCAAGTTTGTTATCCACTGGGTTTGTGGTAAGCTTGTGCAGGTAAACACTGAAGGCGTAGTCCGTAGTCCATGTGAATCCCGCCGCAAAGGGGGAATCCCGACTGGTCAAGCGGTGCCGCACGTGGGTTCTAGGCTTCGAAAAGCTAGCCTCGTGACAGAATCTGCACAACCACCTTCCAAACCCAAAGCTAAGAGAAACGCATCTCCTTACCAAGCTTCTTCCAGTCAAGAGACCAACACGTCCCTTCTTCAAACTCAAGAACCAAAGAGAATCAAACATCCCTTCTGCGGGCTCCCTACCGAGTTAAGAGACCAAGGCCAAGCACCTGACCTTTTCACCACGCTTTAGACTGCCAAGTAACCCACGGCCAATTCCTCAACAAACTGTTCCGACTGCACGCAGAAGGGCGCCTAGGTGGGAATCATCTCTGATTCGGCTTCATCGACGACTAAGGCAAACTGACTGGTTACATAACAGAGACTCCACCTGAATCTCTGGCAACTTCGGCACGTAGACAAACTTGTCTACACAAGCTACACCCAGCTGATGCAACTTCACAAGATCAATCCAGATCTTGACAACCCCCAAACACTGGGGCGTGGAAAACGGCTCCTGATGATCCACTCTGCGGGACTCTGTAGCAACAGCTATCCAAGTGACCCCATCGAACAATTCCACCATCTCCTTCTAAACACAAGCGCACTCGCCAAAGTCCAGAGATTACACCCCCTTACTGAACCCACGGACCAGAGAAAACACTTCTCCTATTCGGGCCCCAACTGAGTTCTTAAGAGACAAGGTCAAATCCTGATCTTCCTTCGATCATAGGATTCCACAGACCTTACTTTGAAGGAGCTTGGTAAGGAGATGTGATTCTCTTGGCTTTGAGTCTGGAAGGGGTTGTGCTAATTACTTGACTCTGGAAGAGCTTGAACAGGGGATGGTATTTTCTTGGCTTTGGGTCTGAAGAAGGGACGTGGTATTCTCTTGACTCCGCAGAGAACCTGAAAGGAGCGTAGTGAACTCTTGGCTTGGGTCTGAAGAAGAGATGGGGTAACCTTGGCTCCGGATTGAGCCCTGGTGTGAAGTGGTCTCCTTATGGTTTCCTGCCAGCGGAGTTTGCCGGCGTCGGGGACGTCGCCGATCTTTAAGTGGGGGAGATTATAGGGGATGTCGATGCTTCAGTCTCCCCGACAACATTCAAGCGATTGATGAGCTTTCTTTGTCTAGTGATTTGAGTGAATGCAAGTCAGCAAGCTAACAAAGTGTCTAAGAGCGATTCAATGAGAAGCAAACCCTGTGTCAGTTCCAAGTTTATGTGAACCGTTGACTCAGCTGGTGTCAGTTCTGTTATGTGAACCGTGGGCACGATCCGTGCTAGTTCTGTGCGGGTGTTTGTGAGCAGTTCTGTGGTCTCAGATTTCGTGAAGCAAAGAATAGGTTGTCTTGGGCTGAGAGTGATCAGACCCGGGAGGGGAATTGTTCATTGTAATCATACGAGTGGTTCCGAGCATTATCGGCTGAGCCCGACTCGGTGTGGTTGTTGTGTATGCGGCCAGTTGGCCCCGATTATTGTACATTGGACCGGATTGTCCTGAGATGTGAATAAAATACACGTTACTCCCAGCGTTCTTGCAATGTGTGAATGTCCATGTGTGTTGGGCCGATTTACTGTTCTTTGCAAGTGTATGTTTGTTTTCCGCTGCTAATCCGTTTATGTATGCAAGTTTGTTATCCACTGGGTTTGTGGTAAGCTTGTGCAGGTAAACACTGAAGGCGTAGTCCGTAGTCCATGTGAATCCCGCCGCAAAGGGGGAATCCCGACTGGTCAAGCGGTGCCGCACGTGGGTTCTAGGCTTCGAAAAGCTAGCCCCGTGACACCTAAACCAGATGCACGATGAAGTGAAAAACATATCACGATTACCAAAATATTTTTGAGCCATACTTTTTGACAGTGCATTTATTCTATGCACTGGTCATGATATCATCTTTCTGTTTCTTAATAACATCTATTCAATTTTAATTAATCAAATAAATAACTTTTTTTATATTTTTTTTTGAGAATTCTACAATTTAACTTTTGAAAAAATACAATTTTTTTAATGCACCAAAAACAATATATTATAATTCAAAAAATAAAAAATAATCAAAAATTAAAACAATTGAAAACTTAAATATCTCTTCGAAACTAATAATATCATTCCTTTTAACATAATTTAAAAGTCAAAACAATTACTCTTTATTAAGATCTCATAAAAATTAAACCCACCACCACTAACGACCATTACAAAGGATCATAACTACCATTAAATACATATAGACATAAAGATATACTCATACACAACCTCTAGAGACAAATATCTACCCATACACCTCCTCTAAAGACAAAACAAGGAAGGAGACTGAGTCTTCTGGCGTGCTTCTAGAATGGCGAGGAATAACTAAAACAAGTCACGGAACTCACCATAAACATTCATTACAAATAACCAATGTGATAGAGATATTTATTAATACGGGACAAAACTTTTAATTTATGTTGATATTTATATTGATTTTTTAATAGTAATTTGTATTCTAATTTGTATTTTTTTAAAAATTGATTACAAAATTTTTTAACATAAAAAAGTTTTATTGTAAAAATATAATATGTATAAAAGTAAATATTTTTATAATATATAAAATTATAAATAAAATTTGATAATTTTTATGAATTAATTTTGTATATTAATGTTAAAGATTGAAAAGTATATGTTTGGATAAATTTATTTAGGAATCCAATTTAACATCATTTTTTTTTATATCTTTTTTAATTTTTATTTTGATGAATGATATGATATTGTATTTTACCATAATTTATACCAATTAAATTACAAACTTTTTAGTATATATTATTTTTTAACATAAAATATATTACATATCCAAATTATTATATTAATAGTTATTAATGTTATTGTTATAATTTTAAATTTACTTGTAATAATAAATAATCATAATACAAAAAATTCATAAAACACATATATACCTTTTAAAACAGAAAATAACATTTATCATTTGAAAATTAATTGCTTGAAAATTTTCACTCTTTTTGAAGTTATAAAGCTTTTAAAATATTATTTTATCATAAAAAATAAAATAATAAATTTTTTTTATTTATTTTTAGTATATAATTTGAACTTTATGATGATGGTGATAGCTTTAAAGATTAAATTTTTCTATATGACTTAATAAAATGTATAAAAATATATATATGTATATTTTTTTTAAATATGATTTGTAATTCTTTTTATTAATGTTAATTATTAAAATATTTGTAATATTTTTAAGGGAAATTTTTTAGTAAACTTTAGACTCATTTCAATTAAAATGTCGTAATGAGTATTAGATTCTTCTAATTAAAAATATTTAGAAAAAAGTAATAAATAAAAATATGTCTAAAAATAAATATTTAAAATAAAAATGAAACAAAAATGAAATATAAATATTTTTAACATCTTAATTAATGAAAAAAAAGCATGGGCAATTAACAATCATGTTTTTTTATGCATTGGTACATTAAGTGGGATTTGTACCATAATTAAGGTTGAGTTTGTGTTAGAAATAAATGGTGTTTTATGTTTTTGGTCTTGAAAATTTAAAGATTTTGTATCGACTTTTATGGTACAAAGTTAACATAAAATCGATTAAATTAGACTTTTTTACGTCAAAAATACCACAATTACTAAACACTTCACATTCATAAAAATAATATCATCCCTTTTAATATAATTTACATATTCAAAACAATTACTAATTATTAACATCTCATAAAAATTAAAATCCACCACCCCTAACTACCATTACAAAAGAAGATAACTTCTATTAAATAAATATAAACATAAATATCTACTCATACACAACCTCTAACCTCTAAATTAGAGAGTCAAGTCAAAAGTGTAGGCCTCAATTGTGATGGGGCATCTTATGTTACACTGGTTTGAGTCCTATCGACTTCAAAGGAAGGAGACTCTTCTCACATGTTTCTAGAATGGTGAAGGATAACTACAACAAATCACAAACTCACCAAAATGAATATAGTGATTTTTTAATAGTAATTTGTATTCCATGAAAATTTAGATATGAAATAAATTTTAGGGGAGTAAAACCGGTCGATGAGATTTTCCGTTTGATTAAACTTCTTAGGTTTTATTGTAAAAATATAATATATCAAATTAAATGTTTTTATAATATATAAAATTATAAATAAAATTCGGTAATTTTTTTTATGAATTTATATATTAATGTTAAAGATTGAGAAATATTTATTTCAGTAAATGTATTTGAGAATTGAATTCAGCTTCAATTTTTTTAATGTCTTTTTAAACTTTTATTTTGGTAAATAACATAATATTATATTTTATTATAATTCACACTAATTAAATTACAACCTTTTCAATATATATTTTTTTAATAATATTTTATATATATACTTAATATTTCATATTTTTTTTAATTTTTTAATTTTAAATGTATTTATAATAATAAATAACTATAACGCTGTGGAATTCATAAACACATATATACCTCTTAAAATAGAGACTGGACTTTTAAAATATTATTTTATCATAAAAAATAAAAATATTTGTACTTTTTTTAGGATTTTTGGTATATACTTTGAACTTTATGATGACGGTGATAACTTTTAAGATTAAATTGTTCCATATGATTTAATAAATTGTGTAGAAATTATTATTTATCTTTTTTTTTTTAAGTATGATTTAAAATTATCTTTATAAATGTTAACTTTTAAAATATTTGTAATATTTTCCAGTAAAATTCTTTAGTAACTTTTAGATTCATCTCAACTAAAATGTCACAAAGATTATTAGATTCTTTCTGTTTAAAGGTACTTAAAAAAAGGGTAATAAATAACATGTCTAAAAAATAAATATTTAAAATCAAAATGAGACAAAAATAAGATAAAAATAATTCTTAACACCTCAATTGATGAAATAAAATATGGACAATTAACAACCATGTCTATTTATGCACCACTACATTAAGTGGGGTTTGTGCCAAAATTAGGGTTGAGTTTGTGTTAGAAATTGATGGTGTTTTATGTTTTTGGCCCTGAAAATTTGAAGATTTTGTGTCGACTTTTGTAATACAAAATTGGTACAAGGTCAACTAGACTACACTTTTTTGTATCGGGTATACAACAGTTGGGTCAATATTTTTAGGCCCAACCTCCAATTCTACAAATTGACATAATAGTCAACACTAAAGAACCATATTTATAAACACCCCAATTGATGAAAGAAAACATGAACAATTAACAACTATGTTTATTTATGCACCACTACATTAAGTGAGATTTGTGCCAAAATTAGGGTTGACCCTATGTTAGAAATCAATGGTATTTGATATTTTTGGCCCACAAAGTTGGGAGAAGGTCAATTAGGCTAGATTTTTTTGCGTCAAGTACTAGATAGTTATTGGGTTGATATTTATAATCCCATCCCCCACTTATACAAATTGGCATAATAGTCAACGCTAAAGAACTATATATATATATATATATATATATATATATATATATATATATATATATATATATATATATATATATATAATTTTTTCCAAAGAAAAAAATTTAACTTTTATTCATTTGAAAAAAGTTACATTGTGTAAATGCACAAAGCATTAAAATAATAATTCCTAAAAACATCCCCATGGGCCATAAAAATGAGCCAATGCATCCAAAAAGGCCAAAAATGATACACCAAGCCATAAATCTTGAAGATTATAAACCAAACGACAACAAAACAAACCCAAATGACATTAATGTCCATTATAACATAAAGATTTTAAGGCCACCCAAATTGCCTTCACTTACAGACCAAAGAGTCCTTGCCCCAACTTATTAGAGAGCATGTCAAGGATGGAGTGGCAGATTCCACTTTGCCCTATTAACAAAGAAGTTAGACCTTCGATCCAATATGATGATTTTTCCTCCAAAAGTAAGTTTCTAGACCATCATACAGGGATCCACCGAAAAAGTTCCCTTAGCTGCACATAAGACCACCCAAACAATAATAGGAGCATGAAGTAGAAACATCCAAGACATATCAAACAATAGTTTTAAAACATTAGGAATAAAAAACCAAAACAATGAAGGGTGCCACCCTAAACTAGATAAAACCAAGACAAACCCTTGCCCACAACTTCAGTCTTCAAAAGTTGATGACGACCACCCCTCTACAGCGTCCTGGAAAGGATTTGTCATTGTACACACCTTGCCATATGGTAGAAGGAAATGACCATGGGAGTACTTTTTGAAACTTCCAAAACCCCTTCTTCCAACCAAACCCCATGGAACACCATTTCCACCTAGTCTGATGCCCAAAAACATAAGAGATCTGTCAAGAATCAAAACCCTACCACCATCACCAAAGTAGCTATGATCCACACCATCATCTAAAAAGTTATTTAATAGCTCTGGCCCTTTGAGTTTGATATCCCTAGATTTTGTGAGAGTGACTGAAATTCCACTAGCTATCAAAGATGTAGGAGGAGGGACCATAAAAGAAGAGGTTAGAAGGAACAAAGGAAGAGGGGAATCTAAACCTACAAATATCTCCTGGACACAAGATTATATCAACCCTAGCTTCCTAGATACCCAATCCCTATGCTAAGGGGAGTCATTTGTTTGAATATTTTTATACATTTCCATTACCACAATCTTCCTTAGATCAAAGCACAACTCAATCACCCTTTCTATCTCCAATGACCCTTCCAACTCCATGACCTCTACAAGTAAATATTCAAAAGCTTCATCTAGCATCCGATCCATCTCCTCCTATTTAAACTGTTCATCATCAAATAATATCTTTGATTTTTCTATTTGCAAATACACCATCCCTTGATCAACATACCTAGCTCTACTTGTGAATGTGTTATATTATTTTTCCATCGCTATCCAAATCCTAGTTATGAAACTAACTCGATCTTCTTCTTCATGTATGTATGTATGTATGTATGTATGTATGTCAAATGAGGTGTCTATTGGAGCCCTCACCATTGGAGAGAATATGCTTTGTAAATTTTTTTTGAAAGAGAGAAGCAAATATGCTAGGAATGTTCCAAAAATAAAGATGAAGGTTTGGGAGTTTGACCCAAATAAGGGTAGAAGAAATAAAATGAATAAAAGGATCAATGGACAAAAACCAAGGTTGCATATAGAGGCCAACAGTCCCCTGGAACCAAGGCCCAAATTTGAGGATGCAATCTTTGTCTTCTACATCATCACATTCCAAAATAAAGAAGCCCTTAGCAATGTAATATTATTGTATATAATATTAGTTTCATTATAAGTGTATGATAGCTTTTGTCTTGTTGTAGAAGTTGAATAGTGATTGTAGAAAATGAAATGAACATCCATTGTGTGGATATATATTTATATCAATACTCCATTTCAATACACAAATACAATTTTGGTTTGTACCAATTTATTGCTAAATTTATTTATCCCATTCTTGGTCTAATATTGGTATCAGAGAACATGCTATTTTTTAATTCTTTATCCTCCATTCTTGTTCCCAGTTGCAAGTTTTTCTTCCGAACTATTCTCTCAGTAAATTTCATTTTATCCTCATATTTTTTAGTTGTACAACCTGAAATTAAGATATTTTATATGAAGACTGTCTCTTTTAGTTATTTGATCAAGATGTTTTAGAGTATTAGATCATTGGACTAACCTATTGGTTGGCATTTTCCCTAAGATGTTATGTGTTCCACTTGCAATTTTTTATCGGTGCTCTCTATTGGGTTACATTCTCTTTGAAAATCACTGTATCCAAATGTTCTTTTGGTGTATTGGTTGATGTTTTCTTTTTTGTGTTGGCACAATAAAACCACTTATTGCGTTAAAGTGCAGGACTAGTCTACTTTAGCATTTTCCCAAAATGGATAGCATTTCAACGAAGCATCTCATTTAAAATTATCCCTGCTACGTGGACTGTACCATGTTATTTAAATAAGAAAAATGATAAATAGAAGCTTAAAAGGTGGAGAGGAAAAACACAACTAATCTTTTATTTTATACATTTTCATTTGTTTAATTCAATACCATTATTGTAACTCATAATGACCATCATCTTTTCAAATAAATGATTTTATTTTATGACTTATTTATATATTTTTAAAATAAGTCATCATTTTTACCAAAAACAAAAATTTATAAAAACAATTTGGAGGATTTTTGACTTATTTGAATAAGTCATTATTGTGCAAATTATTTCAAATTTCAAAACCAAAATAAATTGTGAAAACCCAACAATCATAGTGTTTGATATTAATGATGTCTATGATTCACATTTATGAGTGATGTCATTGCACTCAAAGTAGTGAATTTATAGCCTAATAAATTATTGGAAAACATATCACGATTACCAAAATATTTTTGAGCCATACTTTTTGACGGTGCATTTATTCTATGCACTGTGCATAATATCATCTATCTGTCTCTTAATAATATCTATTCAATTTTAGTCAATCAAAATATTAGTAAATAATTTTTTTATATTTTTTATTGAGAATTGTACAACTTAAATTTTTAAAAAATTCAATTTTTTCAATACACCAAAAACAATACATTATAATTGATTCAAAAAACAAAAATCAATCAAAAGTTAAAACAATTGAAAACTTAAATATCTCTTAAAGACTAATAATGTAATTCCTTTTAACATAACTTAAAATTCAAAACAATTACTACTTATTAACCTCTCATAAAAATTAAATCCACCACCTCTAACTACCATTAAAAAGGACCATAACTACTATTAAATACATATAGACATAAAGATATACTCATACACAACCTCTAGAGACAAATATCTACCCATACACCTCCTCTAATGACAAAACAAGGAAAGAGACTCTTCTGGCGTGGTGAGGAATAACTAAAACAAGTCACGGAACTCACCTTAAACATTCATTACAAATAACTAATGTATGGATTTAGATAGAGATATTTATTAATACGGAACAAAACCTTTAATTTATGTTGATATTTATATTAATTTTTTAATAGTAATTTGTATTCTAATTTGTATTTTAAAAAAAATTGATTACACAATTTTTTAACATAAAAAAAATTTATTGTAAAAATATAATATGTATAAAAGTAAATATTTTTATAATATATAAAATTATAAATAAAATTTGATAATTTTTATGGATTAATTTTGTATATTAATATTAAGGATTGAAAGGTATATATTCAATAAATTTATTTAAGAATCGAATTTAACATCAATCTTTTTTTATATCTTTTTAAATTTTTATTTTGATGAATGACATGACATTATATTTTACCATAATTTATACCAATTAAATTACCATTTTTTTAATATATATTATTTTTAACATAAAATATTTTTCATGCTTAAATTATTATATTAATAATTATTAATGTTATTTTTATAATTTTAAATTTACTTGTAATAATAAATAATCATAATACAAAAAATTCATAAAACACATATACTTTTTAAAACAGAAAATAACATTTATCATTTGAAAATTAATTACTTGAAAATTTTCACTCTTTTTTAATTTATAAAGCTTTTAAAATATTATTTTATCATAAAAAATAAAATAATGAATCTTGTTTTTAATTTTTAGTATATAATTTGAACTTTATGATGATGGTGATAGCTTTTAAGATTAATTTTTTCTATATGACTTAATAAAGTGTATAATGTGTGTGTGTGTGAATGATTTGTAATTCTTTTTATTGATGTTAATTATTAAAATATTTGTAATATTTTTAAGGAAAATTTTTTAGTAAATTTTAGACACATTTCAATTAAAATATCGTATTGAGTATTGGATTCTTCTAATTTAAAAGTATTTAGAAAAAAGTAATAAATTAAAATGAAACAAAAATGAGATATAAATATTTTTAACATCCTAATTAATGAAAGAAAACATAGACAATTAATAATCATATTTTTTTATGCATTGGTACATTAAGTGGGATTTGTATCATAATTAAGATTGAGTTTGTGTTAGAAATGAATGGTGTTTTATGTTTTTGGCTCTGAAAATTTAAAGATTTTATATCGACTTTTATATTACAAAATTAGCATAAAGTTGATTAAACTAGACTTTTTTACGTCAAAAATATCACAATTACTAAACACTTCACATTCATAAAAATAATATCATCCCTTTTAATATAATTTACATATTCAAAACAATTACTAATTATTAACATCTCATAAAAATTAGAGTCCACCACCCCTAACTACCATTACAAAAGATGATAACTTCTATTAAATAAATATAAACATAAATATCTACTCATACACAACCTCTAACCTCTAAATTAGACTCTGCCTTATGTTGGTGACCTGATATGGGTAGGAGGAAGACTCCTAGTTCGTTGAAGGTGAGGTTCTGGAGGAAACAAATCAAAATTGCTCCGCTACATCAACTTAAAAATATGGTCAACAACACCTTGAGATTTTTGGCTTCTTGTATAGCGTAGAGCTGCTAGATTGTAGAATAAAAATGGGAAAGAATTGGCTCTGGTTCAGCTTGAAGCTTGAGACTTCAAACTGTTGTTCTTCCTCAACATATCTGGTTTGTAGACCAGATTATATAAGGGGAATGGATAAGGTTATAAATGGATAATAGGTAAGACACAGGTGCTGTTTCAATCTGAATTTTGAGGCTCTAAATTGCACAAAATTATTGTGTCCCTAGCAGAGTCGCCAAAAACTGTTGGGTGAATATTTTGTCAACCAACTAACTGGTGAGCAAAATAGGTCTCTTCAACCACAACATAGGGAGATTGGTCAGCCAGGTGTGCAAGTTTACTACATCAACATGGGACAAATCTCTCCTCTCATCAAGGGGAGGTTCCTTATAAATATGAGGGGGCTATATAATATATATATATATATATATATATATATATATATATAATATGCAAAAAATAACACTTAGGGATAGGATAAGCCATTCATCTCTCTTTTTTTAGAGATGATGTTAACAAACATAGGAGAAAATCTTGGTGAAAACACTGAAGGCACTTCTCTTTTCTCATAAGTGTTCTTACAGAGAACAACAGGAGTTCTTTCAGGTAATGACAAAGGCCTAGTAACAAAGGATAAGAACTAATAGGATGAAATGGAACACAAAGTCTCCACCTCAACTACCCAAAGAGTGAAACATAGAGGATAATGAGGGCACAAAGTCATCCCAAAATTCTCAACATAGAAACAAAATACAAAGGATAATGAGGGCACAAGGTTGTCCCAAGATCCTTTACACAAGAACAGAAAGAAAACACTCTAAAGACAATTGTGGGGGCACAAAGTCTCTCCATAGTTGGCTTCAGGACACCTTCCTGATTACTTCCACTAGTTCTGCTTGTTAGATCAAATAAACAAGAACACATTCAGAAGATAGACATAAGAACAATCTCCTAAAATGATACAAGCTATAACAGCACAAAGTCTGCAAGTCACTTGCTTTCTCATTCAAATAAAATAATATGAACAACAATCTGAGCTCAAAGTCTCAATATTCTTTCAATTTGGGCAGAGTTTTGCTTCTGTATTGGAAAGATCTCCCTCTTAATAACAAAAGAGTTTACAGTATATAGCACTCTGAAAAAGACTTGGGTGCTTGTTTTCATGAAAAAGTCCCATGCTAAATTGAATGCCTTAAATATCTGTGAAAGGGCCATGCTCAAATAAGTCATCAGCCTTGACTTTGGCATTCTGTTATCTCAAATGTCTTCTCCTAAGCATGGGTTGTCTGGTCTTCTTTCTGACGTCTACACAGTTGTCCAATTTGCCATTACTTTCAGGAAGAAAAACAGGCCGCGTCTTTGATTTGGTGTGCTTCAAAAATCCAATTGATCCACTATTTCACCTACTAGAAATAACTCCCTTAAAGATATTTTGGCCTTCCCTCTTTATGATACGATTTGAGCCCTCGGGCTATCTTTTCCCTTTTTGGTTTTGTCTTTTCCTGGCACTGGAGCTCTCAGGGCTATATCCTCAACTTTGTTGCCTCTTTACGCTCGTCCATCAGCGGTTCTTCCCTTTGGCATTGAAGGTCTTTGAACGCATTCGGGTCCATCATCCTCCTTAGCAATTCATTCGTGTCTTACCCGCTTGTTTTGGCCACGTGGCATTTTTTGCTTTTGAAAATCCTACAAAAGCTGACACGTGGCGGCTTTCATCGAGCTCCTAAAAACACAGTAGAAACATTCGAGACTCATTTTGGATTCATGCGGCTTTGTAGAAAAATATATTACAACTTGATGTTGTTGCCACTTCGTGCTTTCCGTGTGATTTTGTGAGAAGCTTAGTGAAAGAAGCTTTATAAGAAACTTGAAATGCAGACGCAAACAGTTGTCGTGTTCCACCGAGTTTTAACGAGACACGTGTTATGTTCTGCGAAGCTTTGAATACCTTTTAAGAGTCCTACGGAAAGTGACACGTGGTAGCTTCCACTACACTTTAAGGTTTGATCTTTCCCAAAGGGTTCTTTTCTTCTTCGACGGGCTTTGGATTTTAGGATTTTTCCGTCAGGCTTTTCCTTTGGACAAAGCTTCACTTCTTTTCCTTAGCCATTTCAATCATTTCAATTTCTTCAGGCTTTCTTCTCGAGTGAATTCCTTCGGACAAAATGTCCGAAGGAATTTTGCCTTGGTCATTTTTTGACGGAAAAACCTTTCCAAAGGAATTCTTTCAGCCTCTTTTATTTAGTCATTTTCCCGAAGGATTTCAAACTTTGTCCTCTTTTGCTCACTACCCTCTGCAAGGGCACTTGTTCCTTTGGCTTTGGGGCAGCCCCTTGAACCTACCGATTGAACCAATAGATTGAACCAACTTTGGTTCAACGGTTCAATGGTTCAATCGGTTCATTCTTCATTATTTGGCTAAGTCTTTTTTATCTTTTGAACCAAACGCATTAAACCATTTGGTCGTTGAACCAATTCTGAAAATCACTAAGTGTTGGAAACTTGTTCTTTTGATTGAACTTGCATGCAGAAGCCTTTGAACGTGCTAATTTCAAGCATGTTGAGTTCATAGAAACATATCTGTAGAGTCCATAGATTTCTGGAAAAGCTTTGAAAAATGAACTTGAATGCCTATAACAATTTTTGAAAAGGGGAGAGATGATTTTGGTCTATTGAACCAAAATAGTTCATAGGTTGTCCCAAAAATGAGTGACATTTTTGGAGACAACAAGATCTATCAAGAATCAAAACCCTACCACCATCACTAAAGTAGCTATGATCCACACCAACATCCAAAAAGTTATTTAATATCTCTGGCCCTTTGAGTTTGATATCCCTAGATTTTGTGAGAGTGACTGAAATTCCACTAGCTATCAAAGATATAGGAGGATGGACCATAGAAGAAGAGGTTAGAAGGAACAAAGGACGAGGGGAATCTAAACCTACAAATATCTCCTAGACACAAGATTATATCAACCCTAACTTCCTAGATACCCAATGTTTCTGCTAAGGGGAGTCATTTGTCCAAATATTTTTATATGTTTCCATTACCGCAATCTTCCTTAGATCAGAGTGCAACTCAATCACCCTTTCTATCTCCAATGGCCCTTCCAACTCTGTGACCTCTACAAGTAAATATTCAAAAGCTTCATCTAGCATCTAATCCATCTCCTCCTATTTAAACTGCTCATCAACCAGTAATCTCTCTGATTCTTCTATTTGCGAATACACCATCCCTTGATCAACATACCTAGCTCTACTTGTGAATGTGTTATACTATTTTTCCATCACTATCCAAATCTTAGTTATGAAACTAACTCAATCTTCTTCTTCATATATGTATGTATGTTAAATGAGGTGTCTATTAGGGCCATCACCATTGGAGAGAATATACTTTATAAAATTTTGTTGAAAGAGAGAAGCAAATATGCTAGAAATGTTCCAGAAATAAAGATGAAGGTTTGGGAGTTTGACCCAAACAGGGGTAGAAGAAATAAAATGAATAAAAGGATCAATGGATAGAAACCAAGGTTGCTTATAAGGGCCTACACTCCCTCGAAACCAAGGCCCAAATTTGAGGATGCAATCTTTGTCTTCTACATCATCACATTCCAAAATAAAGAAGCCCTTAGCAATGCAATATTATTGTATATAATATTAGTTTCATTATAAGTGTATGATAGCTTTTGTCTCGTTGTAGAAGTTGAATAGTGATTGTAGAAAATGAAATGAACAACCATTGTGTGGATATATATTTGTATCAATACTTCATTTTGAATACACAAATACAATTTTGGTTTGTACCAATTTATTGCTAAATTTATTTAGCCTATTCTTGGTATAATATTGGTATCAGAGAACATGCTATTTTTTAATTCTTTATCCTCCATTCTTGTTTCCAGTTGCAAGTTTTTCTTCCTAACTATTCAATCAGGAAATTTCATTTTATCCTCCTCATATTTATTATCTGTACACCCTAAAATTAAGATATTTTATGTGAAGATTGTCTCATTTAGTTATTTGATCAAGATATTTTAGAGTATTAGATCATTGGACTAACCTATTGGTTGGCATTTTCCCTAAGAAATTATGTGTTCCACTTGCAATTTTTTATTGGTGCTCTCTATTCGGTTACATTCTCTTTGAAAATCACTATATCCATATGTTCTTTTGTTGTATTGGTTGATGTTTTATTTTTTGTGTTGAAACAATAAAACCACTTATTGCATTAAAGTGCATGAATAGTCTACTTTAGCATTTTCCCAAAATGGATAGCATTTCAACGAAGCATCTCATTTAAAATTATACCTGCTACATGGACTGTACCATGTTGTTAAAATAAGATAAATGATAAATAGAAGCTTAAAAGGTGGAGAGGAAAAACACAACTAAGCTTTTATTTTATACATTTTCATTTGTTTAATTCAATACCATTATTGTAACTTGTAACGACCATCATCTTTTCAAATAAATGATTTTATTTTATGACTTATTTATATATTTTTAAAATAAGTCATCATTTTTACCAAAACAAAATTTATAAAACAATTTGGAGGATTTTTTACTTATTTAAATAAGTCATTATTATGCAAACTATTTCAAATTTCAAAACCAAAATAAACTATGAAAACCCAACAATCATAGTGTTTGATATTAATGATGTCTCTGATTCACATTTACGAGTGATGTCATTGCACTCAAAGTAGTGAATTTATAGCCTAATATAGATACAAAAATGACGTTTGAGGCATCATCCCTATAAATCATTGGGGAGATATACGGATAAAACTTCTTTTTTTTCCATTTTCCCTATGTTACCCATCCGTATTTATCACTAGACATAAAGCCTAAAATCAATAAATTAAAATAATATATGGTTGTTATGCCCACATACAAGGATCTCTTGTTAAATATGTGTCACAGATAGAGAAAATCATTTTCATGTACTACCTAAATACCACATATCATTATGTTCTCACATGTTTTAATGTCTATTTTACATACCATCAAGTATATAGAAAGGATAAGCTTCTTCCACGTACAACTAGGTATATAGGGCTAGCAAGTCGAGAAGTTTGGTATGTTGGTTTGGTCCTATATATAAAATGAAAGCTTTTAGATCAATACGAAATCAATCCATCTTCTTTCAAAGCAAAAAAATGCATTAAATAAAAATAATTGTTGACACAACACAAACCAGGAAGGATGCTTGGTTAGAATGGTCTAGACAAGTGGATAACACTCTCATCTTCAATTATTTATGGTTCAATATTTATGATGGGTACAGACAACTATCTAATACAAAAGAAAGAAAGGAATCAAATTCCTTATAGCACAAGAATTCAAAAACATTGACCTTGATAAGTGCCTCAGTTGACAGACATTTTTTTGTCAAATACAAGAGAACAACATTCCATGGGAAGCACTACATATTTGAAAGACTTGTATGATTTTCATTCAGAATTGGAGTTCATACTATTTCAACTAAAATTATTTAACCTTGAGTTGAAAATTAATGATGTTATGAGTTCAGCCTCAGAAATTTGAGCTATCAAACACGATGTTGATGCTATTGTAGTAAAAATTGATATATGCATGATTGCATTCATATGAGCTCTTCTTCCCACATATTCAATATATTTGAAGTCTTTGCAAGCAAGCAATGAATTGAAGACTCTCACTTTTTATCAATTGGTTAAAAATATGGCCGAAAGAGAAAAGACTTTTGGAAGAAAGGCTGACACAACAAGTGAAATCATTTCCTATGCTCATCAAAAGGGAAATTATTGTAAGGATTCATGTTTAAAAAATGAAGGCAAAAGGAAATACAAGGTATAAGGAGGAAAAAAGACCAAAATAGTGGGCAACATAAAAAATAAAGTGATAGTCAAATTTTGTTCTACAAACATTATGGCAAAAAAAAGAGTCACAAGGCTCATGAATGCAAAATATCAGAAGACAAAATTGAGGCCAATCACAAACAAAAAGAAGAAAAGGAAAATAATAAAACCTCGTAATTTGACTTAGCTTAGTTCACAAGTGAATGTGTTCTTTCTATTTTAATTGAATTCAATAATATTTTTGTCAAATCAACATGGGATAATGTTTGGGTCGTAGATATTGGTGTTACATTACATATGAATTTCCAAAGGGATTTCTTTGAGGAGTTTCATGGAGAAAGATGTGCTTCGGCGTATTAGGTAGACAAAACAAGTTTGCAACTTGAATCAAAAGAAACAAAATGACTCAATTCTATAAGGTTTCTAATTTCATTCTCATAAATGTCATATGCATTCCTCAATTGAAACAAAACTTGTTGTCTCACTGGACAATAAGGCCACTCCATTTTGTGATGGAGAGGTACAAATCAAAATAAAAAGTGATAATGCAAGCATCTTGAATGGATTTGAGAAAGGAAATTTGACGAAACTAAAAGGTGAGCCTTTAATTCCAATAAACTTTTCTCATTGTGTTGAATAATCAATATCAACAAGCCTTTTACGGCATGCAAGATCTGTGAATACTCACTAGGATAGCATTCAAATAATTTTAAAAAAATCCAACTATGCCTAAAAATATTGAAAAGTGTGAGGCTTGTATCTTAGTTAAACATGAAAGAAAACCATTGCAAAGGTTAAAATGGAAAGTCGATAGAAAATTATAGTTGGCTCACTTGGATTTGTTTTCTCTGCCAATTCTTTCCACCATTAGTCATAAGTACTTCATGATATTCATTGATCACTACAACAAAATGACTTGGATCTACTTTTTTAAATAAGAGTTAGAAGCATTCAAAACTTCTTAAAAGTTTTGAATAGTGATTGAATATGATGCAAAATCCCATATTGGGACATTGAGGACTGACAATGTGGTGAATTCACATCAAAGGTGTTTGAATCATTTCCCAAGCAAAGTGGGATCAATCACCATCTTGAGATCCGTTACACTCAACAAAATGGAGTAGAAGAGAGGATGAACATGGTTCGAGCAATGTTATATTTCAAAGGCGTGAATCTATAATTTTGAGTAGAAGTAGCTCAAATAATAGTGTATCTCGCAATAGGTCACCATCAACAACCTTTCAAATGAAGACTCCATATGAAGTTTTGTCATCTTCCTTTAGAGCAACATCTTTGGGTTTTTGGATACACTTGCTACACATTTTATCTCAAGAATAAATGGAATAAATTGGACCACATGGTTTAAAAATGCATGCTTTTGGGATATTTAGAATCCTAAAAGGCATACAGACTATCTGATGAGAAAAATAAGAAATTTCTCATTGCAAGAGATGTTATCTTTTGTGAAACCACAAAGGACACAACTAAGTTGACAATTGAATTGACTTATAAAAATATGTAAAATTTGATATATCTTCAAGGAGATTGACCACATTCCAAAAGTCATAAATCATAATCAAGTCATCCTTGATCCTATTAGTAAAAATCAAGAAGATTCCAATCATCAGCCTAATCTAAATATGTCTTCCCCTAGTAAATCCCAATATTAGGCACTAGAGGAATGCCAAAGTCAAAATCATCATTTATCAAGTCAAAAATCAATCTCCCTTGGTGAAGCCCAAAGTTAAGCACCAAGGGGTAGTGAAAATTCAAATAATGTCAAAAGCATGGCCGATCATCCATCAAGTGATCAGATTAAAGATGAATCACAAAGAGAAAGTGTCTTGGATCTCCTACAATCTTTTGTCAATTGGCACCAATCAAATGAAGGATGTCCCACATCTCCAATGATGTATACGACTGCTAGTCTTAATCTTCCATCACCTATCACACCATCCTCTCATGATCTTATCATCCATTCAAGTCTCATATATCCCCCTCGAGATCCAATCACATCCATACCTCACATCACCTCCTCGAGCAACATTGCCTCTCCTAGGGGCAACAAACACACTTGGTCTAGATATCTAGAGGGGTCTACATCAAGCATCAAAAAAGGTCACACTGACCTTAATACATCTAATAACATGACGACAACAACATCACACATCCCCAAAATGGGTGTTGGATAAAGATCACCACAATGCTTTCATTCTTGCATCTCATCTCCATATCCAATAAATGGAGATGCCATTCCAAAACATTTAAAAAAAATCATTCATCCAATGGTGAAAAATAGTCTTTTGGCACCTTGGGAAAGTACCATGATGAAAACTAATTTCTGGCATCATGGTAGCATAATCAATTATTTGCATTGTACCTCACCATTTGGGGGCACAATCCCTCTATTCATCTATCCCTCATTGACCATGTCCATATCACCCATCCATCATCTGCAATCAAGTTATCTACCCTATCTCTCTTTCCTTCCCATCTTGGCCTTTGTAAGAAATCTGAAGGTGTCTTGAGAAGTGTTTTACAATCATCTTGGTGTATCCTCCAATGGACATACAGACAACTAAACATCTAGCTACTTCATAATGTGGTCACTGACACTCACTCGTCCATTCTTCCTTGGTCCTCATCCCCTTTTCTGCATCACCATCACCCTTTGGTCATCCTATCCATCATTCCATCCATCCATATCCTAGTTGTTAGGCTTGATACTCCCTTTGCTAATAACCCCATTTATACAATGTATATACATATTCCAAAAAAGCCCTAAATTTTTGAAATGTGTCAAAAACCCTAGAAATCATAAAAATTGATAAAGCTAAAAATAAACCATGCTGTCTTGTCTTATGCCTCATCTCGTAGTTGCATCCATCTCCGTCCATCTCATATTTTCCCATCTTTGGATACCACATTCCATCTTGGAACCAAATCAAAGTGGTCACCCATCCTGCCATATCTTCATTATCCTTTTGGCTAGGTACTATCCACATCCATAGCCTTGTCAAAGAACTTAATCTGGCACCCATCATTTCCCCATCGGTGCTTTTTCACACCTAGCATGCATCAACTCACTTCTTTGCTAGTATGAAAGGTAATTGATCCCATCTCCTTATTTATCATTGTCTCTTCATACATAGCACCCATACAATCACTCTTTGCTAGTATGAAGGGCATTTGATCCCATCATCCCCTAGTTCCCTTACTAGATTGAATTCTTATAAGGCCTTATCTATTGGTAATCCTTGGTCATCACTTTTCTAGACCACCTTCCTTAGCCACTTTTTGATTTGATTTCAAGACCAAATCAGTATTCAAAGATCTTCACCCATCCTCCATCCTTCTATCCTCAACTAGGGGCAACATCTTAGCCTAATACTAATCATGATCACCCTATCCAAATCCATGTCCATCCTAAGTCCATAATCACATCATGATCATCCAACCCAAAACCTAGTCACTCATCCCATCATTAGATAAGGCATTGCGATATTGCATGTAGATACTTGTGTGTGTTACTTATTTGTTTTGTTTGTCTTGTTTGCGTGATGTAAATATTTGATTGTCTTTGTCTCTTTTTGTCTATTGGATAATGAATGGGGATGCTATGAGAACACCAAAAGTGCCCTCAAGGATGCAAAGTTTACTACTTGACCTTGCACTTTGGCACCACATCTGCTTCGACATGCTTATATCATGGGGCATACTTCCAAGTGCCATAATTAATGGATTACTTAGACTATGACGAGCTTCTTGACATTTATAATGGCTTTATCACTTGCACCCTCATCATTTCTCTAATCATCCCTCTTCTCATCACTAATCCAATCCTCTTGACCCATCCAACTAACATCCAATCTTTTATCCATGTCTCATCATCTACTTCATATCTTTTAATCACAAACATCATCCTCTAATCACTAATCATCATCATCATCATCATCATCCTCTAATCAATCCCTATCGTTTATCCCTGAGTCAAAACTACACTGGCTTGAGGTCTTTTCAAACTATGTAGGTAGCATTTGGCCATGTTTCAATGAACAAGGATAGCTCAGCTACTATCTTTTCTATCACACCCTTGCATGTGTCTTTATTAGGATCATCATCACTACTCATTGGTCACTTGATCCTATCATTTCTTCTCTATCATCACCTACATCATCTGGATCAAATTTAGCTTTGAGCTACACCCATCCTTAATCTTATCAAATCATCATCTTATCCTGGCCTATAACACTCCCTTACATGCATCCTTACTTGGGATACATCTAAATCTTGTGGCCTTTTAGTCTTATCATCATCATGTTACGGTTGATTCCCCTTAGGATGTGTCGACAACCATGACATAATCATCTCTACTCCATGTACATGTGTCCTTGATAGGGACATCCTTATCAATATATATTTCATTGTTCAATTCAAATTCATCCTCTTCATCTTCTATCTCACATCTTTCATCCCATACCCTTGTCTATCCATCGCATCCCACCCATCATTTCATCTTTCAAGTGGCCATCTGTCTAATTCTTCATCGCATCTCCCCTCGAGGGGGCATCATATCCACTAATACCATCTACTAACATTCATTCAAGACATGGTTTATATTTGAAAGACCATTACTCCTTCCACTTCACTCCACTTGTAATGCCCTTTCAAAGTGGGGCAAAATATATGCACCTAAATTTGCTCACCTACATTATTGTCACTAATATTTATGTTTTAGAGAATTTCATCTTATATTTTGAGAAAGAAAAAAGAAAAACTAAATACGAGTATGGTTGAAGAACTTATTTGATTGTGATTGCATTAGATCAGATGATTATGTAGAACTCCTCTTTGGCTTGGGAGGATGAATTGCAAATAATACAACACTAAAGCAAATTTGTTTATTAGACAGATAGCTAGGTGGATTTCCTAGTGCTAGTTAGATCCCAGAAGCAAGAGCTTCCTCAAGGGCTGCCAATCTACACATTTTAAACAATTAAGTTTATAAATAGAATGATAAAGTACTTGCATCAACAATCAAAAGGTACTAAAATTAAACACAAGAAATGCTTGCTAAAAAAATATGCTAAAACAACTAATTACAATAATAGGCAAGTCAATGCAAATGCTAAATGGGTCGGGTTTGTTTTAGAAAATTAGGCAGGGATCTATGAACAGGCAGGGACAAAAAATTAGATTTGGTTGGGGGTAAGAGTGTGAAAACAACTTATTATTATTTCTTACCATAGTGACCATAGACAATTGATGTAACCATCAACGGTCAACGTGATCATTAGTGGTTGGATAGACCATTGGCGGTTGAGTTAATTGTCAGTAGTTATTATGTATTAGCTTGGGTTGATAAATAGACTGATTGATGAGATAACAAAATTGGATTTCGTGAGATGGGTTGGTGTTAGGTTAATTACAAAGTAGAAATAAAGTAATTGAATGCTAGAAAACAAGTACTTATTTTATCAGAGGTTGGTCAGATGACTAGTTGAGGTGGTTAGCTCGTTGGTAAAATCTGGTGTGATTTTGAAAGAGTAAACGGTACATGGTAGTTTGGAAAAGAGGTGACAACAAGATGGCTCTCTAACGTGATGGTTGGATCACTGGATGAAGTGACCTATAACGAAACTCTAGATGCACAAGCTCTTGGAATTCGTGATGATAGTTGTAGATGGATTTCACCTCCAACCCCTCTCTTTTTATAGGCAAGGAAAGATAAGTGCAACAAGATGTTAATTGGGCTTTCCAATTATAACTCGTGCATGTAATGGATCACATGTAGATTTAAATGAGTTATTTTTAGAAAATCAAGGCAGAGTTGATGGTGAGTTAAGTTCGTTAGGCGGTGTAACCTTGACCGTCGATGGTCAAGGTGACAATCGATGATCATCCTAATCATTGATTGTCGAAGGCCAAGTTAAAAAGGTGGTTAAAGGGTAGGCTTAGCCAGTTGGTCAAACTAACCATGGTTAGGCTTGGTTAGGGGTGAAAGGGGTCTCAAAGGGGTCCTAAGGTGGTCCAGGGGTGTTTCAACATTCAAAATTGTGGTATACAGATTTTCGATGTCTACATTTTGCCCCTTTTTATTATGCGGCTTTGAATCAACAAGCTGTAAAACAAAAAATAATTGTTGGTCGAAGGTCTAGTTGTCCTGAGTACGGGAGGAGGTGTTTCCCCTCATATTGGGAGTCGATGAGGTAAAACAAATTTGGGTGCAGGTTTGATAAGGTAGATAAAGGTGATGATGAAATTGGATGTCATGACGGTGGGTTATAGGTTGGGCACTAAAGTGAAAACAAGCACACTAAGTATGACAAAAAGTGTGATAGCCAAGATCGTACATAGACTAGGTTATCATAAAAATTAAGGTCAGTACTAGAAGGATAAGTGACAGGTGGATGACATGATCGTATTTAGGCATGGTAGTTGGGTACACTCATAAATGCAAGTCTCCTACGCAATGTTTGAGGTTTTATGGGTAACCAAGGTAGAAAGTGCTCCTAGTGAAAACACAAATGGGTCAAGTGTCATGGGTATCCGAGGTAGGAAGTACTCCTAAGAAGACATAAGTGGGTCTAATATGTGCTAGGTGGTGTTAGTTCAAAAAGTGGTCAACATGGCAATGTTGTCACTATGGTCAAAAGACCAAGAAAATTATGTCATAAAACACACACTAATTGGGCCAAAATAGACCAATGGCGAGTTGACAAGGTAGTCAGAGTGGGTAGAGAAGGTAGTCTCCAGGGGTGGGTGCTTTGATTTGGGTTCATTAAATGGGTTGCTCAAGGTAAGAGCAAAAAAGGTGAACAACCTGACCATCGATGGTTATGGTCCTTAAAGACGACTGTTAGTGGTCACCCTGACCATCGATAGTCACGGTGTAAACCCTAAAAGGTCATAAGTCAAAAATAAAAAAAAGTGATTCATTTCACTCATTTATCATTTATGATTTATTGAGCTTTGGTTTTTGGTGTATTAGGTGAAGAATATTATTGATGAGGACTGCTAAGGAGTTGACCGATTGCTAAGGTGTCTAAGTGGATCAAGGAGACCAGTGAGGATGCAAGGAGCATGTAGATGCAGACGAGGATGTGTAGGGGGTCCACGAATTCCTCCTCAATGAGGGTCAAGGAACAAGGTAGGGGATGTTATTCAAATTTGTATATTAGTTTGTTAATTTTACAATTGCATTTGGCATTAAGGTTATTTGATTAGGTGTTTGGTTGGGTTAGGTTTTGGGTTTATTTTGCCCTACGTAGGGTTTCATGTGATTTGGGTGATTTTAATGGGTAATTATTGAAATTAGAAGGTAGGGTAGGTCAACTAGGGTGGGTTTAGGTTTTGCATAAGAAATTTGGAGGGATGGGAGGGGTTTTACTGGGTGTTAGGGTAGGGATAGGGTTTGGGTGTTTCATTTGTGGAACACCCACAGTGATCATTGATGGTCAGACATTCATAAGGAAATGAATGTCTGACCGTCGGTGGTCATCATGACCATTGATGGTTACCTAAGTTAGAAAATGGTTTTTGATTTGGTATTTGAGGTATTAATTGGTGGGTATAGCTGACCTTGTAGGTTAAAGGGTGGATTTGGTGGGTAGGCACAAATTATAAAGGTGATAGATAAGGTAGAGGTGTAATGCAGGTATTGGTTAAATGGGTAGAGAAATAGGTCATTGTGTGAAGCTTAAGGGTAACCAAGATAGTTGAAAAGGCTAATTATGTAGTCAAAATAGTATAGGTGACTAAGTTTATGTTGTGATATCAAACATTGTAAGCCCAAGAACAAATACAGATGCGTGATCAGGTGTCACATCTTTACTGGGATTCACCAGGGGATGACCCCAGTTGATTGGGCATACATAGATGAGGTCAGTTTGGGAGTGATGCGACACTACCAACACATGTCACATGATACGTCTATGATCATGGCCCTCATCGAGAGATGGGATCCAGCCACAAACACATTCCTTTTGCCGATTAGTGAGAGGACTATCTTACCAGAGAACGTGCATATGATTACACGATTGCCCCTATGGGGTGATCTAATTTACCACATAGAGTGGGAGGAGTATGATGAGTTGTTGGAGATGATGTATGGAGATGATCGAGATTGTGTCAGATGGCATGCTGGGGGTTTTAACTACTCTATGCTCTATCAAAGGGTGAGGGGCGAGAGGAGACTTATGACTATGATGATGATGGTTGTTTCATGCTTTGCCTTTCCTAACTTGAGCAGTGGGAGGTTCTCATACTTTCTGTTGAGGGTATTGGTTGAGATGTTGCTAGGGCAAACAATATTTGGATGGGTACCGGTATTACTTGTGTAGATATACAAGGATTTGTGGGGTTTCAAGACCCATAGGGGATATGGTGTTAATGTCGGGTTGGTTCTACACTATTGGGCCCATGAGTACATCCAGGTGCTAGGGCCAGTAGGGTTGTCATGGGTGGGATATGCCCAGATAGAGTTCTTAGTTGGTTTTATGTGGTAGAGAGGTGACTTCACCATTTTAGGTGCAAGAGGAGGAGCCCACGATGTTGATTAGTTTAGGGGTACTTTAGACGCACTACTGATTGGAGACATTATCTAGAAACCATATGTTGGGTTCTCATAGTGGATTGGGTACAAGAGATAGACTTTCTCCTTATATAGTTATAGGTGGATCTTCGATCAAAGGGATGAAGAGGTAGAGCTCATCCCATTTGACAGGGTGCGCAGACAGTTCAACCTACTTTAGGGTATTCTAGGTACATTCCTCAAATATAGGTGTGAGAATGCAGAGATCATATTGTTAGAGCCACATCTAGTGTGAACATTACTTGACTATGAGGAGTTGCCCATGAGGCTAACGATTGATGATGCAGGTTTTCTAGATGGGTACCCTACATGGTACCATGCTCTATATGTGGTAGTGGATTTTGGTGGAGATGATGGTGGTAGGAGGCTGATGGATGTGGACCTAGTTGGGAAAAGAGGTCAAAGGGCACGGGTGCAGGGGGATACCCTAAATGGATAGGTAAGAGTGGCTCTAGCCACTACATAGGCATAGGTTGTAGCACTATAGGGTCGGGTGGATGCCTTACAGGGTCATGTTGCTACTCTTATAAGTGATAGGGACCAAACTAAAGCTTCACTAGCCTTGGTTACATAAGTGGGAGACTTCTTGAGATAAAGAAAAGGAGGTGTTGTGTCATCGACAAGACCACTAAGGACAATCCCCATGGCATGATATATGACCATTGTGGAGGAGTTATGATACCATGAGGCTATAGTCTTTAGGTAGTGTCCTGATGAGCCCCAATAGGGTGAGTACAAAGCTAGTTTGGTAGGGGGAGGCAACTTGGCGATACCATATCAGTGGGTAACATTCGTAGGTGGACATATAGGTATTATAAGGGGACAAGCACTAGGATCTATCAGTGCTCTAGGAGATAGTGGTGCCCTAGGGGCATAACTATGACATATTTCATATATATTATATGTTGTTGTATATCATTTTGATACCGACCTACGAGCCAATGCGGTGAGATGTACAAATTTAGAGAGAGAGAGAGAGAAATGTATATTTGTTTATATACATTATGATGATATTTGACTCACAATTTATATATATGATCCTTGTTTCTTGCTTATTGCTCATGGTCTTTGCTTTGATGTTATGAGATGATGCGATGTTATATTGATCATTGATGATGCTATGTTGATTATGCTTATGTTATAGATATTGGACAATGATTGAGACTCACCTAGCTAGGCATGTGATGGAATTTATTTATGGTTATGCTTTATTTCATGTATGTTTATGACATGCTAAATTTTAATGAGTATATGCTTCATTATTTAGATTTGGACAGGTGGTGAAAATGGTTGCTTGCTTTATTGTTTAGATTTAGACATGTGGTGGAAAATGGACGGTTGCTTTATTGTTTATAGATGCAATGATGTTATTATGCCTATGATGGTTATGATTATGGTTATGTGTTTGCTTATGACACAGATTGATATGATGTGATGATTATGGTTGTTATTTTGCTTAGGGTAAAGCACATGAAGTAAGTTAATTAACAACACTAGAGATGAGAACACAGGACATAATCAAGAGACAAACATCTTTGGTGAAAATATCAACCAGTTTTAAGAGGATAAGAAGAAGGCATGATGCTTCTTCTTTAGCAAGGACTAAAATAAAAACCAAAATTGGACTAGTTTAAGGAACATAAGTCATTTGAATGCTTTGTATTGGCGTTCATTAGTTGGCTAAAAAGGTGTCTTGATCGCATAATGTTAAGTAAGCTCAAAATCCCTTACTTATAGTGTATAAAGAGGAGATGGATGAAAATGGAACCTTATTGTGAGACTAACATGCCTCTTTTGTAGGTTTTTGAATAGTCAGTATAAACAAGTATATGTTATGTAAAGTGTAGACTGATCGATGCAGGAAGTCTACTCATGAAAGTCGATTGCGGCTTTCAAAATTATTTTGCCTATGGGAGCCAATTGTGGCTTTCAAAATTAGTTTGATTTTGCTATTACTTAATAATGGGTATTTTGTGTTTTGTCATTGTTTCTTGGGTGTTGGGGAAGCTGATCAATGCGAACAGCTTGCAAAAAATTGCTTGTTTTGACAAATACTTTACTCAACCATCCTTCAAGGGAGTGGTCTAAGTTTGTATGCTTTGTTTAATGTTCTTAATAGTTGTCCTTCAAGGGAGTAGTCCACCTTACTTTGAGAAATTTTAAATATGTTTTCAAAGGAGCAGTCTGCGAATGCTTAGGAATGACCCATGATTGTTATTGGTTTGGATTTTGCTTTTAGCTTTTTACTTGTTGAATTTTTACTTGACATAGACATACTTATATAGGCTTAAAGGTTCACTTTCATGAAGGCAAAACTAAAAGCACAAGAAGGTTGATTAGGTGTAAAGAGGTTTAGGTGACAATGATCATGGGAATCTATCCTTGTAAAAAGGGGCATAAAATACCATGAGAATCATGCCATAGATAGAGCTGTGGTACCCATTATTCAAGATGAGGCTATGATTGTGATGGATAATCACATGATTTAGCATTAATCAGTTGCCTATAAAATAAGGATTTGAATGTGATATGAAAGTAAGGGATGAGCTTAAGTTAAACAAAAGGTGAATCTTGATCTTTCTTAACAAAAGAATGGACACAGATGTGAAACATTGAGGGGTTCAGGTTCTAGGTTGGCTTCAAAGGATGACAACTAGTAAGCGCCTGATCCATACTTATGGGTTATGATATAGGGTCCAAGCCAATTGAAAGCAAACTTGCCCTACTTATTTTTCTCCATATTGGTGACATGCTGAGTTTCCTTTAGGATGAGGTTTCCAATGTTGATTTTTCACACTTTAAGGTGTTTATTATAGTCATGATTGGCATGCTCTTGATAGACATGAAGATGGGTGAGGGTGACTGAGTGACACTCGTCAAATAGCTCAATCTGGGCTAGATAATACTGACAATAATCATCTTTAGTAACGACAGGTTGCAAAGATATGCGAAGAGAAGATATTTGGACTTCAAGAGGCAAGACGACCTCTATTACGAACATAAGATAAAAAGGTGTAGAACCCGTAGGGGTTTGAATGATAGTGTGATATGTCCATAAGGCGAAAGGGATGTGCAAATGCCAATCTTGACCAGATACATTGACCATTTTGGTGATCATGTTGTTAAGAGTTTTGTTAGAGGCTTTTGCTTGTCTATTCACTTAAGGGCGATAGGGCGAGGAGAAACTTAATACCAAATGCATCACAAAGACCCTAAACTTGCTTATTTTTAAAATATTTACCATTGTCGGTGATAATTTTATGAGGAACATAAAAATGATAGATGATGTGATGGTTGATAAAGTTGACAAGATTTTATGATTTGGTTGAGACTAAAAGAATAGCCTCTACCCATTTGGTAAAATACTCAGTCACGATGATGATAAAATGGTGTTAGTGTGAAGAATGGGGATTAATTTCAACAATAAGGTCCAGACCCCATTTTGTGAAGGGCTAGAAATCTATGGATACACGAAGACTATGACTAGGTGCATGATGTAGATTAGCATGTTATTGATGTTTAACACACTTTTTCACATAATCCAAGCAATCTTGGTTAAGGGTAGGCTAGTAATAGTTGAGGTAAAGGACGTGTTTAGCTATGATGAGGCAACTGAAGTGTCCCCCATAGATCCCAACATGTATTTCCTTGATAGCATGAGAGGCTTTGTGACTGCATAGGAAATGAAAGAGGAGACCATAAAAGCCTTGTTTATAAATAATCCCTCCCATAAGGGTATAACATGAGGTAATCTACATAAATGCTCTTCGAGAATTCATATAAAGATTAGAAAGAATGATTTCAAGGTTGAGATAGTTGAAGGTCCATCGATACCAAAGGTCAGGTTGGGTCTCCTCCACATTGAAGATGGTGGGAAAATTTGGTTTGACGTAGGAAGGTTGGGTAAGTCTATGGATAATGATAGACAGTTTGGAGTTAGAGGGTGCAGATTGAATTTGAGAGGCAAGAGAAGCCATGGTATCGATGAACTTATTGGTAGATCATGGGGTTGACTGGATAAGATAGTGTTTAAATGATATCAAAAGTTCATCAATTAGTTGTTTATATTGTTGTAAGACATCATTCTTACACTGGTAAGAGTCATTAACTTGATTGACCACAAGTTATGAGTCACCAAAGATGTTGATTATTTTAAATCACAAGGCTATCGCAGTTTGGAGGTCTATCACTAGGGCTTCGTACTCAACCATATTATTAGTACATTCAAAATCAAGTTTGAAAGATAAAGGAATAGGTTCATCATCAAAGGGCATAAGGATGATGGCAACTACCCCACCACGTTGACACTTTGATCCGTCGAAGAACATGGTGACTTGATAGGTGAAGTCTTCCTGAGAGAGGGTCATGATGGACTCATCGAGAAATTCAAGAAGGGGAGTTTGGTTGTCTGCTAATGGTGCTTCGACCAATTGGTCGGCAATGACTTACCCTTTAATTGATTTTTATTGATGGAACTCAAGGTCAAACTCTGCTAAGAGCATGATCCACTTGGCCATATGTTGGTTTTGGTATGGTTTGGAGTGCATATACTTGATTGGGTTAGTATTGGTTATGACATAAGTTTTGTGGTTAAGAAGGTAATGGCAAAGTTTGATGGCCATGAAGACTAAAGCTAAGCAAAGATTCTTGGTATGGGTATACCGAGTCTCATACTCTACAATTTTGTAGCTAACGTAATAGATGGTTTGCTCTTTGTGTTACTCATCATGATGAGCAAGCATTGCCCGTAGGGAGTGATCGGTGGCGGATATATAAAGGTAGAAAGGTTGGTCATCCTTGGGAGGGGTGAGGACAAGTGGAGACAAAAGGTACTTTTTGAATGAATCAAAGGCCTTTTGACAGTCGCTATTCCACTTGAAAGATACATTCTTCTTTAGAAGGTGGTGGAAGGGTTGGCATCAATCGAAAAGCTAGGAGATAAAGCGACAAATGGATTGGAGCTTCCCTTGAAAACTGCAAAGTTGTTTGAGGTTAATTGGAGGAAGCATATCAAGGATGGCTTTGATTTTGGTGGGATTGACTTCAATCTCCTAAAGGGAAATGATAAAGCCAAAGAGCTTTCTTGACAAGACCCAAAAATGTACTTCTTGGGATTAAGGTGGACGTGGTAATAGATGAGGCTCTCAAAGATAATCTTGAAAATAGCTAGATGGTTCTTTTGACATTTAGATTTCTCAAGGAGGCCATCCACATAGTCTTGAACAATGTTATGGATAAGGTTATGAAAGATGTAAATCATGGCATGTTGGTAGGTTGTACCAATGATATTTAGTATGAAAAGCATGACTCTATAGTAGAAGGTTCTCCATGGGGTGATAAAGGCAGTTTTATATTGATCTTCAGGGATAATTAGGATTTGATTGTAACCCAAAAATCCATCTATAAGAGATAACATATCATGGTTGGCTATAAGATCAACTAGCTAGTCAATGCTTGGTAGAGGAAAGTCATCTTTAGGGCAAGCAAGGTTGAGGTCATGAAAGTCCACATAAATATGTAGTCCTCTTATGGCTTTGGTGATAGGTATGACATTAGAAACCCAAGGGGATAGTTAGTGGGTTGAATAAATATGACATCTATGAGGCACTAAAGCTCTTCTTTGACGATAAGGGCTATGCGAAGGTGCATTTGCCAATGTTTCTGCTTCATGAGCTTAGCATCATGGTTGGTGACTATGTTGTGTGTGGCAATGGTGGGGTCAATTCCTGGCATGTCGCTATAAGACCAAGCAAATGCTATACTTCAGTCTTGAAAGAAAGAGGGGAAGTCCTGAAGTTCTTTGAAATTTAGTGATTGACCAATCTTGATAATGTAGGGGTTGTTCAGAGTGCCCAAGTTGATATCCATGGTGGATTCATTCAATCATTCAACATGGTCAAAGTCTCAAGAGGAAGGGATTTTTGGATGGAAGAATCTAGGGTACCACGGTAGGTGAGAATGGAATCATCATCCTAGCACTGAACAATTTTAATGGTAGGAGAGTCATCTCTTATAATCTCAGGATGGGTCAAATGAATGGTTATGGTTTCCCCCTGATTTTGATAAATCAGGGGTCCGAGGCTGATCGTGTTGATGAAAAAAAAGTTAGGGGGGATGATGTCCTCATCCTCACACACAGGTAGAGAAGAAGTTGGTGAGGGAGGGATGCCTTCCTCAACAATGGTGATAGTAGATGGTTTGGTTTACTTCTTGGTAGGTAGAATGAAACCAAGGTCATGCTTCTCATGAGGATTTTTGGTCTCAATGGAAATCAAATCGTGTGGGTCGTGCTCATATCATCCAAGACCAAATCATTTCCAAGCACACCTATGGAGGTACGTCTTGTCAAAACTCAGTTTGTTTAGATAGGAAAAGCCAAAGGTGAATAGTCGAGGTGAAGAGGAGTTGGTAGAACCACTAAGTGGCTTGTCAAGTCCCCCATAGATGAAATGGGTTTGATAGTGTGAGGGTCTAAAGGGAACATTGGCTTTGACATTGGAGTCATATTTGGGTTGGTGGTCAAGTTTCCCATACTCTTTGGGAGTAGGGAAAGAATCAAGGGTGAGGAGGTGATATTCCCCCAGTGAAAGATGTTAGAATGTGGATTCCAAATGGTCTGAGGTGGGTATCTGATCGAAGGGGATGGTTGAGCTAGTTGATGGCTCATTGGTAGAAGAAGGTATGACTCCCTCTTTCATGAATTAGGTCTTATCTTTGGCTGAAAAGGGTGTGTTACATGGAGTTAGGAAGATGTCGTTGGGTTGGTAATTCATGTTGCATGATGAAAAAGAGTTTGGGCCAACTTGTATAGTGACAACCTAGCCCTCATGTTGAAAGTGAATGCAACGATGAAGGTTAGAGGGGACACAACCCATGGAGTGGATCTAAGGTCATCCTAGCAAAACATTGTATTGGAATTTGCCTTCCATTACATACAAAAGTTTGGGGAGCATGTGGTATCTTAAATGGATATGAAGGATAACCATTCCTAAGGTAGTGGTCATGGTATCATTAAAGGATTAGAGTACAACTAAGGTCTCATACATGACATTATCTAGCTGGTTGAGTTAGTTATAAGCATAGGAGTAGATGATATTAATATTGGCTCCCCCATCAATCATGACATGTTTGATATGGGTTTGGTTGATGAAAGCAATAATAAAAGAGAGGGATCTGAGTCATTAGGATGGATAGAATGTATTTTTGAATGCTTGAAAATGACAAGGTTGGAAATTTGGAGACTGCCAACAAAGGCTACTGGAGGTTGAGGGTCTTCAGGTTGGACCTCTACTGACTGTAATGCCTTGATCATTGTTTGGCAATGATGAGGTGAAGTAGAAATCAACTCATATAGGGTCATCTTCATCAGGGTTTGGTGAAATTGCTTGAGCACCACTCTCTTGATTGATTCAAAAGGGTTGGATTGGGAGGTACCAAGGATATATACCTCGTGTTTGGCTAAAGGTGAAGCTGCTTGGTTTTGACTTGGTTGGGAGGTGGAAGATGGGTATGTCCATGGGATGGACACTTTGGCCTTCCCCTTATCCTTCTATTGAGCATGTGATCATGTGACCAAATAGATAATATGGATAGAGGGAAGAGTTGGGGTAGGAGATTGGCTTGTTTCTTCATCACTCTGAGGTGAGAGTGGGGGAGTAGGTGGCCATTGGGTAGTGGTTATTGGATTGGTAATCATCTTGTGGGAGGTTCATCTGCTAGAAGATCATCTTCATTATACAACTGATGGATAATGGTTTGGAGAGCTTTGTAATTCTTCATGTCATGCCCTGGTGTCTAATGATAGGAGCACACTTGGCAGTCGTTATACTAGACTAGTTTTGGATCGAGAGGGTCAAATGGTCTGATGGGAGATAACATCGAGCAAGAAGCTTGAAATAACCTTTGGAAGATGATTAAGGCTCAGCTAAAGGTGGAGAGGTTTTAGAGGATTTTGTCTTGGTTAGTGAGATGAAAGTCTTTTTGGCAGCGGGCTTGGTGGTAGAAGGTTTGGGTAAGGTAGTGTTCTTAGTTGATGGTTTTGGTTTTGGTAAGGTAGAGGTTGATAAGTTAGAGGTAAGAGGTTTTAGGGTAGGTAGTTTGGTGATTGATGGTTCAGTGAAGATAGGTGTGTTCAAAAGTAAGTGTGTTGGTGTAACCAACAGCGGTGGTTGCGTCTTGGTTGAGACAATCAGCTTCCTAATCAATGTGGAGGGATGAGGTCCCAAGATAGAGGGCAAGGTTGAAGGAGGTAGGAGTTTGGCCCTCTAGCCTTTTTTTGGATTTAATTCCTTGGTTGATTTGGTTTTGTGTTTGGTTGTTGGGTTCAGTGAGGTAAGCTCCACTTTCACAGATGGGTGATTAAGGCTCTGTGTAGGGAAGGTGCCAAGGTTGTGGGTTGGTGTGGTTGGAGAGGTTGATTTGGTTGTTTGGGTGTATTGGATGGTTGAGAAATTGTTGGGTTGGTAGAGGTTTTAATCGATTCAGTTAGTAAAATAGGGGGTTGAATAACATAAGTGGTGGGTTGGTCTATCAAAGTAGGGGTTAGAGGTTCATGTTTGGTGATATAAGGGAGCCCTAATTGTTTCCAAAAGATGGATAGATCCATATCAAGGTTGTAGACAAATTCTAATTTATGTACTAACCTAGATAATGGTTTATAGATTGGTTTTGTTCCCTGGATAGTGGACTTGAAAGATAATCTCATAGATTGAGAAAGGGGAATGGCAACCTCCTCCTTTTCCTCAATCAAAGGATGCAAGGTTTGGATGGGTGACTCCTCTATGGGAGGTGTAGACATGGTGGCTTCCTCTTTGGGAATGATCTCCAAAGGGGCAGTAAATTGATCAGTAGTTGAGGGAGAAGATAAAATGGGTGCTTGTTCAAGTATGTCAGTTGAAGGAGGGGTTGATGGCTCAACTACCTCAATAAGTGGAGGAGGAGAAAGGGGTGGTTCCTTGGTTTGAGTCTCCAAAAGAGGGGAATGTAACTCCACTACCTCAATAAGTGGAATGGGTGAAGAAGAGATAGATTGGGTAGTAGGTTCTTCAACAATGATTGTGTCAAGAACCATATTGACAGTATGGGCATCATGAGAACACTCAACCTTTTTGCTCTCATTTTTGGTATGTGTATGATTTGGAAAAGGTTGCTTGAAAATGTCAAAGGCTTGGTTTTAAGGTGCGTTGGGGTTATCCCACACAAGCTGTCCTTTGTTAATGAGGGATTGGACAACGCTTTTGAAGGTATTATACTTATTAACATCATGCCTTGCTACTCAATGGAAAACACATAAATCATTCTCATTGTACCAACTAAGCGCAAGATGAGAAGAATCAAATTGTTGAGGGGTTCGATAGGAGGAAGTTGTATGATATTGGCCTTCAATAACTTCTCCAGGATTGAAGCATAAGATTCTCCAAGTGGAGTAAATTGCTTTTGATTGTTCTAATTTTGGTTTCTTATGTTTTGCTTTGAGGAACTAAAGGAATTTGGTTGATTAGCAGATGATGGAGGAGCAGTTTTAAAGACAACCACATTTGCAGTTCCCTTGCTCTTAGCATTGGTTTTGGTTTAGTTGCTTGGTTTAGAAGAGGAAGCCTCATTGGTTTTATAGGTAGAGTTCTTATTTTTTAAATTTAGCTTTCTTTAATAGATGACTCTATTTTCTAGCTTACACGTCATGGTAAAAACTTCGTCAAAAGTTTTAAAACTCTGGACACATAGTATAGAAGAGATGTGCTTGGCACATGCCCAAGCAAAAAGTTCTATTAGTTCAGGTTGGGGTAATGAGAAGGAAAGCTGATTAATTAGGCTCCTCCAATGAGCTACAAAATCAGCAATAGATTCATCATTAAATTGGTGAATAGAGTAAAGGTCAGTGATGGAAACCTTCTTGGAGATATTTATCAAAAAGTGATCTAAGAATGTTTGGGCCAATTGGGTGAAGGAGAACAAAGAGTGTTTGGTTATGGCACTATACCAGTCTAATGCTAGATCGGATAAGGACATGGGGAAGGTATGAAGGAGGGCATCATCATAGGCAATCAAATAACATGCATGCCTAAATGCCTTGAGGTGTTGTTGGGGATCCTTCTTACTCTAAAATTTATAGAACTTAGGAAGTTCCCACTGAGGAGGATATGGTCTAATAAGGACAGATGGGTGGATGGGATCATTGCAGATCGGTCATATGATAAGATGTTGTAAGCTCTAGAAATGGATGACTCTAAGGTGGTCATTTTATCCATGAACATCTTCATTAGATCTAATTAGGGTTGTGTACCTAAAGGGTTGTAAGGTGCATATTGTTATGGTGTTTGGGTGACATACTGATAACTAGTAGGAGGTTGAAGAGTGACCACATATTGGTATGTGGACACCGATGGTTGGGTGGATGTTACATAGGCGTAGGTGGATGCAGGTGGTTGGGTAATAAGTAGAGGTACATGCCCTTGTGGGTTAGGGATGTAATCTGAGTTTAGTATAATGGGCACATGTTGGGTAGGAGCAGTGGTTAGGTTGGTGATAAAAAGAAGGGTATTGACTTTTATACTGATTAGTGGTAAGGTAGAAGGTATAGACACCACAAGATTTTGAAACGGGATAGTAGTTAGTAGATTGGGGGTAGCTAATGGAAGGTTGGAAATGCTAGTGGTAGGTACTCCCATGGTGAGGTAAGTATAGGTGGCTAGTGGTTGGGTGGCTCCTAAGGTAGAGGAGTTGTTGGTGGGGGTGGAAGGTATAAGGGTGTTTGTAGGTTGGTTTTCCACAGTAGTATCAAAGGGATTATTGGTGGATGAGGGAGTTTGGGTAGTCAATGGTTGGGTGGTGACTATGGAAATAGAAGTGTTTCTCATAAGGTGGGAATACATGCCATAAGGTGGGTCCACAGGTGGAACCAAAGTAGGGGTATGATGGGGCATAGTGTTAGGATAATGTTTAAGGGCCACATGCTTTTAACTAAAAAGGTGGTGAAGTCTTTATCTCCTTGGGGAACTTCTCGAGGGAAAGGAGGATTTTTGAAGGATGAGGAGAGTTTTCTGGTTTAGAAACATACTCCGTGGATGAGGAGGTAGACAGGGTTGATTGGTTTGGTGATGGGTTTTTCTGATAGATTCTTTCTATGTTGGTAAGTTAGAAGCATCCAAGGTAATGGAGAGAGAATACACAAACAATCTCACCACTCAAATAGAGAGAAGACAATAAATGATCAAGGAAAAACAATCACACTCTAAAAAGTATGTTAAGTCCTAAAGGTTCTTTTTAGTCTCTCTTTTGGTTTATGCTTTAAGCTTTCAAGAAATTGTGTGACTAAAATTGACTTGTAGAGCAGCTACTAGAAAATAAGTCTATGGTTGGTTTCAGACTGTTCATGCTCTTAAAAGGAATATGTATTGAAAATCAATATGTGGCTTGGTATTGGGGCCTACCCCCTCACTTCACATACCGTAACAATAAGGGTATCAGGTGCTTAGCCAGTATATATCAATTTTTAGAGTTTATACTCAACCAAAGAGCTGAGTTGGTTCTCCCCTTGGTAATGACCTTCAAGTAGGATTGCTGGGAAAGGGTAAGGTGATTTCTAGGTGATGAAATCTTTGTTTGGGCCTTGTCTCATGTTTGTTTGATGTTTGGTTGATGTAGGTGTTTTGGTTTAGTGTGTGCAACAAGATGAAGCTAAAATAGAATTACTTTTTTTTTAATTAAGCTAAATGAATTAAAATTGCAAGCAATCAATGTTTGTAGTCAATTTTAAGCTCAAAATAAACTTTGATGTCGTTTATGAGCATAAAATAGAGAGAGTATCATATAGATGCAAACAAGAGAAACTCAATTCGAGACTCAAGGGTCCCACTGGGCGTACCAAAATATTTCTTAAAATTTTAGCTTATATTTCAAGAAAGGAAGAAGAAATTAAATATGGTTATGGTTGAAGAACCTATTTGATTATGCACACGTTGGATCAGATGATTGTGAAGAACTCCTCTTTGGCTTGGGAGGATGATTTATAAATAAGATAGATAGTTGGGTGGATTGACTAGTGCTAGCTAGATCTTAGAAGCAAGAGATTCCTGAGGGGTTGTCAATCCACACATTTAAAATAATTAAATTTGTATATAGAATGATAAAGTACTTACATCAATAATCAAAGGGTACTGAAATTGAACACAAGAAATGCTTTCTAAAGAAATAGGCGAAAATGACAAATTGCAACAATAGGCGGGTCAATACATATGCTAAATACATCGAGTCTATTTCAAAAAATTAGGCAAGGGTCTGTGAACAGGTAGGGACACAAAAAATTTGATTCGATTGGGGATAAGAGGGTGAAAATAACTTGCTTTTATTTCTTGTCATAATGACCGTCAGTAGTTGATGTAACCATCGATGGTTATTGTGTATTGGCTTGGGTTGATAAATAGACTGATTGACAAGATCATAAAGTTGGATTATGAGTGATGGGTTGGTGTTGGGTCAATTGCTAAATGAAAATAAAGTAAGTGAATGCTAGAAAATAAGTACTTATCTTGTCAGAGGTTGGTCGGATGAACAGTTGAGGCAGTTAGCTTGTTGGTGCAATCTAGGGTGATTCTGATAGAGTAACGATACCTGGTAGTTTAGTGAAGAGGCGGTGGCAAGTCAACTCTCTGACGTGATGCCTGGATCATTGGATGAGATGACCTATAAAGAAGCTTTGGATGCACAAGATCTTGGAATTCTTGATGATAGTTGTAGATGGATTTCCTCCTCCTCTCTTTTTATAAGCAAGGAAGGAAAGGTGCAATAAGACATTAGCTGGGCTTTCCAATTATAACTCATGCGTGCAATGGCTCGCATGCAGATTTATGTGACTTATTTTTATCAAAAAAAGGTAGAGTTGATGGTGCGTTAAGTTGGTTAGGTGGTGCAACCCTGACCGTCAACAGTCAAGTTGACCGTCAATGGTCATCTTGACCATCAACAATCGAGGGTCAAGGTAAAAAGGTGGTTAAAGGGTGAGCTTAGATAGTTGGTCAAATTGACCACGGTTAGGCTCAGTTAGGGGTGAAAGGGTCAAATTGGTCCCAAGGGGGTCCTCGAGTGGTCTTGGGTGTTTCGATGTTCAAAATTATGGTGTGCAAATTTCTGGTGTCTACAATTCCTATTAGTCAACACTAATTATGTTCATCCCATTTATTCTAATTTATCCCATCCTAATATCCCCCCTTCCCAGTCATTTAACTAATATTCCTTTTCTATTATCCTTCATCTACTAACCTTATCCATCCCAACCAATCAATTAATTTGTCTTAAATCCCCATTATCCCATTATAATACCATTTACCTATTATTTAGAAATTTTAAATTCCCAAATGGCCCACCTATTAGCCTATGCCTAGGCTCTCCTACACTCCTAGTCCTTAATCATCTACCTAATCCCTATCTAATCCATGCCTAAGCTTAATTAATTCTTAAGAGGAATCTAAAATTGGAGGATTCTAGAATCATCTCTATTTTAACCCATCTTCTCTACAAACATCTAAATCTAGAGGCTTCAAAGAAATTTTAAATTCTTTGAATAATTCTCATCCATTGATCTCCCTCATCCAACTTCAAATATCAACTATTGATCTCTCCATTCAAAATATATTTACAAACTCACCTCCTCTATGGAAGGCCATCTCCAAGCTTCATAACAAATCCATGTCAAACTAATCAACCATCTTAAGAGTTCATAATCAGGCATCCATCATCCTTGATTGAGCATCCATTTCAAAAATCCGAGTCAAGGTAATCCTAATCCCAATCTTTTTATGTTCATATTACATTTAATCATGGTATAGAGCATTTAGCTTTAGGATTTTATAATGCTAGTTTGAATGTTTATTCACCTTTTGCATTATGATTCTAATGACTCTATCACTTTAACTAATAGTTTGATCTTTGGGCTTGAATTTACATAGTTAAATCCATATTGTGCTCAAATTTCATCTACAAATCTAATTCAACACCATAAATCTAATCTAGAGTAAGACTAACTAGTAATGAAATGCCCAAATTTGATTATGACTCTAAAGTAGTCCATTCGTCCCAGTTTTCTTTTGAAATAAAATGCACATTAAGCGGCTTGGCCTTTTTCTTTGGAAAATTTGGATTGATACGATTTTGTTATCCACAAGTAAAAAATCTGGGTGTTTTCTTGGGGAATTTAATCTTTGAAAAAGGATTTCTTCTCTTAAGAAACCTTTTTTTCTTAAAACTTGGCTTAGACACGAATTTTTTGAATATAATATTTTTTGTTCTTTGAAGATTTATGATGTTTACAGTTTTTTCCATTATTCTTGCTGCAACCAAACATTTACAACTTGAGGGAAAATGAGAAAAAGACACAAAAAAAAGATATAGAAAATGCACACAACACACACCTACATACATATGTATGTTGTGTGTGTGTGTGAGACAGAGACATAGAGTATATATACATATATGTAGTATATATGTATTTATGTGTATACACACACACATATATATATACATAAATATATGTGTACACATATATGTGTGTATATTTATATATACATGTATATATAGATATATATACATATATGTAGTATATATATATACACACACACACATATATACATATATATGTACACATACACATATGTATATACATATACATATACAGATAAGTGCATAAAGTTGGGACACCAAAAAGGGCCTATTCGTGGACACGATTTTCTTAAAATTTTAGAAATCTGAACTTCTGTAGATAATTTGAGATATCTACACTCTAAATTTGAAGATGGTATAAGTACATGAAATGTAGTATTTTAAGTCTAGTTTCTAAAACACTATTTTTAAAAGAAAATAGTTAAGTATAACTAGGTCAAACATCTAAAATTTGATGAGAAACTCTTATTTTTTTAAGAAAATATAGTAGATAGATGGTCGTGTGATGCACCATTTTTTTAGTAGCATTTAGTATTGTTTGAAACCCTTTAGTGAATGTTTAGATAAGATCTGTTAGTTTATGACCTATATTTTTTTATATTTTTTCAACGAATATTTTTTTAATTAATTTTGCAAGTAAATAGATCTTGAAAACTGACAAATAAATGAATAGTTGTCCATGCAACGTACCTAATTACCTAAAAAAAAAAAACATCATTTTTTTTGAATGTGTGTAGAATTAAGCCTAGTTTGTGACCATATAACTTGTTTTTCACTTAGATAAACAAAAACCAAATTACATGAATATGTATAGGCATGTATATTTGTAACATGTAGTGGCCTAAAAAAGCTATAGTTAGAAATTAACATAGTTTGAAACCTTAAATTAGTTCAAAAATTATAAAACTCATATTTTTGGAAATAAGAGAGTGTGCTTGTCATGATGGTATTAAGTTTTTGAATTTTATCATTGAAATTTGTAGTGTATTTGGTAATTAAAGTTATTTTTTTTTGTTTTTTAGCAAGACACTTGGATTCAGTTGTAGATTGACAGGTCCAAGCCTTTGGCTCAAGAATCCAAGCCATTTCTGAGCCAAAAGGCTTGGTGTTTGAATTCAAATTCAAACAATGTGATCGTGTTAGTAATATGACTACATTAATGATAATGTGATCATGTTAATGATTATGCAATCACATTAATGATAACACGATCACATTATTAGATAACACGATCACATTATTGTAAGTTTACATTTATACTGCTACATTTTTTTCTTATACTTTAAATTTATTTTAGTAAATATAAGAAATTAGGGTCACTCTGTATTTGATATAGTTGGTCTCACAATTGCACGCCTTATGATGTAGAAAATAGTTTTTTAAAATCTAATTTCGCCAGTACTTAGGAATTTTTAGAGTCTAAGTATTGAACTTAAGGATTTGAGGACATAAATTTTGAAATTAATGTCCATTTTTGGTAAACATATAGTCATTTTTAATTTTTTTGTGCCTTCTAGATTGATTCCTGGCATTTCTAGGAGTCCTAGGTTTGTCAAAATTGAAGATTGCAAACCACTTATTTTTAACATGATCCAAAGTGGTGTGATTGGGGTAGCACAAGTCATATTGATGACTTGCACACATCAAACGACCACTTTGTATTAATTTCACTTGTTCATCGTTCTTCCCTCATCTCAGATCACTTCATTCTCATCCCTCATCACCCATAATCACTCAATCATCATTCCTCATTATCCCTAATCACTCCCTCATTAACCCTCATTGTTTCTAGCCATCTTTAATCATGCACTTATCATCCATAATCACTCCTCTATTGATCCTCACTATCCCTCATCATCTTTAATCAGTCCTTCCTCATCCCTAATCATCTTTAATCATTCTTTCCTCATCCCTCATCATCCCTAATCACTCCTTCTTCATCCCTCATCATCCCTAATCACTCTTTGTTCATCCCTCATCATCCTTAATCACTTCTTCATTATTTGTCATCATCTCTAATCACTCTGTCCTCATCTCTCCTCATCCCTAATCACTCCCTCATTGGCCTTCATTATCCCTCATCATCTCAAATCACTTGGGTTTATCATCCCTAATCACTCCTTCATTGACTATCACCATCTCTCATCATCTCCAATCATTCTTTCATCATCCCTCATCATCCCTAATCACTCCCTTGTCACCTGACATAAGTATTTACTCTAAAGGTATCTTTAATTGCAATCATATGTTATTTAATCCATTATAATAGAAATTAATTCTTTTATAGGACTTTTTATGTTGTCAATACCCATTTGTGACAGTCAATTTTATTAGTAAATGAATTAGGTGATCTTCTAAAATTATAGTCAAGTAACACAAGTACTAACACAAAATAGACTCCGGATTTTAGTTCATCGAATTATCTTTATTGTGCAGCTGACTAGATGAAACTTTATTCGGTTCCACCTTTGGCACCTTGGTTCAAAGGATAAAAATTAAACACAAATCTCTCGTATAATTTTCTAATTTTGAGAAGATTCAAATCTATTCAAAGTTATTTAGTGTTTCATATTCCTGTATGACTTGAATCTTGGTTAGCTTCACACATACACTCCTTGTGTATGTAATGTATCCCACATATTTTATCTCTTACATAAAAAATGAACATGTATTCATGTTATCATAAAAAAGTGTTTCTAAAAAATGTGAAACACTAGTTCAACATGGTGTAGATGTTCATACCATGTTTTCCAAAGATTAGGATGTCATCAAGGTAGATTTAAAAATTGACGTAGTTAAAGGGCCTGAGGCTATTGTTTAACATGTCAATGAATGAATTCGCTACATGAGGTAACCTAACAAGCATAACCAACTAGCCAATCAATCCTTCCTTTATTTTTAAGGCTATGTTCCAAATGTATAGATGTCACGAACTCTCTTCCTGCACTGTGGACTCGTGTTCATAATTTAAGTTGTTTTGAACCTAATTTAGTTTTTGTGTCAGGACGAGATGATTTTTAAGTTAACTTTTATGTTGATTTCAAAGTCTATCAGATCATCGATGGGATTTCACGAAAAAACAAAGGTATGATTTAATTTCAATTACAAATTCCAAAAGTTAGGAATCATTAAAATATTAAATTTATTTCTTTACGTAGAAATATATGTAATGTTGTCATAATATACAATTGTGAACAAGGGAAAATTAAATGGGATGAATATTTAGTCTTTTCAACTCTCTTTGCTAAAATAATTAATCACCGTACGTGAAATAGTTTTTGAATAGGATTTAATATTCATGTAATAAATATTGTGCTAAGATTAAAGAAGAATATTATCAATTCGATAATATTAGAATATGTCAAGATTATTTTAATAAAAAGGAAACTCTTCTTTTATTTAATTATTTTAATTTTTAAATGTTCAAATAAATTACCATAAATAATTTAAGAGTTTAATTATTATTAATTAATACCTAATTAAAAAAAAGCCTACGTATAACCTAACAATATTAAAATAAGACTATTCTAAACTACCTAACCTACCACCTCACCTACGTGTTAAGCCTACACTCTACCAAATCCTCCACGTAAGCCACATATAACGCATGTAAACTAGCACGTCTACCACCTAACACGTGAGGGAGTAACCATAAACTCTTAGTGATTAAATAACTTTATCTCCATATGGATTAACTCACTCCACCTTCCTAAGAACCATCGCCCACTTTAACTCATGCTACGTATAAAGGAATTACCGCATAATAAGTAGTTAGAAACCTTAAATGAAGGAAAAAGGCCAATCAGGGAGGGTGTTAGCATTATGCAAGGAGAGAATCCATTAAAGGACATTTTGCATGAAAAAGTTTATAAATAATGATCGATGCTGAGAGCTAGAAAGAGGAAGGTCGACGCTTTCAAAAAGGAAAAGGGGAGAAAAAGATCGATGTAGGTGGAGAGAAGGGTTTTAGCTGTAGAGAGAAGATCAATGCTAGAGGGAAAAAAAGATTGATGCAAAGGAGAGAGCAGGAGATGAACGCAAAGGAGGAGGAGGTTGATGCTTAAAGGAGGTCATTAAAAATATGATTTTTGCCTCCAATTTGAATTTCCTTGTAAGTGAATACCAGACTTCTAACATGTAGCTATCTTTTATTAAATGCCATAAATTTAGAAACTAAATTCCCAGTGATATATAGTAGTCAATTTTAGAATAATAATTGTATATAAGATTTAAAGTAGTTCAATCTTCATCCAACATATTCGTTTAAATACCTAAATGCAAATAAATATAAAATTTTAGCTTAAATAAGAAGGCTCTTTTAATTTTTTTGTAAGAATAACATAGTGTAATCTAATTACCATAAGCGAAAGTTATATAGACCTTCCTAGGTATGCACTAATAAAAACTTTCCATACTAGAAAATCTTGATTGTTTTTGGTGAAACCCATGCATGAGATGCAACTATCATATTCCATGAGAAGTCATCTTGTCTAGTCATGTTGTATGTTTGGTTGTTCATTCATAAACTAGATTGGCTTCTTGTTATTCCAAAAATTTGTCACTTGCTTTTGTGGAAAACATACCAATCATTTTGGTCTTGCAGACCAAAACTCTCTCTTTTTTTTCTCAAAAATGTTCTGAGCAGTTAAGTTTTTCAAATATTCAAGCATTTTCAGCTAAAAAAGTTGCAGGTTCAACAGACAGGATTTCTTCAAAGGAAGTTCAAAACACTTAAAGATTTTCTTTAGTGTTTTGAGGATGGTTCAACACAAAGGTTCGATTAAAAGACTTCATGACATGCTTCAAACAATTGGAATGAACTAATGAACCATTGAACCCCGCCTCTGCAAGGTTCAAAGGTTCAACGAGTTCAACGGACTTAAAGAAAAGAAGGCTTCGAGGAGTTAACATTGAATCATTGAACCATTGAACCTTGAACCATTTTGGTCCAAAGGTTCAAGGTTCAACGAGTTCAATAAGTCTGAAAGACTTAAAGAAATGAAGGAATCAAAGAGCGAAGATTGAACTGTTGAACCGTTGAACCTTGAACCAAAAGAGTTCAAAGGTTCAACGAGTTCAAAGATTTAAATGACTTAAACGGACTTAGAAAATCTAGAGAGTTTGAAGCCTCAAAAAAATCAAAGAAATAAGATTAAATCATTGAATCGTTGAACCTTGAACCAAAATGGTTCAAAAGGTTTAAAGGTTCAACGAGTTCAATAAGTTTGATAGACTTAGAGAATAAAAAAAGCTTCAAAGAAAGAGAATGAACCATTGAAACATTGAACCTTTGAACCAAAAGAGTTCAAGGTTCAAGGTTCAAAGGGTTCAAAGAGTTCAAAGTTCGAACGGAAGCTTCGAGCGAATGGATGAAGTAGAAGATTCCAAAAAGCAGTTCAAAAAAATGGTTCAATCAAAGAAGAAAAAGAAAGTGAACACGACCCTTCACAAAATGATTGAACCAATGAACCATTAAACTTTTGAACCAAAAGAGTTTAAGGTTCAAGGTTCAAAGAGGTTTAAGGTGACCAATGATGTCCCTACAAATGTCAAATTCAGGATGATGGAAGAACAGTTGGTTTTCAAAAAGACTTGAGAACAAGCTCAATAAGCATCCAAGGAAGGAGCCAAAGGAGCCAGCTGAAAGCGAGAAGATATCCTGGAGAGCTCAGATTGCTAAGAAGAGACAAAACATGAGAAGGAAAGAGAAAAAGCAACTACAAGAAATCCATAAATATCTACAGGAGAGTTATTTCTAGTAGGTGGAACAGTCCACCAGGTAAACATCAGAGAACACAAACATTCAAAAATGCAGCCTATTTTTTTCGATGAGTAAAGGTGAATGGACAGTGGTGTAAACATCATGAAGAAGACCATACAACCCATGTTGAGGAAGGGACATTTGAGATGACTCAGAATGCCAAAGTCAAGGCCGATGACTTGTTCCAGCATGGCCCTTTCATATATATTCAATTCATTCAATGTAGCATGGGCTATTTTCATGAAAATAAGCACCCAAGTCTTTCTTGTAATGCTATATATTGTAATCTCTCATTTTGTATAAGAGAGATCTCTCTGTTATAAGAAGCGAAGCTCTACCCAAATTGAAAGGCAATCTTGAGACTTTGAGCTCAGACTGTTAATCATAATTTGTTAAATGAATGAAAAAGCAAGTGACCTTTCAAACTTTGTGTTGGAATAAGCTTGTGTCATCTAGAAAATTGTTCTTATGTCTGTTTTCTAAATACAGTCTTGTCTGTTTAATCAAATAAGCAGAACAAGTGGAAGTAAGCTGGAAGATGTCTTGAAACTGACTGTGAGAGACTTTGTGCTACCATAATTGTCTTCAGTTTGTGTTTTGTGTAAAGGATACTGGAGAGACTTTGAGCTCTCTTTATCTTTCATAACCTTTTACTCTGTTGTAGTTGAAGTGGAGACTTTGGGCTACGCTTCAAACTACTATGTTTTTTTGTCCTAATCAGTGGTAGAGACAACGAAAGACTTTGTGCTTTCATTAGTTTCTTATGGTTTCTGTTACTACCCAGAAAGAACCCTATTATTTGTTGAATATCACTTCTAAAAGAAGAGAAGTGCTTTTAGTAATCACACCAAAATTCTCCTTTGTTCTGTAAACATCATCTCTGAAAAAAGAGAGATGGATGGTATGATTTCACCCCTATGTCTATTTTCAGCTTATATATATATATATATATATATATATATATATATATATATATATATATATGCTATAGTATTTAATAAATTATAGGGAACCTCCCCTTATTGAGAGGAGAGATTTATCTCATTTTGGCTGTGGTCACCACACTCATTTTATCGCATAAATATCCTTATACTGTGGTTGATGTAACCATTTTTCCATCAGTCAGCTAGTGACAAAATATTCACCCAACAATTTTTTGGCGACTCCGCTAGGGAAGAACGCGCAGTTTGAAGCTTCAAGCTTCAAATTGAAGTAGTTTCAAATTTTTTCTATATCCATTTTAGCACTCTGGCAGACCCACCATACACACGAAGCCAGAGAGCTCAAGGTATTATTGACTCTGTATTTGAGTTTGTGCAGCAAAATAATTTTGATATTTCCCCTCCACAAACTCACCTTCAATGAATCAGGAGTTTTCCTCCTACAAACATCAGGTCTCCAATACCAGGCAAAGTTGATCTTTTCTCTGCTTGCATAGCTTTGTCCATACGTATCCCATAGAGATTTATTATCCCTCCTTTCAATAGCCATATCATGGTAGTCCAAAGCCCCTGGGGTAATACCTTTGGTCCCTTGAATCTGACCCCACCTCTACATGAACTACCCCGTAGCTCAAATAAAAATTTCCCCAAGTTCTATGGTGATGGGAAGGTTCATCCTGATGAACATATAGAAGCCTTTTGCATAGCCTGTGGTGTAATAGGTGTTGAATATGAAGACATTACAGTCAGACTGTTTATAGAAATATTGTAAGGCACTATTGCAGACTGGTTTTATCATCTGTAAGCACAAATAGTGACTGATTGGAACACTCTCAAGGCCAAATTTGAGGCCAGATTCAAGCTTGCAGAAGATGCACATGCTCTGTTAGCTCAACTTACACAAATAAAGGAGCCTCATGAACCCATGAGATACTTTATTGCCAAATTTGACAAGCTGAGGAATAGGATTCCTACCACTGCTCAATCGATGCTTGAGAATCTTAAATGCTTTTTCATCAACTCTCAGCGTCCTGAGGTGAGTTTCTTGTTGAGGCAAGCTGGCCAAATGGATCTTGCTACAACTCAAATTTTGGTGACTGAGGTTGAAGATGATCTTATCTTGGCAGAAAAGATAAGAAGAGATCCTAACATAGGTAAATCTTCTTCATCTTCTAAATATTCTTCTGCAGGCACCACTGATCTTATAGTGCAAAAGCTAGCAAATGAATTGCTAGCTCTGAAAAAGCAAATGACACAAGGGATGTATGCTCCTCCTTCTTATCAGAATATACCGAGGAGGACGTTTCTCAACCAGTCGTATTAGGGCAACGCTGTTAGAAATCAACGGCAACCAAATCACCTTCCTCCCCCACCAGGAAAGCTTGCCATTGAAGCAGCACCAGTGAACTCAGCAGTTGGTTATCTTGAAACTGAATCTGATTTTGCTTTCCAACCTGAGTTAAACCAAGAAGATGACGCTGATCTCTTTTCAAAAGGCCAAGAAAAATCAGCTGGCGACTCTAACATTAGTTTCCTGAATTACCAGAATGAACCCAAAAGTAAAAGTGAAGAATTTGATGGATCATATGTTGTATTTACCAAGTCTCAAAACTAGTCAGCTCAATAAGCAGATAAAGAAAAAATAGAAAAAAAATCTTAACAAATAATTTCAATTGCTAAACGAAGAACTTCACTACCTTTCTAATCAAAGGACCCGGTGATCAACACAAAAGTAAGTACCTCAAATATTCCTTCACCTTCTGCTTCAAATTCGCAGACCAGTCTTACACCTAGTAAAAACCAGATTGATGGACCATCTTCATCTATTTCGAATTCATTTCAGTCATTTGATATAATTGATCACGTTAAGAAGAATAAAATTTAAATGTCTGAGTTTGAATTCTTGCAATCTAACCTTGAGCAGTTAGATAAGTTAGTTCAATGCATCAAAAATAAAATCATCCTTGCAAGACAAGATATTTTAAAATTAACTCCTGTTCACCCAAAGAACACCCCTGCCTGAAATAATCTTGTGATTATTCCTCCAACTGCCCCTGGAAAGACAAAATTATTTTGTCTCCTTGTTGATAAACGGTCATCAGCTGAATAATTGCATAATTGACTTAGGTGCCTTTGACAATGTCATGCCTACCAAAGTGGCAGAATCTCTTGGTCTCATGCTGACCAAGACCTTTGGGTGATGTTTCTCTATGGAAAACAAACAAGTACCTCTACTGGGACAAATCAAAGATGCTCAATTTGCATTTGTGACCTTCCGAAATAAGAGAATCAAAATGACAATCCTGGTGGCCAACGTCCCAGCCTCCTATGGCATTCTTCTCGGGCAAATTTTTTGTAAAGATGTTGGTGGAGAATTAAGAATGGACCTGTTTGAGGCGAGGATTCATGTCAAGGACATAATGCAAAGGTTACTTCCTGAGAAGGAGGCAAAGTACATAGTCACTCAAACTTCAGCCCCTAAAGCTCAAATTTTGCTTGAGTTTTCAGGCATGGGTAATTACTTTCTGTCTACTAAAGATGTTCCTATTTCAGTAGATGAAAGCTTAACAGGTGACAATCCAAAAAAATTAGATAAGACATCACAAGAACTAGTAGGGTGCAGTACACATGAAAAAAGATCTTCTCTTCTTGATGAAGAAAAATCTGATGATGTCTGGATTCTAGAATTCGATGGCAACAACTCTTTTACCGATTTTAGAGTTGGAGTTGTTTTAATATCTCCTCAAAGAGATATTTTTTCATATACATATAAGTTGCAGTTCAGCAACACCAACAACACTACTGAATATGAATCACTGTTGTTCAGATTAAAGGCTGCTCAGGATAAATGTGTTAAGCTCCTTCATACCAAAGGAGATGTTGAGATGGTGGTTTGTCAGGTAAGGAACCTATATCAAACCAAGAATGAGAGATTGCAACATTATTGCAATTTGGTGTGGGACTGCATTGAAAACTTTGATACTTTAAGTATTTCTGTCGTGCCTAGAGAATTCAACAGTCGTGCAGATGCATTAGCTGTCTCTGCTTGGCCCTCACCAAGATTTAAAGAAGACAAGTACACTATTAAGTTGGTCTTTCAACCAAGTGTACTTGATAATGCTGACCATTGGCAGGTATTCAATGGTGATAATAAAATCATTGCTTTTTTGGAACAAAGAGACAGCTTTGAAAAGCTTCAATTTGAAGGCAGTGAATCTTCACTGTGGGAATTAGCTCCGAAAACAAATTCAAAAGCTGATGAAGAGTTCCTTCAGTTCAAAAGAAATAAAATTCCCAAAAGATTAGTTTCTCTTAAGAAACTATTTGACAAGCATGGTAGGTTTATCAAGGAACAACAAATAGATTCAAAATCCTCTAAATATTTTGATCAAATCAATTTGAGTACAGAAGGCAATCTAAAAATGGTCAACATTGAAAGTTTTTGTACCCCTGAAGAGAAACTCAAATTTATCACTTTGCTTCACCATTACGTTGATGTTTTGGCATATTTATATGATGATCTGAAATCTCTCAGACTTGAAAAAAGCAAGCACGAAATTTCTCTCAAGATTGGGTTGTTGCTTCACAAACACAAGCAAATGCAGTACAATCCCAAGATATCAGGCACAATTTTATCTAAAATATAAAAAATACTGAATGCAAAGATTAGTTTCCCAATCTATCATTCCACTTGGGTTGCGAATATAGTCCCTGTAAGAAAGAAGAATGAAAAAATTTGCATGTGTGTTGATTTCAGAAATCTGAATCAATCATCTTTAAAAGATAACTATCTCTTGCCCATCATGGATCAACGACTGCAAACAGTGACTGGCACTGAGATGTTATCAAGTTAGATGGCTTCTTAAGATATAATCAAGTAGAAGTTGGTGAAATAGACCAACATAAGACCACTTTCACAACACCTTCGGGCACTTTTACATATCGAAGAATGCCTTTTTAAGTTTATCAATGTTGGCACCACTTTCCAAAGAGCAATGGATCTTGCTTTCAGAAATTAAATGGGTAAGTTTATTGTGGTATACCTTGATGACTTGACAGTTTTTTTAAGCATCATTCTGATCATGTGCATCGTCTACAATAAGTGTTGGAGCGATGTAAGTAGAATGGTATTTCTCTTAATCCCAAGAATTCAATTTTTAGGGTTACTGAAGGTAAATTTTTCGATCATATTGTGTCTCGAGAAGGCATAAAAATTGACTCATAAAGGGTCAAATCCATTCAAGAGCTTGCTCTTCCTTCCAGTAAGACTACGGTTCACTCTTTCTTTGGAAATGTTAATTTTTTGTGAAGGTTCATTCCTGAATTTGTAGAGAAGACTCGCCACATTGTCAATCTGATGAAAGACAAAGCCACTTTCAACTAGAATGAAAAAGACAAATCAACATTTCAAGATATCAAATAAGCTATTACCCATGCCCTAATTCTATTTTGTCTTTATTACACCAAAGACTTCATGATGTATAACTATGCTTCTGAACAAATGCTTTCAGCCATCTTGGTTCAGCAAAATAAAGGTGTGAAATCTCCCATCTTCTTTATGAGCTGTCCTCTCAAAGCTCATGAGCTAAAGTATTCAAACATGGATAAGCATGCCTATGTTGTGGTAAAGGCGATAAAACATTTTTATTTTTACATCTTAAACTCACACACTGTTACTTTGGTTCCTAATACAACAATCAAGTCCATACTAACTCATTAAGAGTTTGAAACTAGAAGGGAAAATTGGATTGCTAAAATCTAAGAGTTTGATCTTGTTATCAAACCTATGAATCTTGTGTGGGGAAGGGGCCTCTGCCAATTAATTGCTAATAACATACCAGAAGAGGTAGGGCATGAAGAAGCAGAAGTTGAAGACACACCAATAATTTTTTTTGTCACCACTACGAATGAGTGGTATTCAAATATTGCTCATTTTCTTACCTATAATGAGTGTCATGTTCACCTGTCTTGTAAAGAAAAGAGGATTGTTAAGTTTAAAGCTTCAAATTTTGCCTGTGGAACAACAGTCTATATAAGAGAAACCTTGATGGGGTATTCCTTTGCTGCGTGGATAAAGTGCAGCAAAACAAACTTTTCGAGTCCTTCCACAATTTAGCTTGTGAAGGACATTTTTTTACACGTGTGATTGCCCATAAAATTCTATGAGCCAGGTACTATTGGCCTACTCTATTTCGAGATTCATGCGCTTGGGTGCGTAAATGCGAGCTGTGTCAATAGTTCATTGGCAAATCCAAGTTGGTTGTGTTACCTCTCAACCCTGTGGTGATAGAAGAGCCATTTCAGTAATAGGAAATTGATTTCATTGGCACTGTAAATTCATCCTTGAGTGCTAGACATGATTATGTCCTCACAACCATAGACTACTTTACCGAGTGGGTGGAAGCCATTCCCGTCAAGCGTGCCACTTCAGAGGTGTTATGTAATTTTCTCAAGGAAAACATCATTTTCAGGTTTGAGGTCCCAACTAAGATTGTAACAGACAATGCAACTTGTTTCCCTTCTCATGAGATCACTCAGTTCTGCTACTATTATGGAATTATTCTCTCCCACTCTTCTGACTATTATCTGTAAGAAAATGGTCAAGCATAATCAAGCAACAAGAACCTGGTGACCATTATCAGGAAGCTAGTAGATGATAACTAGAGAACCTAGCATAAGGTATTGCTTGATGCTTTATGGGCATACATAATTACACCGAAGAGGGTGATAGGTATGTCCCTATTTCAACTTTTGTATGGTCTCAATGCTGAGATACCAATCACCCTGGAATTACCAGCATTAAAATTAGCAAAGGCAATAGAAGATTCAACTTTTAAAAGTTCCATCGACAAAAATATTATGTGCTTGACTAAACTTAATGAGCAACGAACTATGGTGGTGGACTGAATTATTGCACATCAAAGTCTGGTAAAGAGACTGTTTGACTAGAAAGCAAAGATCCATGATTTTCAGATTGCAGATCAAGTCTTGTTGTGGGATAAGAGGAGAGAACCAAAAGGAATACATGAAAAATTTAATTCTTTATGGAGAGGCCCATTTGCCATTCATCGTTTAAATGGTGAAAATAGTTTTTTGTTGAAATATCAAGATGGAACGTCATTTACTCTACCTCACAGTGGGCAGCATCTGAAACACTTCAATCCTTAAAGTATCAGATAAGTCTAGTTGTACATTTGTATATATGTATAGTCTTTCTTTACTTTATGTTTTTTATTTATTTTTGGTGTTGTTTGATTTTTAGCGCTTTTATTTTTGGGTAGAATGACTTCATAGCCCAATGGCATAGATGAAGGCACTGAGATTCTGGTTTCTACTCCCTTCAATTGCTTATATTTTCAATCGATGGAAGTTCCTCAACTAGAGCCAACTATTGTTTGTAAAATCTGTCACTTGCTTTTGTGGACAACATACCAAACATTTTGGTCATGCAAACCAAAACTCTCTTTTCTTTCTCAAAAATGTTCTGAGCAGTTAAGTTTTTCAAATATTTAAGCCTTTTTAGCTAAAGAAGTCACAGGTTCAACAAGCATGCTTTTTTTAAAGGAAGTTCAAAATACTTAAAGCTTTTCCTTAGTGTTTTGAGGATGGTTCAACGCAAAGGTTCGATCAAAAGACTTAACGATGGGCTTCAAACAATTAGAATGAACCAATGAACCATTGAACCACGCTTCCACAAGGTTCAAAGGTTCAATGAGTTCAACGACTTCAGCGGACTTAAAGAAAAGAAGGCTTCAAAGAGTTAACATTGAATCATTGAACCTTGAACCATTTTGGTCCAAAGGTTCAAGGTTCAATGAGTTCAATAAGTCCAAAAGACTTAAAGAAAAGAAGGAATCAAAGAGCGAAGATTAAACTGTTGAACCTTGAACCAAAAGAGTTCAAAGGTTCAATGAGTTCAAAAGTTCAAATGACGTAGACGGACTTAGAAAATTTATAGAGTTAGAAGCCTCGAAGAAATTAAAAAAATAAGATTAAATCGTTGAATTGTTGAACCTTGAACCAAAATGGTTCAAAAGGTTTAAAGGTTCACCGAGTTCAATAAGTTGGATAGACTTTGAGAATAAAAAAGGCTTCAAAGAAAGAGACTGAACTATTGAACCATTGAACCTTTGAACTAAAAGAGTTCAAGGTTCAAAGTTCAAAGGGTTCAAAGAGTTCAAAGTTTGAACATAAGCTTCAAGCAAATGGATGAAGCGAAAGATTCTAGAAAGAAGTTCAAAGAAATGGTTCAACCAAAGAAGAAAAAAAAAGCAAACGCAACACTTCACAAAATGATTGAACCAATGAACCATTAAATCTTTGAACCAAAAGAGTTCAAGGTTCAAGATTTAAAGAGGTTCAAGGCAACCAATGATGTCCCCATGGACGTCAAATTCAGGGTGATGGAATAATCGTTGGTTTTTAAAAAGACATGAGAACAAGCTCAGCGACCAGCCAAGGAAAGAGCCAAATGAGCCAGCTAAAAGCGAGAAGATAGCCCCGAGAGCTTAGATTGCTAAGAAGAGACAAAACGTGAGAAGGAAAGAGAGAGAGAGCAACTACAGAAAATCTAGAAATATCTGTAGGAGAGTTATTTCCATTACGTGGAACAGTCCACCAAGTGGACATTAGGGAACACAAACATTCAATGATGCAGCTTATTTTTCTTCGTTGAGTAAAGGCGAATGGAAAGCGGTGTAACCATTATGAAGAAGACCAGACAACCCATGTTGGGGAAGGGATATTTGAAAGGATTCAAAACGTCAAAGTCAAGGCTGATGACTTGTTCCAGCATGGCCCTTTCACAGATATTCAATGCATTCAATTCAGCATGGGCTGTTTTTATGAAAACAAGCACCCAAGTCCTTCTTGTAATGCTATATATTGTAATCTCTCATTTTGTATAAGAGAGCTCACTTTGTTATCAAAAGCGAAGCTCTGCCCAAATTGAAAGGCAATTTTGAGACTTTGAGCTCAGACTGTTAATCATATTCTGTTAAATGAATGAGAAAACAAGTGACATTTCAAACTTTGTGTTGGAATAAGCTTGTGTCATCTAGAAAATTATTCTTGTCTGTTTCCTAAATACAGTTTTGTCCATTTAATCAAACAAGCAGAACAAGTGGAAGTAAGCTGGAAGATGTCCTAAACCTGACTTTGGGAGACTTTGTGCTACCATAATTGTCTTTAGTTTGTGTTTTGTGTAAAGGATACTGGAGAGACTTTGAGCTCTCTTTATCCTTCGTAACCTTTTACTCTATTGTAGTTGAAGTGGAGACTTTAGGCTACGCTTCAAACTACTGTGTTTCTTTGTCTTAATCAATGGGAGAGACAACAAAAGACTTTGTTCTTTTGTTAATTTTTTGTGATTTTTGTTACTACCTAGGGAGAATCCTATTGTTTGTTGAATATCACTTTTGAAAGAAGAGAAGTGCTTTCAGTAATCACACTAGAATTCTCCTCTGTTCTGTAAACATCATCTCTGAAAAAAAAAGATGGATGGTATGATTTCACCCCTGTGTCTATTTTCAGCTTATATATATGCTATACTATATAATAAATTATAGGGAAGCTCCCATTGCTGAGAGGAGAGATTTATCTCATTCTGACTGTGGTCACTGTTGGGTGAATATTTTGTCAGCTAGCTAACTAGTGACCAAAATAGTTCCTATCACCACAACATAGGGAGATTGGTCGTCCAGATGTGCAGGTTTACTGCATCACAAGGAGACAAATCTCTCCTCTCATCAAGGGGAGGTTCTTTATTAAATATACAAAACTATATATAATATAAATAGGCAAAAAATAACACATGGGGGTGGGACAAACCATCCATCTCTCTTCTTTCAGAGATGATGCACACAGACAAAGGAGAAAAGCTTGGCTGTAAACGTTGAAGGCACTTCTCTTCTTTCAGAAGTGTCTTTACAAGAAACAGTAGGGGTTTTTTTTAGATAGTGAAATAACCAATGATCAAAAGGGCGTAGTAACAGCAGGATGAAACAGAGCGCAAAGTCTTCACCTCAACTGCTCAAAGAGTATATCACAAAGGATAATGGGGGCACAAAGTCACCCCAAAATTTTCAACACAAAAATGAAAGAAAACACAGATTGAAATCAATTGTGAAAGCACAAAGTCTTCCCACAGTTGGTTTCATGACACTTCCCTATTACCTTCACTAATTCTACGTACCAAATTAAATGAATAAGGACACCTTCAGATGACACAACTCAGAATAACACAAAGTCTGTGAAAACTTGCTTTCTCATTCAAATAACAATGGAAATAAAATTACAACCTGAGCTCAAAGTCTCAGTCTTTCTCTTTCAAAACTGGAAATAACTCTTTCGAAGATATTTTTGATCATTTGGTCTCACTCCTCTCTTCACTACTTAAGCGATTCTTTGCTCTTTATAGCCCTTCTTGCCTAAGTCTTTGGGGGGTCCTTTCTACGTCTTTGACAAGTGGCAAGTTCCACTGTTATGAAACTCATTAGAAACTTATGAAAAATGGGGTCCACGACACGTTTTGACTGAGCGACTCCAAAAGGGGAACACGAATGCAAACACTTGTCATGTTCCGCTGAGTCATAACAGGACACATGACGTATTTCACTTAACTTATAGAAGCTTTAGAAACTTTTGCGGGTCCTACAAAAGATGACACGTGGCGGCTTTTGCTTTGCTTTATAATGGACACGTGGCAGCGTCTGCTGCACTTTGTCTTTTTCCATCGGGGACTTTTTTGTGGGCTTTTTCTCTTCAATCGGGCTTTTCCTTTGCTTTCTTCGAGCTCTCTTCCCGAGTGAATTCCTTCGGACAATTTGTCCGAAGGACTCTACTTTGTTTTTTGCCTTGTTCATTTTTTTGAATGAGTTCACTTTATTCGTTTTGGCTCACGGCCCTCCGCAAGGGCACTTGACTTGATTCACGGCCCTCCGTAGGGGCATTTGTTCCTTCGACCGTGGGGCTGCCCCTTGAATCTGTCGATTGAACCGACCGATTGAACTAACTTTGGTTCAATGGTTCATTCTTTGTTATTTGCCCAAGTCCTTTGTTCTTTTGCACCAAGCGCGTTGAACCAACTTGGTCGTTGAACCCATTGAACCTTTGAACCAAAGTGGTTCAAAGTTCAATGGTTCAAGCCTAAGTCCTTTATTATATGCTGATTAAAATCCTTTGATTGAACCGAGGTGCTGAACCAATCCTGAAAATGACTAAGTGTTAGAAGCTTATTCTTTTGACTGATCTTGCCTGCAGAAGCTTTTTTAACCTGTTGCTTTGAGAAGGGAAGAGAGAAATTTTGGTTTGTAGGTTGTCCCAAAAAATGAGTGGCATTTTTCGGGGACAACAGCTGGCTCCAATTGGGGAACTACCTTCAGTTGGAAAGATGAAACACAGTTGAGCGGAGTAGAAACCAAAATCTCTAGTGCCTTGAAGTGTGCCATTGGGCTATGGAATCGCACTACCCAAAAAGAAAGGTTCTAAAAATGAAAATGAAAAGTACAAAACAGAACTAAAGACTATACATTGAAGCGCTTTGAAGCGCTTCACATGCCACCCATTGTGAGACAGTGAAAATGGTGTGCCATCCTGATAAACCAGTAGGAAACCATTTTGTATCCAGAAATGGTGACGGGTGAATGAAACTCTCCACCAGGAAACCATTTTTCTGTGTCTTTCCCTTGGTTTTCTTCTCTTCTTGCCCCAAATTAAGACTTGACTTTTGTTCCAAAAACCATGAATCTTTGCTCTCCTGACAAAGAGTTCCTTTTTTTGATTTTGATGGGCAGCAGCACGGCCTAGTACCATAATTTGTTATTCTGATAGTTCAACCCAGCACATGTCTTGATTGTCAGCATTAGACCCCTGACAAGCCATCAGCTCAGAATCTCCTTTGGTGTGAAGGAGTTCGATCTCTTCATCCTAAGCAGTCTTCAATCTGAGCAACAGAGATCTGCATCCAGTATGAGTGAAAGAATTGATGCCATCGGATTCCAGGATCCAAGCATCATTAGAAGCTGATCTTTTATTAGATTTCTCTTCATCAGAGATGGAAGATCCTTTTTTATTTGTACTGTGCCTTAAAATTTTTTTTGATGCCTTGTTTAGATGAAATTGTAGATTGTCAGCTACAAGAATTTCATCAGCTGGGACATGAGCATCCTCTGTGGTCAAGAAATAATTACCCCTGTCTGAAGGCTCAAATACAATTTGATCAACAGGTGCTGACGTTTGGGTAACCACAATCTTTGCCTCAGACAGGTCCGATCCTGATTCTCCACCAATGTTTAACTGCTTAGGATTGGCTTGCAGGGATTCAAACTCAGTCTTTTAAATTTTAAATTTCTTGACATGATCAATCATTTCAAATGACTGAGATGGACTTGGAAGAGAGGATGGGAGTTCATCTTTTTACTTTTTGAGAGGGGGAGGACTGATCTGCGAAGTTGAAGTAGAAGGTGCAGAGATGTTTGATGGACTAACCTTCTCGGCAATCACTGGGTCCTTTGACTAGAAAGACAGAGTGGTTCTCCGCTTAGCAATTGGAATTACAAGCTGAGTTCATTCCTCTATTCTTTCTTTATTAGCTTGCTGGGTTGACTGATTCTCAGACCGGGTGAATACTGCGCATGATTCCTCATCTGCTTCACCTTCACTTCTGGGTTCGTCCTGGTAATTTAGGAAACCAATGTGCGAGTCGTTAGCTGATTTTTTTTATCTTCCATGAAGAGACCAACATTATTTCCTTGCTCCTACTCAGGTGGAAAATATGAAACATGTTCTATTTCTAGATATCCCACTGCTGAGTTGGTTGGAGGTGCTTCAGGGACAAGGTTCCTCTGTGGGGAAGGAAGATGATTTGGTTGCCGTTGACTTTTGGCAGCATTGCATTAGTATACCTGATTCTGAAATGTCCTCCTGGGCATATCTCTATATGCAGGAGCAGATGACATCCCTTGTGCCATTTGCTTTTTGAGAGCTAACATCTCATTTGCTAGCTTTTATACCATTGGGTTAGTGGTGACTGCAGGTGAATACTCAGAAGATGAAGAGGATTTACCTTTATTAGGGTCTCTCCTTATCTTTTTTGCCAAGATAAGGTCATTTTCTACCTCAGTAGCCAAGTCTTGAGTAGCCTCAAGGTCTATATGTCTAGCCCATCTCAACAGAAAACTCACTTCAGGAAACAATGAGTTGATGAAGAAACACATGAGATTTTGAGGTGTCGGTTGGGCGATAATGAAAATCCTATGCCTTAGCTTGTTGAACTCGGCAATGAAGTCCCTCATAGGCTCATGGGGCTCCTTCTTCATTTGCGTGAGCTGGGCTAGCAAGGCATGTGCATCCTCTGCTGGCCTGAACCTGGCTTCAAATTTAGCTTTGATAGCGTCTCAGCCAGTCACTGATCCAGTCTACAGATGGTAAAACCAGTTTGTAATAGCACCTTGTAGTGTCTCCATGAAAAGCCTGACTGCCACGTCTTCAAATTCCACACCTATAACACCATAAGCTATGCTAAAAGTTGTAATGTGTTCATCAAGGTGAACTCTCCCATCACCAAAGAATTTAGAGAAATTCTTTCTTGAACTAAGTGGTAGCATATGCAGGGGTGGAGTTAGATTAAGTGGGCCAAAAGAGTTACCTCAGGGGCCTCGAACTGCCATGATGGGATTATGAAAAATAGAGATAATGCATCTGGGTGGAATGGCCAGATTGCAGGACAAAAATGAAAAAGAACTGGCCCTGCTTCAGCTTGAGGCTTGAGGCTTTAGACTACGCACTCTTTTCCAATGACTCTAGTTTTGCAGACCAGATAAAATAATGGAAACGGGGATGGAAGATGGTAAGGCTAATGATAGTGGGTAAGACATGGAACGGAGTCGCCAGGCTTTATAGTGGATAAGGGTTATAATGATTATGGGTAAGACACAGGTGATGTTTCAATCTGAAATTTGAGGTTTCAAATTACACAAAATTACTGTGTCCCCAACGGAGTCGCCAAAAATTGTTGGATGAATATTTTGTCGGCCAGCTAACTGGTGACCAAAATAGTTCCTATCACCATAGCATAAGGAGATTGGTCGTCCAGATGTGCAAGTTCACTGCATCACAAGGAGACAAATCTCTCCTCTCATCAAGAGGAGGTTCCCTATTAAATATGCGGAGCTATATACAATATAAATAGGTAGAAAATAACACATGGGGTGGGACAAACCATCCATCTCTATTTTTTTAGAGATGATGCACAAAGACAAAAGAGAAAATCTTGGCTATAAATGTTGAAGGCACTTCTCTTCTTTCAGAAGTGTCCTTATAAGAAACAATAGGCGTTTCTTTCAGATAGTGAAATAACCAGTGATCAAAAGGGCGTAGTAACAACAAGATGAAATAGAGCGCAAAGTCTCCACCTCAACTGCTCAAAGAGTATATCACAAAGGATAATGGGGGCACAAAGTCGCCCCAAAATCCTCAACACAAAAAAGAAAGAAAACACAGATTGAAATCAATTGTGAAAGCACAAAGTCTTCCCATAGTTGGTTTCAGGACACTTCCCTATTACCTTCACTAATTCTACGTACCAAATTAAATGAATAAGGACACCTTCAGATGACACAAGTCAGAATAGCACAAAGTCTGTGAAAACCTACTTTCTCATTCAGATAACAATGGAAATGAAATTACAACCTGAGCTCAAAGCCTCAGTCTTTCTCTTTCAAAATAGGAAGAGTTTCGCTCTTGTAAAGTGAAAAGTCTCTCTTACAAATGATATAATTAACAAATTTATAGCCACTAAGCAAGGATTGGCACCTTTTTCCATGGGACGGTCCATGCTGTAGTCAATGTTTTCAATGTGTCTCTAGTTTTGTCTAGAGAGACCACGCTGAGAACAGTGTGCTGCCATAACTATGGCGTCTCCCTTCATCTAACATGTCTCTTCTTTGGTATGGAGTGTCTGGTCTTTTCTCTGATGTCTGCGTAACTGTCCAATTTGCCATTACTTCATGGAAGAAAAAAATAGGCTTGCGTCTTTGGTTTGGTGCACTCAGAAGTCTACTCGATCCACTGTTTCACCTACTGAAAATAACTCTTTCGAAGATATTTTTGATCCTTTGGTCTCGCTCCTCTCTTCATTGCTTAAGCACTTCTTTGCTCTTTATATCCCTTCTTGCCTAAGTCTTTGGGGGGTCCTTTCTACGTCTTTGACAAGTGGCAAGTTTCGCTGTTATGAAACTCATTAGAAACTTATGAAAAATGGGGTCCACGACACATTTTGCCTGAGCAACTCCAAAAGGGGAACACAGATGCAAACACTTGTCACGTTCTGCTGAGTCATAACATGACATGTGACGTATTTTGCTTAACTTATAGAAGCTCTAGAAACCTTTGTGGGTCCTGCAGAAGATGACACGCGGTAGCTTCCGTTGCACTTTGTCTTTTTCCATCGAGCACTTTTTCGTGGGCTTTTTCTCTTCAATCAGTTTTTTCCTTTACTTTCTTCGGGCTCTCTTCCCAGGTGAATTCCTTTAGACAAAATGTCTGAAGGAATTCCTTCGGACAGTTTGTCCGAAGGACTCTACTTTGCCTTTTGCCTTGTTCATTTTTTTGGAGTTCACTTTGTTCGTTTTGGCTCGCGGCCCTCCGCAAGGGCACTTGACTTGATTCACGGCCCTCTGCAAGGGAATTTGTTTCTTCGACCATGGGGCCGCCCCTTGAACCTATCGATTGAACCAACTTTGGTTCAACGGTTCATTCTTCGTTATTTGGCCAAGTCCTTTGTTCTTTTGCACCAAGCGCGTTGAACCAACTTGGTCATTGAACCCATTGAACCTTTGAACCAAAGTGGTTCAAAGTTTAATGGTTCAAGACTAAGTCCTTTATTATTTGCTGATTGAAATCCTTTGATTGAACAGAGGTGATGAACCAATCCTGGAAATGACTAAGTGTTAGAAGCTTGTTCTTTTGACTGATCTTGCTTGCAGAAGCTTTTTGTAACTTGTTGAACCTGTGACTCTCCTTTACGAAAAAAGCTTTAAAAATGAGGAATTTGAAAGATCAAAACAAATTTTGAGAAGGGAAGAGAGAAATTTTGGTCTGTAGGTTGTCCCAAAAAATGAGTGGCATTTTTCGGAAACAACAGTCACCACACCTATTTTACCGTATAAATCTCCTTATATTGTGGTTGATATAACCATTTTACCATCAGTCAGCTGGTGACAAAATATTCACCCATCACTTCTCACCAAACATGAGGTTGTTTCTTGTTGAATAGCTTCATTTGCTAAGTGTTATTCATGAATACATTACTTTACAAACTCTCGATTTCATGGATATATAACATTGAATTATATGATATTCACTGCTTAAGTTGTTATTGACATTACAAATTTAAGGGTCTAATTCATTCTTCAAGTCTTTACATCATTGACTGTTAGTCTATAATACAAAGATTACATTGTGATAAATCTATGATTAGATTTTAAATTAGCCTCTATTATGAATCCTTTGCATTTAATTATTTTATTTGTCATGAGTAAGACGGCTTATTAAGAAAATAATATCTTATTAAATATAACGTTGTAACCATATCTATAAATAATAATATAATCTTCATGAAAGATTTATTTAATGTTAAGCTTAATGCATTTTTTGTGGATAGGTTATCTTATAGAAAAGTAGACTTAAGGTATAAAGGACAGAAAAATAATGTTGTTGTAGATCGACATAAGGACTAAACTAGAAGATCATGTTAAAGATTTACTTTCTACCTTCCTACTCAAGAATTTGCTTTTGAAATATAATGCATTAATTTATTTCAAGTATTCTTTACTTTTAAATATCAAATTAGACCAATAATTTAAGGTTAAACAAAACTACGCAGTGCTCAGTATTAAGCGGTGCCTTTGGCTTTTGTTTATGGGTGATGTCATCACATTTGAGCTGCTGTATCCATAACCTAACACAGTTGTGACAATGATATCTGGGCATTATCTCTATAAACCGTTGAGGATAAATAAGGACCATGTCGTGTCATTGAGACCAAGGGGTGGGATAATCCCTCTTGGTCAACAACACTAATTAAGATAAGAAAACAAATTGAACTACCTTAAATGATTCTGATTTGTGAATTTATGAAACAAAAATGGAGAAAGTATATTTCTTATTCAAAACTCAAGACCACCAAAAAAGAGCAATAAAACTTAGGATTAAGAGTGTTAAACAAGTTATTATCAAGAAACTACCAACCATATGGCTCTCAGATAACAAAACTTTGGCAACAACAAATGTAAGAATTAGGTTGTCTAAAGTAAAGATCAAAAATATTGTTAATGTAAATACAAGTGGAAAGCGGATGTAGCTTGCAAATATTAATTTCTATTTTTTGTTAATATTTAGGGTTAGTTTAGTTAAATAAGTATCCAGTTACTTAAACTAATACTTTTTATTCTCTCATTTGGGTAGCAATCACAGAAGAACTATCTTGGGAACTGGGCCCTAGAAATGGCTTCATACCCAAATCTACAGTTTACATGAAACTTAAAATAGAAAAAGAACTACATGCATACTACAACTTGATTCTGTTCAAAAGCAGGTATGTAGGTAGTCTAAAAAAGAAAGGATGCGTCCAATACACAGGTAAATAAGATGGGTTGGGGTTGTGCACTAAATAACATTAAAGTTAAATGAAAATGCAAGACCATTATAATAAGACCCTAGTTTAGATAAACAAAGCAAAGATAAGAACTCTGTGATATACTCTAAAGGATCTCAGTTAGATCATCATAGTTCTCAAGGCTTTAAGCCAAATTTTGAGGCAAAATGTGACTATTTGTTATATGTTTTATACTCCTATCATTGTGACTTCAGTGTTTATCCAATAAAAATGAGTGGTGAACAGTGAGCGACTCAGGATCTAGTTGATTCTAATGAGTCAAGTCTCTAGCCAAGGCATAACCTACTCATGTGTAAGGTGCCTAACCCGTATGGTTAGATGCTCACCTATTTGGCAAAAGATAATAGATGCCTAACCTGTATGGTTATATGCTTGCATGTTTGGCACAAGATAAAGGAATGCCTAACCTGTATGCTTAAAATGGTTGTCTATTTAGCAAAGAATAACAGATGCCTAACTCATATGGTTAGATTCTTGTTTGATTGACAAAAAATATTTGATAGAATAAAGTATATTCAAGTTATATTCACATACAAACATTAATTAAATAAAAAAAACTATGTTTTAGGATAGGATTTAGTCCCTACGATAGAGGTTCAACATGAATATGGTGATACCCAAACTTAAGATCAATTTTGGAAAAGACTTCTACACCATGGATATGACAGAAAAATGCCTTAATATTTAGATGAGGATAATAGTTCTTTGCTTTAATCTTGTTAATATTTTTTTAATTGATTCATAACCTCATGTCCCATCCTTCTTTGGCGCAAGCATAATTGGGCTTCTGCAAGGCAATGATTTGGGCATGATGTGTCCATTATCCATGATTTCATGGTTCTACCACTTGATCTATTCATTATCTAAAAATGATATGTTGTATAAAGAGGCTTGAGGTAAAGATAGTTAAGGGATCAAATCAATAGTATTGTTTAATGTACAATATGTAGAAATTTATTTAGGTGACTGAAAGATATCCTTGTATTAATATAGTTTATAATTCAATTATTATGTCTTTGTTATTGTTGGACAAACCACACTATGATATGGTGCCACAAAGATGTTATTACATTTACTTATTACCATAAAGAGTATACTTATTACTAGAACTGATAATATTCTTGCACTTCCTGGCACTAATGACTGAAAGCTTATGAACTAACTACAATATGTGGTATTTTAGATCATGATAATCTATCACAACATTTTAAGGATTTACTTCATAGACTACATGTCAATTGTAAATATATGGTTGACCACGTGTAAAACATCACACACCTCTAATGGTGAGATGTTACAAAGGATTGCATTTTTAAAAAGTTTGATTTTGTACACCAAGTGACACTAGTAGGCGATCCATTTCTTAAGGCCTACACTAGACCATATACTAGCATGTAGTTATGGATGATGCATCAATTTTAAGTTTAATTTTTTAAAACATGGTTCAGGAGAAATTAAATTCTACTAACTTCCATTGGAAATGATGAAGTGTATTGGCTCATCATTGATCTACATTTGTTAATGAAATAATATTTTTAATTCATATAATTTCTTGTTGGGGGATGTAGAGATATTTTTAGTACCGACCATATCATTGGGTTCATAATCTATTATTTACTTACCTTTTTATAGTGCTAGATAACTCGTACCCACTTCTTGAGTTGTGCAAGTAGAGAGCTCATAGTGTGACACTCTTAATCGAATTAAATATTGAAGTTATAAATTAAACAACACTTTCCAATCTTGGACTACTTGTTCTAAACATTTGAAAATTATTTTCCACTCCCCGGTATGATGATTCAATCAATAGACATACAAATAGAAGGCCTTCAATGTAATTATTCAGATTGTAAAATGTCCTCATATGGGAAGCAATTGATTGGTTTTAGGAAATCACATAACTTTGTGATCCTCATATTTACTACCCATTTTTGGTGCTATGGTGGTTTTACTTCTCTTTTTTTTGGCAAATCTTCAATTGTGAATTACATCATTTCTAATAGGCCCATATTTTTTCATGGCTGCTAAATATTTATGTTTCAAATTTGACTTCACGTTGTTTTGATCACTATGTCTTATATTTTATGCTAGCACTCAACTCTCCACTTGTATCTCCTAGCATTATTAAACCCCAACAAAATACCACCATCAAGGCAATAGATGGAGTGATTAAGGATGAAGAGGGATGAGGAGGAATGAAGTATGATGAGGGAGTCATTAGGGATCATGAGGGATGGTGAGGGTCAATGCGAGAGTGATTAGGGAGGATGAGGAAGTGATGAGGGATGATGAGGGATGGTGAGGGTTAATAAGGGATTGATTAGGGGTGATGAGGGATGAGGAAGGAGTGATTAGAGATGATTAGGATGATAAGGGATGGTGAAGGTCAATGAAGGAGTGATTAAAGATAACGAGGGAGTGATTATAAATGTTGAGAAATGGTGAGGGTTAATAAAGAAGTGATTAGGGATGATGATGGATGAGGAGGGAGTGATTAGGAATGATGAAGTGGTGATTAGGGATGATAAGGGAGTGATTAGGGATTATGAGGGATGTTGAGAGCTAATGAAGGAGTCATTAAGGATGATGAGAGAGTGATTAAAGATGATGACGGATAGTGAGGGTTAATGAGGGAGTGATTAGGGATGATAAGGGATGAGGTCTAAGTGAGAAGGGATGATGAGAAATAATGAGGGTCAATGAAGGAGTAATCAGGGATGATGAGGGACTGATTAAAGATGACTAGGGATAGTGAGGGTCAATGAGGGAGTGATAAGGAACAATGAGGAATGATGAGAGAATGATTAGAGGTGATGAAGGATGAGAAGGAAGTGATCAGGGATGAGGGAGGGATGATGAATAAGTGAAATTAATATAAAGTGGTCTTTGATGTGTGTTGGTCATCAATATGACCTATGCTATCGTAATCGCACCACTTTGGATCAAGTGCAAAGTGAGTGGTTTGCAAACTTCAATTTTGACAAACCTAGGACTCTTAGAAACCCCTAGAATAAATTCAAAAGGCACAAAAACCTAAAAAATGACTATGTTTACCAAAAATGGACATTAATTGTAAAATTTATGTCCTAAAATCCCTAAGTTCAATACTTAGACCCTAAAAATGCCTAAGTACTGACCATATTGGATTTTAAAAAACTATTTTTCACATCAAAAGGTGTGTAGTTGTGAAATCAACTCTATGAGATGCAAAGTGACCATAATTTCTTATATTTACTAAAATAAATTTAAAGTATAAGTATATAAATTACATACTTATACTTAACATTTAGAGTAGTAAATATAAGCTTCAGGTCAAGATTGAATTCATGTACATGTTCACATGATTTTAAATACGAAATAATAGAACATGATCATGTAATTATTTTTACAATAATGTGATCACATTAGCTTTAGGTCAAGATTGGCTTCATGTACATGTTCACATGCTTTTATGTGAAAAATAATAGGAATGGGATCATCTTATCTATTAATGCAATCACGCTATTGCCGAGCCATAATTTAAATAACATGATCGCATAATGGGAAATGTCCACGGAATTGTCCCCCAACTCTGTGCACTTACCCATACACACACACACACACACACACACACACATATATATATATATCGTGTATGTGTGTGTGTGTGTGTGTGTGTGTGTGTGTGTGTGTACATGCATACAAATATATATGTATTTATGTATGTGTGTATATAAAATGGGCTAACTACACAACACAAGCTAATAATTGTTTGGATTTCTGGTTTTAATAGAAGTAGAAGTGTATATTCTCTCGAGTCAATTCAACTAAAAACTTCCTATACTCTAGAATTAAGATGCGAGTAACTCTTGAATGTCAATGCCCAAAAGTACCAATAATCCTCTATTTATAACAAAATACATTTTCCTTTTACCGGATCAAGGAATTACAAGTTGATGACTTAGGTTATCGGTAAAGGGATAGATGTTTGTAAAGCAAAAAATTCTCCAAGCATTAACGTAGTGGAGAAAAGACACATCCATAACGTCCTTGTCAAATAGGAAAAGTATATTCTTTTGGTTATGTCATACAAAAAATAGATTACCCAATGGGGAATAAAATGATTGTATAGGAAGAAGAAAATTTGAAGTGCCACAATGTATCATCACATGCAAATAAAATGCCAAGTTACATGCCAACCTAGTAACATAAAAGAACCAAAGCCAGTGGCTAACTACTAATGGTTTAAGCTTTGTTAGTAAACTTTTTTATCATTGTTAGAGTCAACACCTCTATCAACTTTGCACGGGTAGAGAGAAAACACTCAGAATAGGCCCATGATGCTTCCCTTCTTAGTTTTTATTAATCTTAGTTTGTCATAATCATAGTAATTTTCATCATCAAGATCCTTCTAGATCCACCATGAATCTTCATGTTATTCAAAGATAATTGGAGTCATGAAATGATCTTGGACCCAATCCAGACTTCTACTGTGAAGGTACAAAAGGAAAAGTTTCATGGCCTCTTCATTGATGCTTGCATCAAAATATTCTAGTGCTTTAGGGGTATATACATACTTGAAACCATGAATGGGTTTCCATATTTGGAATTGGTCTTCTTAGAATTGACAAGAAAATAAACGACATGAAACTTGATGTTAAGATTAAGATAATAAATTGTTGATTTAACCATCTTAACAAAACATTCAAAATGATTTGTACTTGGCTAATATGGAAAATATTTTAATAACAACGCCTTCAGGTATCTTGTGATTTTGCTCAATATGTGTTGTATTTTTTCATCTCGTGTTTCTCCTCCGTACTAGTAAGACCATGTGAATTGATGACAAGGAAACTTAAAAACAATCCAACCATTTGCTCTAGCTGCCAGTCAAAGGGTTTCCCATTTTTTCTCTACATGCTAAATTGATAAATAGAGAAAATATTTCTATAATGGTACAAATTTCATTCATAAAACGCTGATGAAACATATATGCATTTTTCTACCACCAATGTTCAACAACTTTTTGGGTGGTGTCTTCTCCAAATGTTCTCCATAATTCTTCAAAGTTTGTTTCCCATTGCAAGGGATTTGTGTGGATCTTTGAAAGCCAACCCTACCTTCTTATAGGACTACTTGGATTTGTAATCCACATTTCTATAGGATATAATGCTTTGATTATTGGTGGAAGTGAGCCAGATTCATTAATTATGAATAGAGAAAATTATGAATTTTTTTATTGTCCTTTTCTTCTAGCCTATAACATCATTACCAATTTTATGTTGTGATTAGTACCCCCAATTGATAAAGTATCTGTTATGCAATTATGCTTGGCTTGTTTATATACAATCATACAATTAAAATGATTGAACCAAATCACCCATCTACTCAAAATATGATTTCCTATTTGGGATGAATGGGGCTTTTGGATAATATTCTATAACTCTTTTAGATATGTTCTTAGAGTGAATGGTCTAGGCAAAAAATATAGCTTGAATTTGTCAATAACAAACATAACAACTTTTATTTCATTTTTGAATGAAAGGTAATTCAACTGAGTATGTGACTAGTGCCTAAATTGTAAGCATAAACTTCCTATTTTTTTGTGTGTCTTTTCATTTAAAGCACATATCCAATAATATTTACTATAATCAGTCTCTAGTGTGAAAGGACCATCACTAGGTAGTTTTAAGCGTGGAAGTATTTTGATCTCTTCCTTGATATTGATCATTGCTTGTGTCATTTCATCTGTCCATGGAGAAGGGATTTTTTTCAGCCTTTGCATAAAATTTATTTTATCACGTGTCTGATCTTTATAAAAAACATTGAAATAATTAAGTGATCCTAGAAAGGCTTGAAGGCATTAGTTATTTCTAAAGGCTTGATTGTAATAGTTAAGTGATACTTTAAAAAGATGTTCTTGGAGATTTATAGAACCCTTACTATTACAAGAAACTCAATATCATGAACACCTACCACCACCTTTCTTTTCGAAAGCACAATACCTTTTTTTGTTATCAATATAAGAAAGAATTTTAAGTGCTCAAGATGGGTATTTTAAATCCTTACTACAAATTAAAATATCGTCAATAAAAATTGTAACAAAGCTATAATCCCCCAAAATAATATCCATTCTTTTTTTGGAATTCATTTGGGAAATTCTTAAGTTCAAATGGCATTACTTGCCATTCATAATGCTTATGAAGAACAAGGATCAAGAATCATGTTTTAAATTTATCCCGTTCAGAAATAACTATTTACCAAAAACCACATTTCAAATCAAACTTTAAGACTACACAATTATCATAAAGTTTTTTTAGCAATTCATTCTTAAAAGGCAATGGATGCATAATATTTACCAATTACTCATTTGTCTTTTTGTAATTGATCGTTTAATATGGGTTTTCCTCTTACCTCCTCATTGTGCCTCTTCACATAAAAAGCAAAATATGCCCATTATGATTTGCTAAGCATGATTAAGCGTAATTCTAAGAGTTGTTTGATTTATGTCATTGTTTCTTCTTTCTACTTTGGGGAGAAAGGTTATGTGGTGGATTTGAATTGAGGATGAAAGCTCTCTTCCTTTAATGAAAATTACCAATATACTTATGTGTTTACTATAATTCTTTTGGATTATTGATACAACAAGCTTTCAATTCATCATTTATTCTTCTTAACACACTGTTAGTCTTCGTCTTAGGTCATTAATTCTTCTTTCCATTTTCATGTCTTGGGAAGGGGTATGTTCAAATTCCTTAGCCATAATTATTATATTGGCTTTATTAATTTGTTCCATCTCAACTTCTTGATTTCCAAAAGTCAAGTAGGTGGAATTATGTAAAAGTTCTATCAAATAATATTTTTTTAGGAAATCACTACACAATACTGCATCAATGATTAAATTATCAAAATCCCTAAATGTAGTAGTACTCATATGACCCTTGAAATTTAAAGGAATATTTTTAGAAATAAACTTAATTTTCTGAGTATTCTCTATTTATAGTACTAAACCCATCATTAGTTTTTTCCCATTTGAAAAATGGGATAACATCTTTTTTACAGATACACAAATCAACACTAGTGTTAATCACAACATCCAAGTCATATAGTTTATATCCTTCTATTTGACCATAACCTTGATTATAGTGTTTTGTTGTCTATAGAAATGATGGACACAAGACCTCCAAAAAGTCCTTTAATGTCATACTCATGATTAATTTTAGGTTCTTTTTCTCTAGTAGCTTGTCCTAGTTCTTTGGGCTCAATAGTTCCTTTTAGTCTAAAGATTATCCTTTGGGATCTTTTAATATTTGCTTTTAGTTCATATAATAATTTTATAGCTTCATAAGGCAGGGATGTTGATGATTATCCTCTCTTAAGGCTTTAATAAGCCCTGTTCTTTAAGAATCTTAAGTTCTCGAAGAGAAATGAATTATTTTTTATACCTATCTTGATTTTCCTGCTGGACACTATGCTTCTAGATGGTTTCATCAAGGAGTCTTTTATAATGATCTTGCATGGTGAATTGATTGGGAGTATCATTATAAATATGTTTGAATTGTTTAATCTCTTCTTCAAGAACTAGTGTAAACATGAAGCAATATGATAAGAAGCTAAAGAATTAGTATCTTTGTTAAGAACAACATTATGAACTTTATAACTAATTTCTACATAAGAATCCAATTCAATATCAGAAAGTTGATATGGAGTAAGATTGTCTGGTAGGGAGAACCCTGAATCTGATTGAGTATGAAGTTGTCCATTTGTCTTAGTTTTCTTGTGAAATAAAATGCACTCTTTTAGCATCGAGTGGTATGGCCTTTTTCTTTAGACAATCCGAATCAATATGACCTTGTTGTCCACAAGTAAAACATTTGGGTGTTTTCTCGGGGAACTTAGTATGTGAAAAAGGCTTTCTTCTTTTAAGAAACCTTCTTTTCTTAAAGCCTGGCTTAGACGCATATTTATAAAAATAAGATTTTTTGTTCTTTGAATATTTATGACATTTACAAAATTTTCCCTTATTCTTGTTACAACCAAACATAACAAATTGAGGACATTGGTTGCAAATTTTTGACTTAACAATATCTAGTAGATGTTTAATACTTTTGTAAAATTTCTTATATCTAAAAATAGTTGTCATGACATGATCAATGTTTTATAACCCCTGCTCAAACATTTTCATTTAAATAGACATGGGTTGTCCCATGCCATCCTTTTTAAACTGGATATGAGATATGATAGTCTCTGTAAGCTCAAGACACTTTACTGCTCCTTCTCTACTTTGGCCGACTTGCCTTGCCATAGTGGCATTCATGCATATGTATTGATATAATTAATCAATATCATAGAGCTTCATTATGTATAAATCATTTAAAGTATCATGCTTTTCATACTTAACATCACCAACAAATTACAGTATAATATCATTTGTTAATCTATCATAATTTGACCATCATCAACTAGATTTTGGTTTTGTTCACTAAGCGGTAAACCATTCCACCAACCTCTTAATGTGTCAGTCATGTGGGATATAAGAAGAAGGGTTTAAGGTTTTTCTCCTATTTAGAAGAAGCTAACTTATGCAAAAGTCCATCCTAACATGATTTGTTACAAGGGTTTGATCTTAACATCCCTCTCCAAGTTATGTCTATTCTGACACCGGTCATCTAAATTTAGCTTATGTGTAAATATAGGCTGAGTATCAGTATGGATTTTTATCGTAGGCTATTGTTTATACTCAGTCTTGACTCTTTTTCTAGAAAAAGTCTAGAGTGGATAAGTTTTTGGTGGAAACTCAACATTAGAACTAGATTCGTACCATCTAGTATCCATTTGTATCTAACATGCTTATGAAGAAGGTTGATTATAAACATTCTAGACTACCTATGATATCATACCCATTTTTCTTATTTTTTGAATTCCCCATGAATAGGCTAGATTTTGATGAGCTATTATTTCTAATTGAGTACTAATCCTATTTAGAATCTTTTTTGATATACCATTATCAAATTCTATAAGTTGGGCCATATGGATTATGAGTTTTGAAAAATGTTCACACATTTTCAATATCTCTTCTCTAGTGGAGTGTTTAGCTACTTCCATAGCTTGTTGGAAGGTAGGTAGAGTAGTTGGAGTAAATGGCATCATTGATTTGGGGAAAATAAGGTCTGGGTTATTACTATTGGCCTGGATTTGCTAGGAAGCTAAAACTAGGACTAAAATTGCTTTTTCCATGTTTTTTTGAATAGGCTTCTAACTTATCCAATTTCTCCATTACCTTGGATAAGTCATTTTGCATTAATTGCATCATGCAAAATAAAATGGTGATTTTTTACGAGTTTTGTGACATCTATGGGATCACTACCACATTTAGCATTTATCTAACCTATATTTGTATCTACAATCTTTATCAGGTCATCTATATTTTCTATATGAATTTTGGCTTCTTTCCTTGTCTCTACCTATTGGTCATATAAGCATATTTGATAATTAACAACAATTTATACCCTTTTTCACAGTTCATCATCACCCCTTTGGAATCGATTATGCTTTAGGCTGATTTCTTGATACATTACTCCAATTTGATGTAAGAGAAATGAATGATTGTCAAAAGTAGTACAAAACACTTTTTTTTAAGACAATACCAATAATATTTAATTGAAGTTTAATTACATCCTTTAACCCTTGATCTCATCCCCCTTTTATAGTTCCTATGTTCTCTAGGAACCAATTCATCATCTGAGTCATATATATTGTTTATTCCTCCTAGTTATTGTATAACTCAGTTAATGCATTAAAGATCCAATTTAATTGTTGATCTCTAATTTCTTGCCAACTTCTTGTCTTAGACCAATATTTTAGAGTAGCTTGTAGGAAGGTAGTCTGGTCTTTCAATAAAGTTACATATTGCCTTTATGGAGGAAACCTACCCATGATTGTAAGTCTGTCAAAGACTTCTATTTTATCTGGTTCTTTCATCTCAATTGAGACTTTCTCTATTTTAGTTCATTTGCTAGAGGCAGTTCATTTTTTGTCACCCTTTGGGTAACACTGTTTAATCATATTGACCATGGAGAAACTTGGCCTAATGGGCTGACTTTATAATACTTGATCATAAATAACACATTCTCTATGTTGACATGTATGCTTTGCACCTAATTGGTTATTGTTTAGAGTTTTTGGCTAGACAGAGACATTACTAGGATTATAAGGTTGACATTAAAGGATATTTAAATGTTTGATCTAGTCTCTCATGGTTGACTAGTAGTGGATGGTCTGGCTATAACAAAATAATATCTATTATTTGGTTCTCGAATAAATTTTGGCTTTAGTTTAACAAAAGATATACATCTAACACATTTTGCATAATTGGTCTGCCATTCAGTCAGTATAGTGATTTATTAAAGGGGACTTTAATTATGAAAACCAATTCACCACTAGGTTTTTCCCCAGGAATGCTTGCCACGCGTCTAGGCATGTTATCTAGACATATTGATGCCTGCACAACATACCTAGATGTGTGGTGAGCATTCATGGGAAAAAACCTAATGGCGAATTGGTTTCCATAATTAAATTCCTCTTTGAACAAATCACTATCTCGATTGAATGGAAGATGAGTTATGCAAAATGTGTTAGATGTAGACCTCGTGTTAAACCAAAGCCAAAACTGGTTCAAGGTCTAGATAATAGATATTCCTTTTCTATATCCAGACCATCTGCTATTAGTCAACCATGAGTGACTATATCAGAGTTTGAAAGATCCTTTAATACTGCCTTTAATGACCCCCTCTTTATAATCCTAATAATGTCTCTATCCAGCCAAGAACTCTGAATGATAATCGGTTAGGTGTAGAGCATATTGGTCAACATAGAGAATGTGTTATTTATGATCAAGTCTTGCAAAGTCAGCCCATTAAGGCAATTTTATCCATAATCAATATTATTAAATAAAGTTACCCAAGGGTGACCAAAAATAATTTGCCTCGAGTAAATGAAATTGAAAGAGAGAAAGTCTCAATTGAGAATAAAGGACCAAACAAAATAGAAGTGTTTGACAAACTTACAATCATGGGTAGGTTTCCTCCACAAAGAAAATACGTAACTTTCTCTAAAGATCAAACTGCCTTCTTAAAAGCTACTCCAAAATATTGCGTTGACATAGGAAGTTAACACAAAATTAAAGATCCATAATTAAATTGTATCTTTGATGCACTAATTGAGTTATACAATAACTAGGAAGAACAAACAGTACATATATGATTCAAATGATGAAATGGTTCCTAGAGAACATAAGAACCATAAAAAAGGGACAAGATCAAGGGCTAAAGGAAATAATTACACTTCAATAAGATATTATTGATTTTGTCTCAAAAAATAATGTGTTTTATACTACTTTGGATAGTCATTTATTATTGGGAGAAAGATCTAAACAACCTAGGTAACTCTCAAGAGTTACCTAAGTTGTTTAAATATTTCTCCCAACTTAGATAACTGAGTAAAATAATGGGTCTATTTGCACCTATAAAATTGAGGTTGAATAAATAAGTCTCAAGTTGAACCATTAAATAAATAGTTGCGCTGACAACTCTTAAGGAGGCTAACTTTGTGTTGGGTCAACTTTGCGATAAATAATTTATTTGATGCTTGACTAACGTTCATAGATAACAACTTTAATAATGTAGGCATCTTATTGGTGACCTCCAACCATAAGCGTAACCACAAAAGCCTACCTTACAATGAAGAAGTGGTTCTATAGAAGTGAGACTCCTAGGTTTTTAAAAGGTACTGCAAAATAATTTTAGGAGCAAATGTAACAAATGTGGTCCCACAATGTAAAACTTTTGAGTGTATGTTACAAAATTTTAAGAGATATTAATTGACATTCTTTTATTTTTATTTACAATAAAAGTTTATGAGAAATTCGCCCATTTATAAATTTACATTTGGTAAAACACCTTGCTACAAAATAGGTGTATAAATGGAAAACTTCTAGTGCCTCGCTTAAATATTCCCCCTACAAACTTGTTGCTCCTTAATTTTAGAAAAAGATTCCACAATTCCTTGTTTCTAATTTATATTTGGTAAAACACCTTGCTACAAAATAGGTGCATAAATGAAAATCTTAGGCAGTGGTCCCATGGAGGGCACTGCTACTCCTATATTTAATGGCCAGGTGGCCCCACGAAAAATGAAAGACATAGCAATAGAAAATTTTAGAATCTTTTCCTCAAAACAATGAGATGGCTAATTTTTAGAGGGAAAGTTTAAGGGGGTGGAAAAAAGGGGGGGCTAGAAGTTTCCCATACCTACTCCTATTTTTTAGGAAGAGATTCTATCAAATGTAAATTTATGAGTGGTTAAAATTGCGGCATATACTTAGAATTTTTATACCATGGGACCACTTTTGCTATATATACTCCTAAATTTACTCTGCAGTACCCCTTATGAAAATTTAGGAGCCCCCCTCTCATGGGACCACTTCCTTAAAACACAATAAACATTCCTCATAAAAACTTGATGCTCCTTGATTTAAGGAAAAGATTCCAAAATTACATGTTTCTGCATCTTTCATTTTTGATGGGACCACTCGCTTATTAAAAATGGGAGCAACGACCCCCTTCCTAAGACTCCTGCCTAAAGAAGTGGTCCCATGGAAGGGGGACTCCTAGATTTTCTTGTGAGGGGATACAAAATAATTTTAGAACATATTTAACAAATGTGGTCCTATGATGTAAATATTTTATGGAAGGGGGACTCCCATATTTTTTTGTGAGGGGCTACAAAATAATTTTAAAACATATTTAACAAATATGGTCCTATGATGTAAATATTTTATGGGTACGCTGCAATTTTTTGGAGATAATAGTTGAAATTCTTTTAGTTTTATTTATAATAAAAGTTTATATCAAATTTCTCCATTCATACCTCAAACTTTCGAAGCTTATATCAAAATACAAATCCCAAAAGATATTTAAAAAGAATAAAGACCAGATCATACTTCAAACAAATTTCTTAGAGTAGATACCCTTCACTCACAAATTAAAAAAGCATTCTCTACACTTAATCTATATAAAAATAAAGTTTCATTCGAAAAAACTATACCATATCTTTCATTTTTCATGGACCCACTCACTTATTGAAAAATCGCACCGTCCCTAAAACAACTTCCTGCCAAACTTACGTATTCCTATAAGGAAAAATGTGATGATTATGCATGCATGAAGTCGTCTTTTCATTGGGCTGCTCCTCCGAGTGTACCATCGACTGTCAAAGACCCCTAACGAGCGGTTTATGGCCTTAATGGCAAACAGAAAATGAATACGAGGTCCACGATCAAAAAATAAATTATATTTATGGGCTCCAAACCAATTGTTTCTTTTTCATTTTAAAAATATATGTTTATGTTAAACAACCACGACCATCGTTTTAGTACAGCAAAACGCCTTTTAATAACATACCTTTTTGATTAATTAAAAAAAGCAAACCCTCACGCGTGCACTGTATTCGTGCAACCGGCGAGCCAGTGGCCAGCCGTTGCTAACGTGCTCGCGGATCGACCCCATCCGACGACCGAGAACCCGTTACGCGCTTTGCGGGAATAACCATGGCGCCATCCGATTGCGACAGCTCGACAGCATCCGCCTTCGACTTCCGCGCCCCGGGAAATGCCGGATGCCTGACGGCACTTTCCCGACTGCCGGCAACGCAGTGCAGCGCGGTCGTATCCTACGTATAAAAGCTGAAATCATGAATATTTATCGATCTCCCCAAATCCTGGCGCGGGAGGAATCGAATCCGGAACCGCGTAGTTGTTCTTTATTTGATTTTTCTAGATCTGAAAACCGATCCGCGGATGTGAAACGATCTGCCCCGGAATCAGCGCTTTATTTCCTGAATTTAAGGCATTTTGGCCTTAAATTAGAGCCGGCGCTAAAGCTGGAGGAGGGCGTAGTGCTGAAACAGTTAATCCCGCGCACAGCGGTAAGGTTTCGTATTCTTGAACAGGTGAAAAGGCATGAAACTGCACGTGCCTGTACGCTGATCTTGAACCAGGTCAGTGGTACTTAGGTTCCTAGATTCAACATTTTTTTCCTTTTCCCGTGTTTTTAGTATTCTACTTTTTGTAGACTTTTTTCACTGTCGCTTAATAATTCGTCACAATGATAACATCATGTGCCGTAAAGGAATTCCAGTGAAATGCGCCATTTAAGATTCGGTAATCTTTTGGCCCACGGGTGGCATTTAATTTGTCTGCTCTCGGGGGCGGACGTTATGAGTCATTTCAAATCGCTTTAGTATTTTTCCGGATCTCAGTGTGCAGGTCCATGAGAATAATCTGTTGCCGTTTACGTTAGGGACGAGTGCGTCAATTGACGGGAAAATAACATTTGGGTTCGGTTTTGCTGGTTCGCGATGGCTTACGACACATCGGAGTCCATCAAGCAGATGATTGCATTCATCGAGAAAGGTAAGGGGTTTCTGTCAAGGGACATACTATCTGATTTTATTAACATAAATTTTGTTTGGAGACGAGTTTTAAGGGTTTTATGCTTGGACTGTGGCGGCGATGCTGAAATTTTATCTGTTATTGTGTATTTCCGCAATTTCTGCATTATTTTGATGGGTTTTTCAATTATTTTGAGCGCCATTGCTGAAATTTATGTTGCTGAAGCATTTTTGTTATGCTAATGTTACTGGCTGGACCTGGACTTGGATGGATGCGGCGTCAGTCGATGAGCCTTTGAAAAAGACCTTTCAGGTAATTAATTGCTGCTCGACAGTTTGAATTCTCGTAATGAACCTCTTAATCGATTTACTCTGAATTTGTTGTCTATTAATACAGAGATCAATGTGCAATTTAATTTTTGCAAATTTGCTTCTATGTGTTTTCGCTGTCTTACATGTTTCAAGGCCTGTTTTGGTTTTGGCACTGATCTGATCTGGATGTAGTTTATAGGGAACGCACATAATATTAAGATCTGCGAGATGATAGATGTTTATATTTCTTGTTGTCAGTAGATGAAGGAAGGAATTGTGAAAGCCGATTGTCCTTTAGGAGAGCAGAATAGAAGTATATAATGTTGAACAAGTAGGTGTAACCGTTGAGTTCAATGGTGGTGAACTTTATGTGCATATGTGTAATTGCGCATTTTATGGTTTTTACCGTGTGTTTAAGGAAATAAGTCCTCAGGGATTGATGTTCAGACCACTGGCTGGTACTTTCCGCCATTCATAAATCATATTATAAGCACATTGCTGATCTGTCATTCTAGTATCCTACAAATTATCTTTCATGAATAGGTGAAGCATTAGCGGGTTTTGTATGTGACCATGTTTTTAAATAAATTATGTTGTTTCCTTCTCATGTTATCAGGATTCATAAATGTCATTGTTCTTGTTTGGAATACAAAAGGTCTAGGTCAGGGTTTTTCTATTATACTTATCATGTGTTTTCTTTGGGTGCGTATCAAACTGATTATTTGTGCTGCTTTGTTATGAAAGCTTGAAATAATATCTATAATTTGTCTTTTTAGAGTTTTAGCAAACCTTTTATTTGCGATTGCTTCTTGTTTCATTCATTGCAATCTGATAGTTAGCAAAGAACTAGTTTTTTCCTATGTGGAAATAGCGATCTTTATGTATAATTAACTATTCATAATAAACCCTTTTGCTGTACTGCTGAAATTATCAGCAAAGATCTGTAGAATGCTCGCTTATGCAGTAGAGTATTGTAGTTTCTTTAGGTGCTTGCTGTTTGTGATGGCGGATTACCAGTTGTTGGGCACTTATGGGATATTATTATTTGTTGGGAACTTATGGGGTATTAATGCTACAAATTTGATTCATAGATTATGTCAGAGGTGTACAGCAAAACGGGTTTGGCTTTATATTTGTTTTACCACTTGGTATGGACAGGCCTGCCCTGTGATTTTGCTTGGAATGACACCTAGTTAAGCTTATTCGTTGTCAACCCTCAGGTGGATGAGCGAGGAGAACCATAACAAAAAGTAGTATAACAATCAAAACATGATGATGTAAGGTACAATTGTGCTCACATGATTGTGTTGTCAAATAAAGTCTTTAAGCTTGTCTATGTAGATTCCAATGAGAGTCAATAAGAAGACATCCTTGCTTGGCTCCAATAGTACTCTTGACATAAATGAAGACCGTGTGGGCAGTTCGAAACCGGGAAACAACTATATCATTGATCTTCATGATAGCAATATTAAAGAGCTTTGAGATGTTTGAGTCAAGTGTTTATGCATAGCATTGAAGGTCTCTTTGAATTCTACAAGCAATGATTAGCTTTATAAGATTGTTGTGGGGCCTCCTCAATAACATTTTAAAGAGTGAAAATGTGATCGTTATTTTGAACTCTCTCTTCAAAATTGATTTCCCTTTGGCTCTAATGTTTGAATAAAGTGTTTGTGCATAGTGTCGAAGGCCTCTTTGAATTTCACAAATCAAAGAAAGGCTTTAGAAGATTGTTGTGGAGCCTTCTCAATCACAACTCAAAGGGTAAAAAAATGTGATTGTTATCTGGAACTCTCTCTTCAAGCTTGCTTTCCCTTTGGCTCTAAAATTGGTTTGCTCTAAATGTTCATACTTTTTAATGTCCAAAATTGTGGCATAAAGGTTGGCAAATGTGTGTTCAATCATAAGTTATTTACGTGTAGTTGGTTGGATGTGATCTATCTCCCGATTTGTGAATGGTGTTAATGATCCGTTGTTGCTAAGAAAGGGAAGCCCGAGCAAACAATCTCATTAAAATGAAATCTTCAATGGAAAAAACAAGTGATTCAATGCCATATTTGAGAAACTTTGCTTGAAGCCCTTCGCAATTAGCCATCTTGTAAGTGCATAACTTCTATATAGCTCTCTTTATGTCTACAAGGGAAAATAAACTATAATAAGTTCGCCAAGAGGAGTTCTAGACAAAAAGCTGATCCTGAGTGTCATAAAGAATATTGGCATGTGAGACCTAGGTGTGGGGATCGATATTAAAAGAGTAGGCTTTCCTTTGAAGGTGAGTGCATTATAAGGCCTTCGTGGAATTATGAAGGAGACCAAGAAGCTCACATCGTGTAGAAGCAAGGAACTCTCGTTTATCATGTCAAAGAAGGCAACAATGCACTTTATGAGTGGAGTAGATGGAGGCAAGATCATTGGCTAGGAAAAAACATCTTCTATGCATGTTTTACATTCCTTGTCAAACAATGATTCATGTGACAAGAACCATTGAGGTGGGTTGATTTTGAGTGGTAGATTGTGTACGAAAGGAATTGGTGGCAACTTCCCACATGACATGGGACAAGAAGTCATATTGGTTGTTATTGTAGTTGTAGAGAGGGGTTAATACCCCAACATCAACTAACATAGACAACCAACATTACCAATTGCATACCAAGCACCAAAATGAATAATGGTATGGTAAGCAATGGGGGACCTCAAGGGGTTAGGAGAGAGGTCATAGAGGAAACAATAAGAGTAAAAATCAAAATAACATGAACAACAAAGTAGAATTGACTAGATATATGAAAGTCTTAAAGGTGGGCGTTCAAGGACTGGCTAGCAAGGACATAGTGGGCACATGTTAAGAATTAGGAGGCCAATGAGAGACACACAAATGGAGAAATGAGGCAACCCGCATAAAAACTCATAATTTTTTTTTGAGTTTGTAAAGTTTAGATTCCAAGAGGTAAAGAGAAGAAAACATTAGACCATTCATGGCAATCAAGGTTAAAGGCAGCTTACAAGAGTGGAAAACTTTCCAACAGAGTTTTAAATCAATACAAAAGAACTCAGCAACCTTACTTATCAAGTTTTAGTAATAAGGAAAACAATTCCTTATCACAAATTCGTTTAACCCCAAGATAGATATCGGAAAGATATTAAGGCCTTTAGTAAATGCCTTAACCATTTCAGAACAAGTTCCTTTACTACAAACTGAGGCTCTTGTTTAGGCAAAAATAAATATTGCATAACATCATCGCAGGTATTTATGCAACATAAATGTAAACTTTCAGGTGGGTTTTTATTGGATTAAATTAAAAATCCAAACCACAAAAAGTTTTCAGCTTATCACCAGGTTCTAAATAACAGTTAGTTTTGAACTCCAAATCATATCTCTTAAAAGTCATAAGAGCCCCTATTAAGCTGTTTTAACAGTAATTTTCTTCAATGTAAGAAATGGAAACAAGTTGTCATTATAAACTCATCACCGGTTTGAAGTACAATAGAGCTAAAATGACTACTGAAGTTCTACATCTATAAAAGATTCATGAACTTCCATAGATAGAATCTGATAAAAAATAAATGTTCAATTTCACCATTTAAAACTTTTCTACTAATGACACAACTAAATAATTAATCGAACTTCCATACTGTATTTCAATACAGAGTTTTGATTGTCACCATTTTTATTTGCTTTCACTTATACAGAAAACGGAACAGCTGTACTAATTTAGCAATGTCAATGGCAAAACATATATAACATATTTAAATCATCAATTTGTATGTAGAAATGGAACAGCTGTACTGAAAGCTAAGTTACCGGTTTGTTTTTGTTTCCGGTGCGTCGCCGGTACGACAATTTTTTTCTTCTTTGGGTTCGTTTTGGGTTCATCCGTACAAAAAATATAGAAATCCTACCTTGGTACATAGGAAATTAGTGAAATTCTAACTTGGTTTGGGTTCAAGTAGGAAACTAAAATTTGAGAACTATTAAATTAATAAATTTTAAGAAGTAAAAAAAATAAAATACAAATTCAACAAAATATTTAATAAACTTATTAATTTATTAATAAATTTAAAGAAGTAAAAAATAAATTAAAAAAAACATATTTAACAAAATATTTAATAAAAGTTTTTAAGGGTTAAAAATTAAAACAAACTTTACGGTTTACCAAGGGAAATGGAAAGTTTTTAAGTGTTTGTTTAACTTTAGTCTTTAAACATTAACTGAGACTTGTAGTTGTCATTTAATTTTTTTGACCGCAATTTTTTAGTTTTTAGGTTTAACTTTTAAACGGAAATGAAATGGAAATCGAAGGAAGTAGACTGTACCTGTTCATCCGTACTGGCAGTCCACGGTAGAGCTCGACAAGAATGGTCGATGACAAAGCTTGGGAATGGTCACGGCGGCAACGACGAGATTAATGGTGAGCTCTCGACGGCTTTACACAGATTAACAGCCTTAAAAATGACACAACACACTTTCGTAGGTTTTTTTTAGGTAAAACAACAGTTCGACAATTTTTTTGGAGGCAAAATGAATGTGAAGAATGGAAGGATAGAATGATAAATGCAAATGGCTTGTGGGTTACCTAAAAATTGTAATGCATTGGTTTTTGTGAAAAAATAATAAAAAATTAAAACAATGCTGTCGTTGACCATTTTTGACTTAAAAAACTTGCGGGTTTTGAGCCCCAACGCCCATGGTTCATCCTTGGGCACACGGGTTCGCTAGGGTTCTTTTGCTGAAGAACCCTAGCGAACTTGTGTGTCGAGGGACGAACCCTGGGTGTTGGGGCTCGCGTTTTGTACTCGAACTCGAACCAGAGGCGAACTGGACACCTAATCGCTTGCTAAAATGCACGATTAGGTAACTTAGACTGAAAGTATCAATATAAATAGAAATAGAACAACTGTTTTGAATTTATCCATTTGTAATCAAGAAATGGCACAGTTGTATGGAAATTACTAATTTATATAGAAATAGAACAACTGAATGGAATTTATCTATTTGTAAACAAGAAATGGAATGAATATATAGATATCACTGTATATACAGAAACACCTATCGCTATATTGAAATTCCTAATGTATACAAAATAGAACAACTACCCTAAAAAATCTTCAGTTCACACTTTGTAGCCTTTCAATGTTTCTTAAAATACATTCAAGGTCCATAGCTCTATATGCTTTTTAAATTCATTCATTTTTATTCATAAACGATACAAATCCTATGCTCACATTAACCTTACTCATACTTTATGTCAAACAATTTCAACTGTATCCATAACATTATTTAGTTGAAGTAAACTCACAAACCACAAATGGTTCGTTTTGCCATTAAACATGAATGGTGAATAGACCTCAAATACAACACGAGCTTTTGCCAACAAGCATGATTTGTTCATAGGCCTCAAACTTTTCAATATGCCTTTCTTCACAGAACCAATTTGTCACAGAATTATAATTCAAGGCATAAAGCTTAATGGTTTCCAATGCAACTTAGTAATTACAAGTAGAACAATACAAAAACCATTTAAAAACAAAAGTTGTTCATCGAAATAACTCTTTTTCATATCTTCAAATATCTTCACCAAGATTGACCCAACTAAGCCCAATCATTTGCGGGTTTAGCAAGGTCCTATCCACCCCAACCATCTGTTTGGGTGCAAAAGGCTCTTGGAACATATGGCAATGCTAGAGATGGAAGAGAGATAGAGAAACAAAACCCATTTAAATTTTTTTCGCATCACTATAAAGGTTGTATGCAACCAATATATACCCTCATGATGGCATAGTGAATATTCTTGTCCCAAGACAACTTAGCATTCCCAGTAGGTCTTACGAGTTTAGATGACCATTCTCTATGGTTGGAACTTAAATGTTCACCCCTATGACTTGAAAAACCCACCTATTGGACATACTTTCATCTTTCTGGTCTTGGAAAATTTATGGGTTGTATACGCCCATTATTAGTATCCCTGAAATTAGCCTCTGGCATGAAACAAGGGATACACAAGGAACTTCTTTTTAAAAATTGTTACAAACCATGTCCTTAATTATTTATTTCATTCTGTAAATTAAACAAAACCCAACATTCTTTTGTTATGACCTACAAAAAATTATATACAATCTCAAATTTTCTTGTATTGACGACACTGTGTTCAAAGACAAGGTCAAAGGAAATTACTATGTTTTGAAATTTAAGTAGGAACTAGCATTCTATTGCTATAACCTACAACATTGGGGTTTAATAAATATATAATCTTTAAATTAAATCTATAATTTTTTATCTTCCCTAATCTTCATTTCACAAGTAAAATTGATACAATCATTAACTTCTATAAATAAAAGAGTGAAAGAAAGAGATTTTGATGGCCTACCTTGGAAATAGAAATTTTAGAAGAAATCCACTATAAACAACTCCTATTTCTCCTTCTCACTTCTATGTACAATACCACACTTCACCGAAAACTCTCTGATGTCTTTTGAACTCATGAATCCTCATAATAAACTATGCCTAGGGTTTCTAGAACCCTGAAACTACGCCCACCTTTCTATGAGTGCTCAATCAACACTTCGATCTTATAATTACTATTGTCTCCTCAGAAAGAAACAATTAACTAACCCTAAATGACTCACAGAGAGAGAAAATCATTCAAGATGCGCTGTAACAAAAATTTCATGAATCCTAAAACAAAATTTACAACAACCATTCACATTTTCCTTGGCCTCGGTTTAACCAGGTATCTAGCATTTTGGCAATGCATTTTACCAAGATTTTAGGGATTTCCAAAAACACATTCAGTCCTTCCTTCATTGCGTCGTAATTTGTTGGGATGTGCCACTTAGTGGCTCATGAAAATCCTTTTATGTTGATTTCTTTTGCAGTTGATTGAGTTCTTCCCCCCCAAACCAAAGGGCCTTTTCTCTTATTGCTTTCACGTTGAAATGCATGGTCTCTAAATAAAAACATGATGTTATTTTTTTTTTACCTTTGCGCCGAGACTGGTGTATTCCTTAAAAAGGGCTTATGCATTTTTATGGAGCAGAGTCTCACTCCTAGCAGCAACTTTTGAAAATAAAGTGTGTCAATCAAAAGTTTTAATTGTGTTACTAAGGAGCTACAAGGTTTACCTAATGTTTAAGGCGGAAATGAACATAGTTTGACATGTTATAATTTTTTTTCCAACTTACGACAGATGATACCGCATTATTATGACCTCTGTTTATTATTTCTCTCTATCTTATATCTCTTTTCTTTTCTTTAAAATTGTTCCAAGAGTCTTCACAGCCAAATTAGCTTTGGTGGCCAATCCAAACACCTGCAAGACAACACACAAAAACTCAATAGTATCTGCTAGGAGAAAAGATTAATCACATGCTGATATATATATTTTGTAACAATCAAATGTTGTACATGTATCAACTAGAATTGAACAAATTTTAAAAGAGTTTCAATATCGCAGAATGATTGAAATATAGGTAACATACAAATTTTTTGATAAAAAATTGAATGTAATTAATTAAAAATTTGTAAACAACTTGTATCAATAGATTCAACGTTTCCTTAAATCCATCCTACAAACATGATTTTTTTGTCAGAGTTCCATAGAGTAAAAAGACTACTATTTGTCACAATGATTGTTTTAAGGCCTTTAGACAATTATTACAATAATAAAATTAAGATTCCCAAAGTAGGGATATGACAAGAAATTGATTCCCATAAGCTGTGATTGGATTCTTAGCATTGTTTTTGGCTATTTGCCACCCAAGGTCCTCCCTGTTTGGCTCAAAAAGATAGTTCAGCCTTGGTTACATCATAGATGGATGCATTGTTACCATGTTCAAAAAATTCAGTTCATGTATTAAGAGAAAAAAGCTTGGCTTGGTTCAAAAAATTATAGTTATAAAAAATATAAAAATATTAAAACATAAAAATAAATAATTAATTTATATTAAGTGAATACATATCAATATCAATAAATATATATTTTTTTATCCACAAAACGAGGGGCTATGTTGTGGCCCTCAGCTGTGGCAAGAAAGAAAAGCATGCATTAGAGTATTAGCGTATGTAGAAAATGTGTGTGGCCATGAGTTATTGCCACTTTCATTGTACATACTACAAGACTTGCAACTAAAAGATAGAAGGGAAGAAGCATGTGAAAAGGTGGCCATGCACAACCACGAGGTTGCTTTCTAGGGGCAACTATCAGTAAGTGAAGTCACATCCACAAGTAGATTAAAAAATGCACACTACTACCATCAACACCAAAGTTAATTGTCACCACCTCGCAACAAACTAAATTATAGGCCTCCACTACAACACAATTACCACCCAACCACCGACCACTACCAACTCTAAAATGGCCACGACCCAACCACCAACCACACAACAATTGCCCAAAAATTTCTCAACCATGACTCACCACCTAGGGTCCACCCCCCCACAGGAAATCAAATGATAAAAGAGGCTTATGGCTTAAGGACCTTTGTGTTTCCTCTCTGCTCACCAACTGGCTAAGTGAATTCTTGCCCTCTCTCCTAACCTTATTGTCATACTTCCCTTCTTTTTTCTTACATAGAGGAGGAAGTTCCATCAAATCCCACTTGTTGCCTAAAAAAGTTTTCATAAACTTGCCATGACGCCAATCAAACTTTGGGAAATCGTATTTGGCAGCTAATATGAAGCTCACATGGGCTCTCATAGTTGCACACATGCCCAAATTTGTGAGTTGGGAGAGTCATTGGAGGTCCTGCAAAAATTTCCATAATGTCTACAAAGCCTTCCAACTTTTTGATTTGCTCCTTGGTAGTAAAATTACCAAACTTCCACGGCCTTTTTCACAAAAGAGGTTTTGCAACATACACAACCCTAACCCCTTGAAATCTAGAGGAACTTGCCACAACGTCACCCACAACTTTAAAACCTTGTTTTTTATTGACTTACTTTGAGCAGGGTTACACTTTTGCATAGTCTTGCACATGCTTTAATTTGTTTCTCCAATGACTGGATTTTAATTTCCAAATTTTGCTCACCTTCAAGGGCTAAGGATTTCCCACAAGCTTTCTTTGCCAGCAACAACCTCCAATTAGGAAGCTCTTTTGCCATAGCTTTTGGTGAAAAAACTCCAATTCCCTCTCACGAGCAGATAATTCTAGAATTGGGTGTATTGCCTTCCACTTTGCCTTAAATTTTTCCAACAGTAGGTAAGTAGCAAGGGAAAACATGCTTCACAACAATTTGAAAGGAGAAGAAAGTGGAAGTGATCATTTCCAAGTTATGAAGAAAATTGTCCTTGATGGACTCCTCCATCCTTTTGACTCCAGGGATGTTAGTCGACTCGTTCCACCCCAGTACTTGCCTAACGAATGCTTCACCAATTGCATCCATCTCAAAGCATTAATTTATGTGCTTGGAGGATATCGACCCATGGAGAGCCACATTAATCTTTAGAAGAACAAACGCATAGACATTATATCAAACTGGACACCTCACAAAAAGAAAACCAAAGAACAACCTACTCCAAAAACTGAGAAAATAAGGGCTAAGCAGAGCTAGCAGATGCAAGGGCACGATAAAAGAAGCTGAAATACCATTAAATGGATTTTCCTTAGTCCATTGTAGATAAAGCATGCCACGCCAATTCTGTCCTGCAATGGTGGTGTGTGAATTAATCCCCATCTGCTTTTCAATTCCATCAGGGGCATCACCTCATGATTGTTCGTTCTTCCCAGGATTTGAATGGCCATTGTAAAATTAATTTTTAAAGGAGTCGCTTCGAATGAGAAACGATTTAACTTTTCTGAACACCCCCTCAATGACTTCTTGCTAGCTGATTAGAATTAGGATTATTTCCCATCTTGACAACCTCAGCTTCTTGATTAATCAAGGCATCAAGTGTTGACCAATCTGTCCGGAGGGAACTCTTATTTGTGAAAACTCCTAAGTGAACACCCTCATTAGCAAGGAGATCTGTTGGGTGGTTTACTTCTCGATAGCAATGACAGAGACAAATCAGCTAAAACTTTTGATTTAAATCGAAAGCTTGACAAGTGATGTAGTTTAGTTTCCAGTTGGGGGTATTACATTTATTCATTGCATTAATGATTGCCATCAAATTGATTGCATTAATGATTACCATCGAATTCATTGCATTAATGATTACCATCAAATTCATTGCATTAATGACTGCCATCAAATATCCCTTTACCTCCAGCTTATCCACCTCGTACATCTTTGTTAGTCAAAGACCATCTAGTAGAGCTTTTACCTCCACCTTCTTGTTAAAGGCAAACGAGAGCTAACAGGACGAGGCCACTATGAGTACCCTTTGATGCGATCACAAGGTACAATCCAAAACCACTGTCTGAGGGTTGGCCTGGGAAGCTCCATCAAAGTTTAGCTTACAGCAGCCTTCTTTATGGGTCACCCATCTAATACATATATAAATATGATGTATATAAGTGAATATTAAAATTAATTTACGAAGTTAGCTATTTATGGTCACCCATCTAATACATATTTATGGGTCTTTAAGAATTTTATGCATAAAGTAATTAATCAAAAATGTGGTCCCTCAATAAATTAATGTCGATGCATATCTAGCTATCTATAAATCTATTTTGAAAAGGTTTATGGCCATAAAAGATAAACTGATATACATAAGTTTCATAATAGATAAATTTTAAGATTTATAACATGCATACATTGAAGACTATGAAAGGACGAATCAAAGACTCATAAGTTTTGAGTTTTATTACTTGGACATGTTAAAGATCATGAAAGGAATGACTCAAAAGCTATTATTGATTTGACATAAACAATTACAAAGTGATTTTTATACATGCACAAGCAAGTAGAGTTAGGCATGTTAGGAGATGGAAGTTTTTAGCCACAACACATCATGCAATGGCTACCAAACATGCCCTAGGGCAAGGTGGCGGTTGGAACTAATAAAATTTTAAGATCTACAGATTTTTGGTGAGCACGGCTGCAAAGAAAACATAAAAGCATTCTAAATTAGCAGTTAAAAATTGGTTGGACAGCTGTACAATGCTTACAAATCTGCCATCAAATATGCAATTTCTGTAGAGGTACCATTCCCAAATTTGGAGGTGTCAAAACTCAAAAAATTTGTTTGAAATGACTTCACAGTTCGACTTTCTTTCAGAGAGGTATTGAATTAAAGGCATACTTTTTTATTTTGATGTCTTTGATTTTAGTTTTTTAATATATTTTTTATTTCATATTTTGTTTTAGACAATATATTTTAAATTCGTTTGGACGAGACCAAATGTATTTGACCAAGTGGAAAAGTTCAACCTGGACCAAACCTTGTCCAGGTCTGACTGAAAATGGTAACTCTGGATAGATGCCTAGCTGGCTTCAGTGTTTCCATTAAAATCTCTGAAAGCAATGATGTTCACCCAAGGAGTAGCTTGAAATCTAGTTGTTAAAGGTCAAAATTTGGGTTACCATAAGTTGAACAACATGAAGAGGATGGAGGGAAGGAACACACTGCAATGAAGGTTTCTCAAAAAGGGGTTGGGCCCCTCCTGACACAAAACCACATCTACCTCAAATGTTTATCCGAAGCAACTAACAAAGGTTAATTGAATAGACATATGAAAGTCTCAAAGGTGGGGGATTAGGGACCTGCTAGCAAGGACACTGTGGGAGCACATTAAAAATCATTGTTTGTGGCTCTTTGCGATCCAAGGTCCTTTGGGTCTAGCTCAAAAATATAGTTCAACATTGGTTAGATCTTGGATAGATGCCTGGCAGGCCCTAGTGTCGACAGTAAAATCTCCTAAAAGAATGATGCCATCCAAGGAGTAGCTAAAAATCTAGTGTGCAAAGGTCAAGATTTTGGTTACCACCAGATTTGAACAACATGAAGGGCATGGAGGGAAGTAACACACTGAAATGAAGGTTTCTCAAAGAGGGGTTGGACCCCTTACAATGTACACCACACGTACCTCAAGTGCTTATCTGAAGCAACCAAGAAAAACCTAGATCAAAGGTAGTTGCGAATTATGCTGACAACACAGCCATAGCTGAGGACACCCCCAATCCACATGTCTCATGCTTGAAGGTCGAGGCCAATGGTTCTCAGTAATATGAGGGAGTGCACGTTCAGGGTTTTTATGGGTCTCAGGACTATAAATCCCACGAAGAGGCAATGTCTTGAAAGGTACTCGAAGAAGATAATACCACACCATTGCAATTCCAGCATGCAACAAAAAGAATGCCATAGCTTATTGGAACTTGTCAACACTATAATTTGGTTGGCCAAGGGCGTGGTCATTCAATGAGGGGATCATGTGTCGTTGCCTTGAAATTGTGGATTGTTGTTGATTTGTTATCTTTCATATCAGCTACAAGTGTTGCTACAAGATTCTATACATCACACTCTTCATTGCAAGACAGACTTCAAGGTAAAAATAACACAATCTATACCTTCTTAGAAAGTGAGTTATGTGTCTTTGACAATTCTAATTTTACAACCCTTATATATTTTATGCATTTTCTTACTGCATGTTGGATGTTGGGTTGATAAAATGTTATCTACCCTTTCATGTACAAATGGTTTTAAGGCATAGAGTGAAAAAACTTGGATCAACTGACTTCGAACTTTTGTGTTGTTTGAATGCAGACTATGCATCAAGGCTATGTGCATCAAACTTTAGAGAGATTTCTCAAGGCTCGGGAAGGAAATGTTGCTAAGGCAAACCAAATGGTGAAAACAGTCTAGAAAGTTGTGCAATTTTTGAATTTACAGTCTGAGTCACTGAATGCATGCTGTGGAGTTTGAGATATTTATTACTGTACAATGATATTAGTGAAATTTTAATTTTTCCTGCAGTTGCTAGATTGCTTAAACTGGAGAGTTCAAAATGACATTGATAACATCTTAGCGGTACAAAGCTGGTTCTCTTTTCCTTGGAAGTGCATTTATTTATAGCTTGTATAGTGTTTTTGCAGTAGAAATGAACAGTTTTAACTTTTGGTCACTAATGCTAATCAGTACCATTTAGTGTAATCTTCAATAGAACTTTCACAAAAACACTTGTATTTCTGGTTGGAACTCTGATTCCCATATAGTTTATAACTTTGCTGATTTTTTTTTAAAATTTTCTTACTAATGTTGCCATGGACAGATCTGTAATTTAGTGCATTTGAGTATTTCAGTAGCAAACTCTTAACTCATATTTGATTTTTCATTAATTATCATGGTTCAACGTTGTAATGTATCTAGCTTCATAACTTCCCATTGATTAAAATGTAATATTCTTCAAAACAATTTAGCTTCAGAGTTTCTCATTAACATCGTGCACTTATTTAGCTCCACAGTGTCCCATTTATTGATATGAGATACACAGGTTAACCTTTAAATATTCCCAGCCGCTGCAAGAGAAAGCATCAGTAAAGTGATAAAAGTGAAAACATATCTGGTGTATACACTCAATAGCTGAAATATAGTACATAGATAATAGATCAAAATTACTAAGTGATAAAATTTTATAATTTTAAATGAGGGAAACTTGTTGCAGTTCGAGGATAAAGCTGAATTTATTAACTTACTCTTGGAAGTTTATGAGAGCATAAGTGAAATTAAACAACTGAACAGTGTCAGACAGAGGCAGTAAATTACATCTGAATTAATAGATAAAGCTCCAATGATTTGAGTGAGGCACGATACATCATATCCATCTCAAATTGATGGGAATATTTCCTACTTATGACATGCAGAAACCTATCGAACCATGGGAAGTTTATTATGCTGTTCGGGAATCACAACTCATGGGAATGACAGGATATTGCAAAAAGGTAAGAAATTGGCATGTTGCATTTTTTGGAGAAGTGGAAATTACAAGTTTTATTTTTCTTGTTATGCTTAGCTTTCTTATGCAAATTTTTATTTTCACCTATATTTTCCAGTTGTAGGGATGAGCAAAGTGGATAATGGGATGTGCTTCTTTCCATTGTTTGGTGCCAAACTTTGAATTTCGGAGGCTTATTTTAAGAATAGTTGCCTCCCCTGAAGTACCTGTTTGATGTGGTACTTGTGTCCCTGCTTAGATATAACTTTGTCAAACTTGTGGTGTGTTGAAATTATCCAACGTCGATGCCTATTGCACATGCATTATGGTAGCAACTTTTCATTTTATTATGAAATTAAGTAAATAAGGTTCCACATTTATGTAGCAATATGTTTATGCAAGTGTATATTTACATGATAAATACCAGAAAATGAGAATTGCTTTTGATTCCTTATATAACTATGTCTTCCAACTTTCTCATCTAATGGGGTTTTGAGTTTTAACTTTGTCCATCTTTTCTAGAAATTTGCTTTCCCTGTTTGCTATGGAAAATGTCCTTGGAAATGGATCTTTATGGTCTATTTGACAAATGTACTTTTAGTCTATCAAGCATTTACATTAGGGGGACTACATACTGTAGAGATTAGTTGAAAACTTGAAAGTGATGATCCTTTGGGACTGCAATAGTCTGAGTGGACTGGATTGCTTGTTGATAAGTTATGGCATGACTCCTGCTGGTATTCTGAATTGCTTGGTTTGTTGCTTTCATCCAAATGCTTCACTTTGAACCTTTTGCATTTTGTGTTTTGGTAAAATTTAGGTTTTGGACCATTGTTTATTCCTGGGGATATTAAGGAAAGTAACTTTACAGATGTTACTCAGATCAGATGCATTGGTTGCCAGTAATCTTTGCTATTTTGTTCTACAACTGAATGTGGGATCATGCGGTGCTTTTCTTAATTTATTCAACCATTTATAATTTTAAACTATGCTTGTTTGCAGGGCCGTCCTGTTTTTGCCATTGGTGTGGGGCATAGCGGATATGATAAAGCATCTGTAAGACTAGTGCTCTGCTGCTTGGATTAGTTGATCATATGTTTTTCTTTCAATGAGCTTGATATGCAAATGCTATTTTTTTTAAAAATCTCTGTTATACACTGCATGACGTACTTCTTGTGAAAGAAGGAGACTTCCTTTTTCATCCCTTTCTGTCACATTCCCTTTTTTATAACTTGGTAAAAGAAGCAATCACATGACATGGAAACATGCATGAATTGGTTCTAGTTTCTTCATATTTTTGAATACAAAATAACGCCCAGGTCTCTTTTGTGCAGGCTGACAAATATGTGCAGTCACATATACAGATGAATGAGTATCGAGATCAAGTTCTATTGGTTAGTTATGCTAAATGCAATGGATTTTGTACACAAATTTGTTTCTGGGTGTAAGGTGTTATGTCAATTTAGAAATTGAATTTGTTGATATCTTCCTGTATTATTATTTCAGCCAAATTCAACAAAAAAACATGGGAGATACATTGGACCATGCTTGAAAGTTTTGGACATGACAGGGCTGAAACTTTCTGCTTTAAGCCGCATTAAGGTTTGTATTTCACAAGTTTATGGACTCTGTTGCATTATTTTATTTAATTTTACTGGAAGAGATAACAATATAACTGTTAGATTGGATAATTTATTAACAGAATGACAATGGGCAATATTTGGTGCAAGCCAAAATTGTCTTCACGATTCAAATTGAAATGGAGCAAAGCATTACAATAAATAAGTCAAGAAATGGTTGTTCACTTAACATTACCAAATGACCCTTGTTATTCCTACGGGAATGGAAACCGACTTATTAGAAAAAGACAAAAGCAACTAATGACACCTAGGAATGATAACAAATATATGTATAATATTGTTACATCCCCATCTTAATCTGTAGAGGTCATTGTCAGACTAAGCAATCTTTTGAACTTTTCAATTTTTTTCTCTTCCAAGCACTTTTATTAGGTTGTCTGCTAGTTCTTTTGTTGTAGGGCAATGTTGTAACTTGACATTGCCATCTTTCACATAGTGCCAAATCAAATGAAATTTGGTATTGATATACTTGGTTTGGTCGTGATAGAGTGGATTCTTTGCCATTTGAATTGCAAAAGTGTTGTCAACCATGAGAAGTGTTGACAAAACCTGTTGTTCCTACAAATCAGAGAGAACCCTTTTGAGCCACAAAATCTCTTTGGGTGCCTTTGAAGTGGCCATATACTCTATTTTTGTTGAAGAAATTGCTGGTACCGATTGCTTATTGGATTTCCAATTGAGAATTGTTGTTCCCAAGTTCATAAAACTCGTGGTAGATTTCTCATTTCATCATCCCCAACATAGTCAAAATCTGAATATCCAACCAGTTTGAAGTCTCCTACCCTAGAGTATTTGAGTCCAAAATTTTGTTCCTTTGAAATTTCAAAGGAATCTTTTCGCTGCTACCCAATCGCTGTCTCTGGGTCGCTGCATGAATCTTGAAAGAACACCAACAAAAGATGTATTTTGGGTTTGTTGTGGTTACATAAATTAAACTTCGAATGAGTTGTTTGTAATTAGTCGCATCGACCAAATCTGCAATATCTTCTGATGTCAATTTTAAATTTTGTTCCATGGGTGTGTCGAGAGGCTTACAATCTTCCATTCCAAACTTGCTCGGAATGTCATCAATGTACTTTTGTTGTGCGATGAAGATATACTTTGGTTTTTGAATTACTTCAATATCCAAATAGTAATGAAGATAACCCAAATTAATCATTTCTAACCTTCTAACAACTCTTATTTTAACTTTGCAGTGTATTGTTCATTGTTCTATGTGATGAGCAAAATCAACATACACCACCACAAATACAATTGTTTTGTCAACTGTTTTGATGAAAAGAGTTGCATCTTCAAACTCAAAGCGATTGAAGTTCATGTTCATGAGGTGCTCAGCAAGTTTGTCGTACCATGTTCAAGGGGCTTGTTTCAAACCATACAACGATTTTTCAAGTTTGCACGCCTTGTGCTTTTGGCCATTTATTGCAAAACCTTTGGGTTGTGTTATGTACACTATTTCTATGAGGTCACCATTCAGAAATGCAGCTTTGACATCCATTTGATAAACTTTCCATCTGTTGTGAGCTGTCAGAGCCAACATGGTTCGAATGGTAGTCCATTTTGCTATAGGTTCAAAGGTTTCATTGTAGTCAATTCCTTCTTTTTGAGCATATCCCTTTGCGACAAGCCTTGCTTTGTGCTTGTCAAGTGAGAGCCTTCATCCTTGTATTAGGAGGATCAACCAATTTCCAAGTTCCATTTTTGACCAATGCACTATATTGATCTTTCATTGCTTTTCACCAAGGTTCAAACTTCTCAGCGTGTTTGAAAGATGTTGGTCATGAATCAAATGCAATATTAAGTTCTTTTGGAGAATCATTCAAAGTGAGTTTCTCAATCTTATTTTGAATTTCTTCAAAGAATTTGTTTGATTGTGATGTGGCTGCATGTGCACTTCTAATGTCTATTTTTCCGACTTCATTAGGTCCGACATTGTTCAATGTTTGATTGGCCCACTTAAGCATCTTTTTCTGTGGTTTAGGTGCTTCAATTTCATCTTCTGAAGTTCCTTCACTTTCTGTCCTTTGTTCTTGTGGCCCTTGTTCATTGTCTGATGAAGTTGAATTTTCTCCTTCAAGAGGAGTTTCATTCTCATGTATAGGAAACAATGAAGAATCAATTGATTCCCAGTTGTATGTCCCCCACTCATTGTTTGAAACGTCCAAATCGCTCTCCTTGTAGACATCAAAATTTACATATTTCTCAAGTCGACTCAATTCTTGCTTTATCCTTTGCGGTTTCACAAAAGACAACTTCTCTTGCGATAAGAAACTTCTTTTTCTCATCACATAGCCTGTGTGTGTGAGTTTGACTTTGTTCAAACAAGGATGCAAATATGACAAGAAAGATACTCAAGATAAAATAAAAGGAAACTTGGGACATTGAGAAACCAAATGCAAGGAAGCAATGTCAATGTAAATCCAAATTCCAAAAAATTAGAGAGATTGAAATGTCATTGTGAAACCAAATTTAATAAATTAGAGAGATTGAAAAGACAATTTGGAAATGTAATAGAAAGTGATGAAAACAACAATCAAATATGGAAAGGTGTGAAATCAAGATTGACCAAACTAGGGCTTTTGTCAAACACTTTGGAGGAAATGAATATAGGTGTAAATATAAAAACCCAATATAAAACTAGACTTGAAAACAAAAACAAGAATGGATATAAGGATGAAATCATGTAGGATTTCATGATGTAGATACTAGAGTGTTTGAAAGTGAGGTTTTTGGATTCATCATGTTAGTAGAAACGACATCCAATGTTTCGAGTAGAATATGTGTACCCATCATTAGGGAGAGAATGAACATGAAACTTACTCCATGGAAAAGCAACATAAAAGGTTCCCATAAATAATATTCTAAAGAATACCAGTGGAAAGTTAGAAGGTCAGCATCTTTACCACTAAAAAAAAAGGATCAACCAAAGATAAACTAATTAATCTCTGATTAACTAATATTAGTTAATATCTAAAATTAATATGAGAGGGTTAATCGACAAACTCATGATCAACTAAATCCTTAGTTAATCATGAAATAATAAAGAAAAAAGATTAATCATTAATGTTTTCATTCCTATATGGTTCAATAGTGGTCTCCAAGAATTTCCAATACCAAGGCCATGATCCTTGTTAATATTTACTGGTCTTTTTTCATTCTCTATGGTTTCTCTAACTTTTCTTCTCCAATAATCATCTTTTATTACAATTAATTTTGCTTCATTGATACACATTTGGTATTTTGTATAATGGGAATGTTTAGCAAGTACAAATGCTTCAAATCGGGAGTTATTTATGTCTCGGGAATCTCTTTAAGTTTGGCTTGGAGAGATCTCCTTGTTTCACCTATGTAGGTTTTGCTACAAGAACAAGTAACAAGGTAGACACCCTTTTGTTTATTGGGACTCAATGTATCTTTGGCGTAGTCAAGCGAGGTGCAAAGGGTATTATGAGGCTGGAACACAGTTTGGATGTTGTCCTTTTTCATAATTATCGCTAACTTTTTCAGAGACTTCCTTTACATAGGCAATGGTGATCCTAGGAGCATTTGGTTCATCATTATGTTTTTGACTTCGAGCTCTAGCTCTATGGAAGGCCCATTCAATTACCACCTTCCTGCACCCATTTGCCATTAAGACCTTAATAAGATGATATTTCTTGTGATTGAAACGTTCAAGATTGGAAATCTTTATTGCTGGAGTTGCCAAAGTATCAAGGACAACCGCTTTTTGGCAAGGGTGATGGTGCAAGTCAGCCCATAAATCCTAATAGGAATCATGGCCTTGGTTTTGGAAATTCTTAGAGACCATTATTAAACCATATAGGCATGAGAGACATATCACTTTCGAACATTAATGACTAATCTTTTTTCTTTATTATTTCTTGATTAATTAAGTATTTAGTTGATCAATCCTTTGGTTTTAAATTTAGATATTAACTAATATTAGTTAATTAACGATTAATTAATCTTTGATTGGTCCCCTTTTTTTAAAGTGGTGAGGAGGTTGACCTCCTAACTTTCCATTGGTATTCTTTAGAATATTATTCATGGAAATCTTTTACGCTGCTTTTCCATGGAGCAAGTTTCATGTTTACTCTCCCCTTGATGATGGGTACACATATTGTACTCAAAATGTTGGATATTGTTTCTACTAACATGATGGATATAAGGATGTTTGAGGAGTGTGATAGCAAAGTCCAAGCCTCCCAAATCCTCTTAGAACTCTATCTTCAAGACTCGCAAAAAACTGTGCAACCGAGACTTGTCAACAAGAAACTCTTAATGACCTCTACATGCAACAATTTAATTGAGAATATGAGGATGTGTACAAGTATGAGGCAATTGCTATGTATTAGCAAAGTTTGAAATTTGCAAATCCTTAGTGGCTAAATGAAGTGCAGCTGATTATGCAAGATGAAAAAGTCTGTTTAGGAAGTTAAAACTCACTTCTATCAATAAACTAATCTAATTTCTATCCTACAAACTAAATACATTTTGTTTTTGACCTACCAAGTGCTCTATGATGAACCAGGGTGAAAGACAAAGAGCTTGAACCACGGTATTTTCAGAAATGTGACCTTTGAAAGGGTTCTCATGTATCCGTTGCGGGAGAACTACAATTCGAATCATCCACACTCGAAGGAAACTCCTTATCTAAAGTAGGAAACTTAAACTTGCACTCTAATAGCATGAAAACAATAGAGCAAGGTTGTAGATTGCAAGAAAGATAGAGCATTGGCTGCTACTCATGGTTTTCCAATCCCTTGTGACCTAACACTTGTGTATTTATGAGTTAGGGAGTGCATTGATCTTTCTAGGTTTGTTTGGAAGGTGAAATAGACTTTTGAAGGCATCTAGGACCAATCGTTTCCCTTTCCGGACTCTTCTTTTTCCTTTTGGATGGATGATGGAAAAATTACTAGTTTGTAGGTCAGAACCCTAGTGTTATAATTATAATCCCTAGGGTGGTTGCTTAACTATCGTGGTGGTTTCACATGTGACATGGGTGGTTGAGCAACTATTGTGACGGTTGCATAACTGTTACCGACGATTTTGTGTCCCTCTAATAGAAAATCAAAAGGAAGGGGTGATGAAGAGAAGGAAAACCAATGACAACTGGACCCACTATGAAATGCCAAAACAATCTTGAGGAATATGATAGCCGATGCTTAGATAGTTGCAAGAGGGTAAGTTGTTGAATTGGGTTGGACACCACTGATGACTTAATGTGCTAAATATAATAGATACTTGTAAGTCATTAGCAGAAACAAATGTGGCACCATGAGTGAGAAAGTTTTTGGGATACCTGAAATCCCCAGCCAAAAGTGCTTTACTAAATTTGTGGATCATGGAGAACGAGGGTGCAAATTGAAAACTTGCATTCGCATGGGTTAAAATGTGGTACACCACCTTGAGATAGACCAAGCTAGAGATTAGTATTAAACAAAACAATTATGAAAATAGAAAATATAAGAGATATGGTATTTTCATGGTCCATTAAGTAAAGAACAATTGTTTTCTGGATTAAACCATGTATAAGATTTTGGATCAACGTTTCGGATCACACTCCGTGAGCCATCATTAGGATAAGAGACCAAGAGAATAGTCAGATTAGAATACAAGTTTGCAATCTAATCTTACTATTCTCTTGGTTTCTTATCTCGATGATGGCTTACGGAGTGTGATCCAAAATGTTGATCCAAAAATCTTATACACTATTTAATCTAGAAAACAATTGTTCTTTAATAAAAAATATGCTAAAAGGTAGAAGCCTATAAAGAACTGGTAGTTCACATTGGAAAGGATTCTATCCACAAGAGAAATGCAAGGCCCATAAAGCTAGTGAGCACAAAACCTCCTAAAGGTTGACTCAGAACTCACAACACAACATTTTGGGTTTGAAGAGGAATTTAGAAGCAAGGAGCAACTTCAAGGAGAAAAATACAAGATTTATTCTAGATTATAATCATTTGAATGTAAATTTTGTCTTTCAAGTTTGAACCTGCACTATTAACACATGATTCGTGAACATGTGAAATTTCATGCATGTCGAATGTTTTGAAGTTTCATGAATACTATATTTTTTAAGTGACTAAAAATGAGTATTATGCATTACTTTTATATATATTTATATTTTTTATAGACTTTTTCAAACCAAGGTTTTTGAAAACCCACGTTTTTGTGTTTCGGACTCGTTTCCATTTCCATTTCCTAGCAATGTAGGTTAAAAGAATGTAGAAAATCCAAAGCTATGGTGAGAGATGAAAAAAAGAATGCATGAATGAATGAAATACATTATATTAATGCCCTCCAATGCCCAAAATTAGTTCAACGGAGCTGAAAAGTACATTCAACTACAATAGCAAGGTATCATGGGCAATCAAGACCATAGGTTCCAAAATATAATTAAACTCCAAGCACTTTTAATGTGAATAAACAAGAGAGTTAACCCTAAACAGAGATGAAAAGTACATTCAGCTACAATAGCAAGGTACCATGGGTAAACAAGACCATCGGTTCCAAAACATAATTAAACTCCAAGCACTTTTAATGTCAATAAACAAGAGAGTTAACCCTAAAGCAGGTAAAACCCAAACAATAAGAACTAAGCACGGGTACAAATAGCTCAGTGAGAGGAGGATCCCTCAATCAAGGATTGAGATGTTGAAGATGAAAGAAGGAGGCCATGGTAGCAGACCAATAATGTTGCATGTTTGTATCTAGGAAACTTCATCTATCATTGCAAAAGGGCCAATGCAAGATGTGATAATGCTTATAGGGGATTGTCCAAGGCTGATGGGGCCAGGCTAGACAATCCTAGAAGGATGTTTGCTACTCCTAGGGCCTCTCTTAAGATTTGCAGCCAATAAAACTCAATTGGTATAGAAAAAACTAGTAATGCATGCATGGCTCTATGACTCTGATTGTGGATAGGGGGAAATCCCTCTTAACACCAAAACAAAACAAATTTACTCCACCTAGGGTGAGATTGAAATGGTTGGGATGCATTGGTTGTAGCACGTAGAGACAAACGATGTCTCAACAATTTGCCCCCATCTAAGAGTGTGAATCACTTGTATCCAATAAGCACTTACTACCTCTTTTGTTTGTAGAGAGATGAAAGAAAGAAGTAATAAACCTAACTCTAGGTTGACCCCTACAAGAAAATGTGTCTAAGAATGATAGCCTCCTAAAAAAAGGACCAAACAACTCTAATTAGGGTACTAAAAAAAAAAAGAATAAAGAATCCCTCGATAGAGAGCGGTATCTCCCCCATATCTCATAGTAGATGGGACTCCTAAAAATAAATTGCTCCTAAATCTCTACCTACTAAAGGGTGCAACAAAGATGGAATTTCATGTCGCCCTATAGTATATGATGGTCAAACTCAATATGTAATTGGCAAAAGCACGCCCTCCACCGCCCAAAGGAACATGAATACTTATGACCGACCAATGATGTTGGAGATAATAACGCTGAATGACAATGTCATCTTTGTACTGTAAAAAATGTTAAGCATAAAAAGCCAACTTGGTGCTAAGCAGTTGTGGAGGAAATTCAAGTTATATGATATGACCATATTGAAGATATGTATCCTCTTTGTTAGCCTTGATGATGACCTCCTTTGAGGGAAGGATGTGAATAGGGGCATCTAAGGAGTTCCTGAATGCACAAAGTTGATTAATAAAGATGGGCCAATAGATTGTAGGAGTTCTCAAGATGCCAATTACATCAACATTGAATGGGACCTAGGTGGCAGTCATCTCTAAGAAACAAAGGTCCAGCTATGGGTACCTCTCCCAACTCTAGATTAGGTCACTCAAGGATATGAATTTGTGAAAATCAAAAGTAAGCTTGAAGATACACTCTAAGAGATGCTCATTGATGACCCATTTGGAAAAAATCATAAACTAAAGTATGAGTGTTTGGACACGCTCTAAGATCTCAAATTGAGACCCCAAACCTCAAAACCATAAAGAAGTATAGCCATGATGATTGCATTGAAGAGGTGCATCTTCAAAGGGATATATTAGAAATTGGCCTTTAGGCTTTTTGGCTGCACTAGACCGAGCCATGGAATCAGATTTTTAAAATAAGACTCACGTTGTTTTTCCTTCCATCTCAGAGTGATTTTCACTGACATTTAAACAAATAATAAGAAACAAAAAACACGCAACCAAGTTTCAAATTGTGATCCAAGCCAAAATTTTGAAAAATTACATGAAATTTAGTTTAGCAAGTGGAATGGTTGTGATAAATGCATTTGATTTGTCATCTTCCAAAGGTGTAGTTTTGAAAATTTATTAGGCCAAACTTGAGTTTGGCCCAACAAAACAGCGTAAAGGCTCTTCAGTGTTAGTTCTTTCTCCTCAATCTATTCATAAGTTAGGGTTTGTTGTTGAAAATGCTTTTGTCATGTGTGGTTTGGCTAGACATTGAGGATGTTCAAGAGAGGGCTGAATATCCCTGGAAGTGGGTTTAATTTGCAGATTCGCTGGATATTTGGAGCAAGTTTAATATCTCTCTCCCTGAAGATGAGCACACATAATGCACTTGATACTCAGAAACAATTTCAAATTATAATTTGATACCTACAACCATGATGTATCCAGAAATTTGCACCCTACACGATTGTCATCATGGAAATCTACATAACATCATCATCCAACTTTGTATGAATTAATGTACCGAAATTGGTTTTCGTTCATTCTAGGTAAAATAACTACTTACCCTTGCACTAAAGGGTTTTTTGTAGCTCATTTCATTACGTAGGAGGAACGATTAACTCCTCCAAAAGGATACTTGGTTTTGTAGAGAAAATTGGCTGTGTGTTAACTCTTAGTATCCTTGCTTCGATCCATTTGTAGAAACTATCTTTGCTTCCAATTTGGGTGAGGTTATTCCACATAATAACATATCCCAAGAACGTGGAAGGCAAAATCAGCAAAACTACCAACAAAGTCCAATTACAATCAATCAATCAAGCAAGATTAACAATGGCTGGCCACAGTTTTGATCAATACATGTTTGCAAAAGAAATTGAAAGCATTGGTCGCATGGAACTAGCTTCCACTCATACACATAGCAATGATCCATATGTAGATGACTATTACCATCAGGCTAGGCAAGCCAAGAAAGCCATGTAGCTGTTCAACATAGTGTATTCTAGAAGATGAGGGTCTTTTAAAAGGTTTTAGCTGTTTTTTTTTGACTTAGTCAATGACTTTTCCAGTGGAAACTGCCTGGAAATGTTTGAAAACGTGATAAACTTTCCAAATGTTTCCGTCACGTTTCTGTATTGGAAACATTTCTATTGATGTGTATTTTATGCACACCAAAGACCTCATGGGTTTTCACCCTCTCGTTTTAGAACTGTTGGGATTGTTCAGGGCACGAGTTGCAGGGGTACGATTTTCTAGTTAACCAAATAGTGGAATAACAGCGTGTGACCTACAACCCAACAAGGGAGACCCACTTGAATGATCAAAACAACATCCAAAGATGCCTATTTACCACGATGCTATAATACAAAAGTCAGGGCTTAAAAGAAACAAAAAAAAAGGAAAGGGTAAGGCAGAAAAGAAGCATCTTATTTCAACATGAAGTAAATTCCTTAAATAAATTAACTTATGGAATTAGCCGAGCAAATTCAAACTAGTATTTACCTGGCTCTAGTAACATCTCAGATCAAGCCAAATATAGTGGAGAGTCTATGGAAAATTTATGCGAAATGGATTTTATAACATTGGCATAAAGAATTTGATTAATGACAAATTGCAGACAACACATCCAATCACAAATCAAGGTCTAAATCATGGCCTTTGTATATAAAACATTTAGATTAGCAATGGTCTCAACCTAACTTCACAAAAAATGCTTAGCCAGTTACACAAATTAATCTTTGCTTAATCGAAATTACCCATGTATTTGTAAAATCCAAGAAAGAGAACAAAAATAAAACAACATTGAACGTTCTTGAAGAATTTCTATATAGAATCCAGCGGTCATTGCTTTGCTCATGCAAGAGCCATTGCACGTGATCATTTATTTTTATTTTTTAAAATTCTACAACTATCTAAAGCAACTAACAAAACTATAAGGTCTAAATTTAAAATGAATTATGTTAATCTAAGAGACAACTGAAGCTAACTAGAAATCTAGAAGAAAGATGAGATATTATCTCCACTCTTGATGTCATTCAAGTTCATCCTTTGTCCATATTTAGATCAAATTTGGTTGTGTTTGACCATGCAAAGTGTCAGCACATCTTATCTTGCAACAACTTGAACTCTTTGAAAACTATCTTGCTGCATGCTTTGTATGCCCTTTTGCCCAGCTTTCCGTAATTGGAAAAATTCATGAAATTCAATGAACTATTGCGAAACTTGTGATGGTTTGATGGGCAGATTGACGTCACCATTAGAGTCAACTTTGGAACGGCCACAAGCTTGCCACCTGGACGTCGTTATGTCCTCCCTTCTTATCTTCATGCTACGTGGCATTATTTCGCATTGTTGCGATTTCGCCTTTAATGGTTGAACGCCAAACCTCCTCTTGTGGAAATGCTAGATGGTGACAACTGGCATGCTTGGAGTCTCGCGTGTTTGACAATTGTGTCACTTTTTCTTTTGTCTATGCCATGTGGCATCATATCGCATAGTCGTGGCTTCTTTATGAATATTTGAACACCAAGTCCCTTATTTTGCTGGAATGCGAAAATGTGACAAGTGGCACACTCGAATTGAATTGCAATCTTGCAAAGAAACACATCGATTTTGCTGTGCTATTTATCTTTGACAATTATATCCTTTTGACACCACAAAAATATGACATGTGGCATAGTGCAAAGGGGTTGAATGGATTCGTTGTAAGATGTGGATTGTGAAGCTATGCGACCATGACAAGTGGCATGCTTTCGTTGGGTTGTAAACCTGCAAATTGCAATACCTTGTTGAAATTGCCATTGTGAAGTTGTGAAGATGCGGATGAATGACACTTTGGCATTTCTCTGATGACTCAGAGCTTAGCAATGAATAATTGTTGAATGGGAATATGCATGCATGTGGGTTTGAGTGATGCAACTACATGCGAAGTTGACACATGGACCTTGTTGGCACATAGTTTGCGAAAGGTGCAAAGAAAGGCGAATGACTGCAAAGCTACGAAATGTTATGCGTGGCATGGACCGAACATTTGCAAGTTTGAAGAGCACTGCAGAGTTGCGCAAATTAGACATGTGGCTTGAACCAGTGCCAAATAATCCAATCTTATTTTTTTGGGTGTGAATGCACATGAGTGAATGCAAAGATGGTGCCTGGCATAGTTCCGATGGGGTCACATTGTTTCACATTGTAGCTTTGTTAATAAGCTACAAAGCTGTGAGTAAATGCGACATGGACAGGGGACACTCTTCGATGACCCAAACCTTAAAAGAATACTTGGTGAAGTGCAAACATTACGAAGGCCTACAACAATGACCTGTTGATCGAGTTAGCTCTGTAGTAAGTGAAAACTGATGTGATGCGATCTGACCAGGTAGAATTACATGCGAATAAGTGCGATGACAGTGCAAATAAACTTTGGAACCTGCGTGTCAAATAAACAAACCAAGATCAACTCTTTTTAAAGGATATTTTAAGAAATACAAGTTGTTCGACAAAGCCTCACATTAGGCATTCTATGCCTTATAGATCAATGCATATGAGTCTTGAACTTAAACGCTTAAACATGATATTAGAAGTCAACGAAAGAGACAAAATTGTTATTTAATATATTGACTTCCAACCAAATATGAAAGACCAAGCATTTGCTTGAATCCAATACCAATAAACATGCAACATGCTAAGAAATATGCATTCAAACCAAGGGTGTCTCCATTGTGAAAGGAATGGGGGCGTGTGGGTCGCAACAATTTTCAAGCAAAAATGGCAGTGGCTTGGGACATTTCCTTGCAACGTAGCTTTTAACCATCCAATACTTCTCAAACACAGTGATCTGAATTAGAAAATTCCGAGGAAGCCAAAGTGAATTTAATTTGCTGACAAAATGCTTTATGAACTAGCCCTTCGAAGTTGTATGAGCATTCCCTCAACAAATAAAATGAAAATACCAAATTAATAATGCATTGTGTGAAAGTTTGCATTTTCTTTCTAATGTCAGGTAGTCATTTTGTTTGCTTTTGAGGTAGCATATAAACTAGAAAAAATTAAGGATTTATAAATTATTTTTTATGAAGTTTTTCCTTGTTTCTTTTTGCGAGTAATTCTTGTAAGTATGGCTATTTTTATTATTTATTACCATGGATAAACTTGCTGCTTTGTAAGATATGACATGGGCTTAAAATGCATATGCATATCGATATTTTAGCCTTTTTGCTTTTGCCAATAACATGACTTGCCAATTTTATGGTTGCAGATATTGACTATGATTTCTACGGTTGATGATCTGAATTATCCAGAAAAGACGGAGACATATTATATTGTTAATGCCCCATATGTCTTTTCTGCCTGTTGGAAGGTAACCTCATCACTTGCCTATAGGATAATCATAACGTATTAGTTGCATTCATAGGCTGAGAAAATTTGGAAGAGTATCATATCATCATTTCAAAAGTTGTATATTTTATACCATTTGGGATTGTGATACAAGTATAATCTTGAGCTATATGATACAATCTTAGTGAGCTACCCTATTGAAAGGACTGGTTGGATTTTTCCTTATGCATGAGATTTACTATTTAAAATGTGGTTTCTTCCAAAATATTTTTGCAAATCTAAGTAGTCCCAAGCTAATATTTTATTTGAGAAATTAATCTTCTATTACACCAAGAAACATGATAATTGTTATTAAATGCTTACATAGAAAAGAGAGAGAGAGAATGTATGGAGGGACAGGTACAATGTGAACTACATCCATTGAGAATATTTCAAGGACAATATTTTTACCAAAGAGAGGATTCAATTTCAAGGTGGTTCTGATTGGTTCCAACCATATAACAATTTAACCACATAACCACCCAAGTGCACATGTGCGTGCGCACACACACAGTAATACCTTTGCTTAATGACTAAACCATAGACACCTTCAAGTTTGTATATAAATTTTACGAAGAGAATCTATAGGAAGAAGAGGTCTAGCTAATATGTTAGCAATATGCTCCTAATTGGCATAGTAATGAAGACAAATGCCTTCATTATCAATGTCGAATGTAGTAATGATGAACCTCTATGTTTGGTTTTGGCATGGTGAATTGGGGTTTTCACTAACTTTAAGACACCTTGACTGTCACAGTAGAGTGGAGTAGGTGCAGTCTGAGCTAGATGTAAATCAACCAGTATTCTCCACAATCACATTGCCTTGCAACTCACACTAACAGCTGCCTTGTATTCTATTTTGTTGGAAGATAAGGCAAGAGTATGTTGCAGCTTGCTTTGCCACAAAACAACTCTTGAATTCAAGGCAAAAATGTAACCTATAGTTGATCTCCAAGTATCATCTGAATTGGCCCAATTATAGTCTGTAAATCCAAATAACCCTAAATCTGCCGACATTAGATTTGATGTGCCAAAGTTTTGCAGCCTACCAATGGACTAGTTTTGGCTGTGACAAGAACTAAGAAAGCTAGCTAACAAAAAAGTATAGATCTGGTTGAGTGGATGTAAGATGGATCAAATTTCCCACCAACTGTTTCTAGAATGATTCATCAACCCATAGTTACCATATTTGTACGAATATATGATCAAAAGTCGGGTTTTACTGAACTTTTATGGGAAAACAAAATTATTTGTTCAAGTTCGAATCATTTCGAATATATTTTTTAGTTTTTTGATTAAAAAAAAAAACTAAAAAAAGCTTCAAATGCTAGAACAAAACCCTAAAATGTAACTAAATAGACCTATGAGAACTCTTTTGTTTTCGACTTCATGTTGTGCCTCTGATGGGAAAGAGAACTCGATTTGAACTTGCCCTGTGCAAAGTTGTCGATCAGTGAAATGCGTCTTCAGACTTTGACTTCTCACTGCAAACAGGTATTACATTTAGCTTTATCTGCATTTTATGGGCTGTTATTTGCATTTTAGGGGTCGTTATCTGTGTTTTACAGGCTATTATATGCATTTTACATTGCCATTTTCTAACCTATATGCTGAGCTACTACTACTTTTAGCTTAGAGCTCCATCAAATCTATCTTTAATTCGAAGCTGAGCTAGGGTCCTTGTTCATCATCAATTCATTGGGCAATTTTTTTTTTTCGATAGATAATTGAGGGTTAAAGGGTCCCTCACCTGTCATAAAGATTGAATCAAAACAACACCTGTTTGTCTTGAATGAAAATCCACGAGGGATCAGAAATGCCAAAACTTGGCTAAAATACCCAAAACCTCCAAAGGGAGACCGACAGCCCCAAGGAGAACCCTAGAGCGTCCAAATAAACAACACAACAATCTCTAACCAGCAGAACTAAAAGCCTCCCTTGCTCTCTCTGCTATGAGAGTGGAGAATATTGGAGGACGCATCAAGTATGGAGCATCCTTTTTCTTACTCACAACTATCCAAACTTCTTGGTTACACGAACCCACATAAATGATTGAACCAAAGATTGAACACACTTGCCTCGGATAAGAATCCACGAGGGAATGAAACTACACATAATTACAAATTTGACCCAGAATACACAAAACCATGAAAAACAAAGGCAAAAATGCACCTGGATAAACCACAGAACTTCAACCCCAACGACAACTCTTTGTCAAACACGGACAAAGAGAGACAACCAGAGGAGAACAAGCTCAAAGAAACCAGAAGAGCCAAGCTTCAAAACCGAAAAGCTCATAAAACCAGAATCAACAAGCAGCTCCACAGATCCAGAACTCCATGACACCAAGCAATGAAGGATGGAATCCCACCAACCGCAACCCCTGAAAATCCATCAAAGGACCACAACTCTCAAAAGACCCTGAGCAACCGAAACCCACTCACCATTAGCGAAAACAAATAACTCCCTAAACCCTAAAACCCAAACCACACAAAGATCCTTGGCAAAGCCCCCAAGGATCCCCAACCCCAGAAGAAAGAGTTAGGAGACCAAGTAGGGGAGGGGAGGTTGTTGCCACTTCACCTTGTTAAAAAACCATGCATTAGGAAGGCATATGTTGAAGAAATAGGTCGCCCGACCAAGCCATCTTACCAACCCTGCCAAAATCATCTTACAAAAGGACGATCCTACTAAGATCCCCAAGTGGGTGAAACTTCCCAAAGCCCGACCCCTTCCATCACACACCCACGCTGAAGTGCGATCACCAAGCCTGCTTCCACAAGCCAAAGGGTACCAAACAACCCTACGATGTCCTGCCTTTGTAGCAAACTCCTTACTAACCCTAGGATGACCAGGAAGAGGACCCAAATGAAATCCCCTAAAATCGTTTCTCCCTCGAGAAACCACATCCCCAAGCATAGCGAGGCCACTAGATCCAAGGCTTTGGTAAAAACCCTCCAAAGGCATTAATGCCAAAAATGGAGCCAAAGGGTAACACAGCTACATCCATCGAAAAAGGAGACAATGTTTCAAGCAAGTAGACCCTAGAATCCTCGGAAGAGGCCGAAGAACCATTAGCTGAAATAAGAGATGGAGGCAAAGGTAGAGAAGAAACAAGAGCAAAAGAAAAAGAACATGGCTCAACCCCTGCAGGCAACTCTAGGATGGAGGGAGGACACACCGATCCTAAAACCCTATCCACCCATGCCAACCGCCAAAGAGGAACATCTGACATGAGATTATTGTTTTTCTTCATTTCCAAAGCCACGTTTTTTCGAAGCTTGACCATCATGGAAGACTGCAACTCGAGCTCCAAAACTGGATTCCATGGGCCATTCAACTTCCAATAATCTTTCACTATTTCTACCAACGCTTCCTCAAGCTTCCATTCCAAATCCTCTTCTTCACCTTGCTCATCACTAGGAGCACTGTCAAAATCCTCATCTAGCACTAGTTCCTCCTCCCAATCCTCAACCCTAATTCGCCCTTTGCTTGCTCTGCGTTGCTTCTCCATCTTTCTTGTAAATTTTTTAATATTGTATAATGTAATAAACTAATATTGTATTTACTATTAGTAATTACTCAAATAGTTTAATGGTATTTGTATAACTATTTAGTTAGATCTTTTTTAGTTTGTATTTAGTCTAAAATTTTAAATAAAATGTTAATTTAATTTTTTAATCATTTTAGCCTTTATGACTAGACAATGTCCAAATAGACAGGTATTTTTTTTAAGTTTTATATTTTTTTACATTGAGGTTGTATTATAAATATAATTTTTTATTTATATTGTATAATATATATTGCTTTCATAAATAGTAGTTTAACTTTTAGTATATAAAAAACTATTAAAAATGTAACATTTGTACGCTCAAAGGCTTCGAGGAACAATTGGACAAGAAAGGGCAAGCTCTTGTTCTTATCAACAACAAAAAATAAGTGTTACAACATGTCTAGCAGTAGCCACTCTTAAAGATGAAATACATTGTCCGGATAGATGATAAAAAATATGAGATGTACCTTGTGGAATGGTCATATCACGAGAAGTGTAACTAGAGTTCGGTACCATTAAGGATCCTCAGATGTGAAACTATTTGTAGTAACAAATGAAAATTCCTAGGACAAAAAAATGCAGATTTCATAAAGTGAGTGCAAGCTAAATTTGACATGAGTCATGTTGGATAATTAGCTTTAGAAGCAAAGAAGGCTAAAATCTAGGACTCTATTTCACAAATGGGCTCCTTCAATAGATCAAGTTGTTCTCCATCACCATTTGCCCAAGAAAGTGGAAGTGGAGTTTAAAATTCACAAAGTTCATTGAAGTCCATGTGAAGGCCACAACAAAATCATGATGGAGATAGGTCGGCAGCTAGATTGTTTTATGTAGAGGCCATCCCACTTCAATTTTTATAGATCTTTAAGCAAAAGATCCAACACATGAGTTGCACATGGTGTTCAAAAGAGATGAGAAAATCCATCCACGAGTATCGCCCATAGTTTGCATACTCAGACTCGGTAGACCAAAAATTTTCTGACTTGGCAAATACCACGAAACTTAAAAAAATATTTATTAAAAAAAAAAGTAAAAACATAAAGTTTATACAAATTACAGTTACAAAATGTATAAAATGAGTTTGTAAAATGTTGGGGAAGTGTTTACTATTGGATTTGAATACAAAGAGTATGAAATTGCATCATCATGTAAATACAATAGTCCATTGAGAAATGTTTTAACTTTTGAATTTATGATGATTGTTATTGAAAATCATCATAATAAATTGCATATCCATGCAAGTTACAAATTGAAAGAATTTACAATTTCCTCTTCTTCATTCTAATGAAAAATTGGGGAGACGAAGAGTGTCTCATCCTCACACTCCGTTGTAGTTCTTCGTTCTGCTTAGAAGGTTGCGTTTGCGATTCCACCCTTATATTAGATGGTAGTGACTTCTCTGCCTCATGTTAGACATCATCTACAAGGATGTCATCCAATCCGATCTCTTCTATTTTTGTTGTACAACTACATACTATTTTTGTTGTACCATTACATACATCCTCCATATCTTGCCTCTCGAAGTCGACAATCTCGTCCTCTGTGAACAAGGGGGTCTTCTCATCCTACACAACACAGTTAATGTGGGGATCAATCTAATCCAAATCATAGGCTCTTTTGATTGCTTTTACCTTTCTTGTGCGAAGTTGAGGTTGTATTGCACAAAAACTAGGTCATTGAGGTGTCGTTGAGTCAACTTTATTACACTTCTTCGTGTGAATGGTCTCAAACAAACTTTAGTTGTGTTCACATCCAAAGGTGCTGCAAGGTTGAGATAAAATTTAGAGGGCTAGCTTTTGAAGATTTGGGGTATTTCCACCCCAATCTTCCCGCCAAGCCTTTGTAAACAAGATATTCAAAAGTTTGTTAAGTAATTAATAATTATAAATTTGTAACAAGTAAGATATAAGTAAAGAATCCAATTTTTGTTACTTGGTGTCTGGGTGGATCTACCTCAGCTAGGTAGTGTCGAAGAAAAATCCTCCCCTAGCTTGCTTGTAATTCTACAACTCTGAAATAATAAGGTCCCTCACCTCAACCTTCGAAGTCATTGAAGGAATTATGCCAAGATCTTTGAAAATTAATGCAAAAAACATGAAAGAATGAATGCAAAAAAGGAATGATGTTACCTCAAAATAAGCGAATCACAAGTTTGAGACACAAGTTTTGAAGTGGGGAAACCGAATTAACAGAAAAAATCCCACGTGCATTAAGAAGGTTTATGAACAACTATTATCAAAATACAATCTTAGAAGAAAAGAGAATAGAGAAGAAGATTGAATTTCAAGGGTTGAAGAGAGGAAGAGAGAGCTCTTTAAATAGGGCTAGAAGAAGGAAGACGCAGTTACAAAGAATTTTATCATGACCTTACACCACCTTCTTAGTGTGTGCCAAATACTTCTATTCCCCACAAGGTGAAGAGGAAGTGTGTGACATTTGTGGAGGGAATTACATGTGACATGTAACTCTAAGATTCCCTTCAAAAGGGACAAGGGAGATGTGACACCTCATGAAATCCATATTTATGTGAATTAAAAATTCACATAAATAAAAAACCTACACACATAAAAACTTAGGATAAAAAGATTAACCCAAAATAAAAGGTAATCTTAACACTCCCCCTTAAGCTTTATTTGGGGTTTACAAACAAACAAGGGAGGAAACATTGCTAACACTCCTTGATGAGAAAATCTTTCATTCACAACTTTTTACAAAAAGAATGTGTTTGTCTTCCCATAACGGTTTAGTGAAAATATCAACCACTTGATCTTGAGTAGGATAGAAAAAAAGAAGAATTTGACTGTCTTTAAGAAGTTCACACTAAAAATGATGTTGAAACTCAATGTGCTTGGACCTTGCATGGAAAACATGATTCTTCGTTAACGTATTGGCATTTTGATTATTAGTATCACTAAAAATCGGAGTAGAAGTTTGAGGATGGCCCAAATTTGCAAGAAGTCTTGAAGCCAAATGACTTCCTTGGCAACATTATTACAAGCTTTATACTCGGTTCGGTGGAAGACAATGATACAATGCTTTGCTTCTTACTATTCCATGAAATTGTGTTAGAACCCAATGAGAAACAATAGCCACTTGTGGATTTGTGATCATTTAGATCACCAATCCAATCAAAATCTGAATAACATACCAAAGAAAAAGTGCTATTCGAGGTATACTCGATTTCAAAAGTTAGAGCACCTTTAATATAACGAAAAATTCTTTTAAAAGCTTTAAAATGAGTAGTTCTCATTTTCGACATAAAACGAGAAACTAATGCAATAGAAAACAACACCATTAGGACAAGTATGAGTAAGATAATTCAAATTTCCAACTAATTCCCTCTGTAAAGTGAGATAAAAGTTTTAGTTTCATGTCATTAAACAATTACAAATCAAGTTTACAAGGGGTACCAATGAGGTTGCAATCCAACATATTAAACCTAGCTAACAAGTCATGAATATTTGGATTGAGAAATGGAAATGCTATTTTTTTGGCCAAACTTGAATGTCTAAAAAACAATGTAAAAGACTTAAATTTGTTATTTCAAAGGTATTCTTTAAAGCATTTTTAGTGTAAGAAACCAATGAACTATTATTACCAGTAATGACGAAATCATCAACATATAAAACTATGATAACCATGCCATTATGAGTGTTTTTGATAGAGATTATGATCATTGGAGCTATTAGTAAAGCCTTGAGTGACAAAAAAATGATAGATTTTGGAGTACCGTTCTCTACATGATTGTTTCAAACCATAAATAGCTTTGTTTAATTTGCAAACAAGATGCTCATTACCTTTCTTAATAAAACCAAGAGGTTGAGATATCAATTTCTTCATGCAAATCACCATTAAAAAAACCACTCTTAACATTCATTTGATAAACAGGGCAATTCATATGAGCAGTTAGAGCTAAAACAATTTTAATTGTGAGCATCTTAGCTACGGGTACAAAATATTCATTATAATCAATTCCTTCAATTTGAGAAAAACCTCTAGCAACTAATCTAGCTTTGTATATTTCTACTTGATTATTATAATTAAACTTAGTTTTGAATAACCTTTTACAACTCACCAAATTTTGACTTCTAGGAAGAGGGACTAAGTCCAAGTGTAATTAGAGATCAAAGAGTTGTATCATCATGCATTGCTTTTTCACAATGAGGGTGACCTTGAGTGTGTTTAAGTGTTTGAGGGTCATTATTGTTCATAAGTTTAGACATGAAAGCACAATTAGAAAATTGTTGCCTAGTTCTACGAGTATCATTAAGATCTACATCTACCTCTGAAGCTTCTATAGTGGTCTTTGCCAGTTAGGCATAGCTTTAGGTGGAGCAAGACTAGGAGGATGGAGATTAGAAGTAGCAACATCACTATGCACAATATCAATTTGATCCTCACTCGGATCGAAAGGAAAAGAAGCAAAAACAATATAAGGGGAATCCGAAGTAGAAGTACAATCAAGCACACCATCTTCAACAATTCTAGCATATCTTTTAATCTTGATTGTGTTAGTTTGAGGATCATAAATTCTATAAGTTTTAGATTTTTCATTATAAATAACAAAGATAAAAGTTTTTGATTTTGAATATAACTCGTTACGTTTGTCTTTAGGAATATGAACAAATGCATCACAACCAAAAACACAAAAAAGCTGCAAATTAGGTTTTTGGCCACTCTAAGCTTCTTTAGAAGTAATGTTTAAAACAACTTTAGTAGGAGCCTTATTATTGAGATACACAACACAATACATTGCTGCAGTCCAAAATTTATAATGCATATTTATAGCTTGCAACATACACCTAGCCATTTCAGTGATAATCTTATGTTTATACTCGACAACACCATTTTGCTAACATTTTTTTCATGTTTAATACCATGTTGCTTACAATATGCAAGAGAATCATTACTAACATATTAGTACTATTATCAGTTCGCAAGATACACAACGAACAACTAGATTGTTTTTCAACAAAGGCATGAAATTCAATGAAAGTATCTAAAACTTGAATTTTAGTTTTCAAAAAATAAATCCAAATTCACCTAGTGCAATCATCAACAAAAGTTAAAACATATTTTGCACCATTAATAGGAGTTGCATAGTGCCTAAAAGATCACTATGAACCAGTGTTGTAGGGAGATGCGTCTCCACCCCTTGGGATGCGTCTTGGGTTCTGGGATGCATTTCAGGGACGGGAGATGGGTACGAAGATGTTTCCTTGCGCGTCCTTGTGTCTCCAACACGTCCTCGACTGGGAAAACGTCGTCTCCCAAACCCTAATCGTCAAAAAATACTTAAACGCATGAAAAAACATGGGAAAAAAACTTATAAAAAACCCCAAAACGTCCAGTTATTAGCACAGTCGCCAAATTCGTTGAAGAGAAGGGCGTTTATAGTTTGTAGTGGGCATTCATAGTTTGCAATGGGCATTTGAAGCACAGTTGCCAGAACAGGTAGACAAGTTTACACTTTTTTTGTTTAAAGTCGACATTATTTTTGGTTTTTTTTGGAGAGCCCCATCGCGGCAATGGCTGTCATTGCCACGAATGGCACTGCCAGGGAGTGCCGTGAACGACAATGGCCTCCATTGCTATTTGGCATTTCCGCAGTGGGTAAGTTTTTTTTGTTTTCAGTTTAGTATTAAATTTTAATGGATTACTATTAGGTTTTAATAATTTTTTTATTTATTTTTTAATATTATTATAAGTTTTAGTATTACTTATTAGGTTTCCTTTTAGTATTAAATTATTAATATTTAATAATGTAACATGTTTATTTAAAATTTTAAATATTTAATTTTTTTTTTTTAAATTTTTAAATGTTTTAAAAATTAATTTTTTAATATTTATTATTTAATATTTATGCATCGTTTTTTTTAATATTTATATTTTAGTATTAATAATTAATATTTATAATTTTATTAATTATTAAATAATATAATATTATTTAATGTTTTGATTTTAATTTTAGAACTTAGAAGTGTAATTTTTTATTTAATCATTCTAAATTTCTATGTGATATGTTGTTAGTTATTATTATTATTTTTTTAATAATTTTTTAAATTTTAGTTTGTTTTTAAATTCAACTATATATATATATTTAATAAATTGAAAAATATTAGATTATAAATACTATATTTTTTTTATTGTTTTTCCCAAAATGTCAGGGGGAACCAAGGACCCGTTGTATCCATCGTGGAAGTTTTGCGATCGTGTTCGCAAAGGGCATGGGGGAACATCGGATATCACTTGCAAGATTTGTGGGAAGGTCCTTCAGGACACTGACACAAGAGTGAAGGCTCATTTTTTTTGAATAAAAAGAAAAGGGGTTGAATCTTGTTCAAATGAGGAAGCGCGGTTCAAAGCGATGAGAGAACAAGATAGAGTTGAAAGCAAATCGACTCCTCTAAGCTCTCATGCGTCAACCACATATCAAAGTCATAGTCACCATGTCATGCCAACCGCAAGAACAAAATCAGAGATAGATGTGTCTTTTGGGCATGCGACAGAGGATGTGGGGTTTTCTTGTAAGAGATCACACATTGGCAGTGGATGCAACGATTGCACACTTCTATGCAAATGGCATTCCATTCAATGTTGCTTGATCACCTTATTATGAGGAGATAGTTCGTGCTATCAACACTAGGCCGATGAAGTATAAACCACTTGGTTATGAGAAGCTTCGCACATCTCTTATTGACAAAGAAAAAACAAGGCTAGAGCAACAAACAACGCTAGTCAAAAAGGTGCGGTCTACATAGGGATGTAGCATTGTGATGGACGGTTGGACTAATACAAGAAACCGGTCTTTTTTGAACATTATGGTAACTTGTTCCAGAGGCGCTCATTTTTTGAAGGCTATCGACTTTTCTCGACGAAAAAAATGCAGAATTCCTTGAGAAGTAGTTATGTGATGCAATTGATGAGGTGGAAAAAAATACAAACATGTATTTTGGACACCATGTTGCGTGCACACATTGAATAATTCTTTCAAAGACATTGGGAAGTTTCAGTGGGTTTTTGAGCTTATTGAGAAGGGCAAAAAAATACAAATGTTCATATGCAATCAGCACCACATACAGGGCATTTATAGAAGATTTGCCAAGGTGGAACTTTTCAAACCTACAAATATACAGTTTGCTTCGTTCTTCATATTGCTTGATCGTTTGTACGCTGTTAAAGGGGCCTTGTGTTCCACTGGAGTTAGTGATGCATGGACAGGTTGGAGACAATCTACATTAGAGACTGTAGTTGAGGTGAGGCAGAGGTTCTTTGATGACCAATTTTGCACTGATGTGAGATTTATTGTTGACTTCATTGAGCCCATTTGTGAGGTTATCTATTTTGTTGATTCAGACAAGCCATGGTTTGGGGAGGTTTATGAAGAAATTGATTCTATGTTTGAAAGAATAAAAAAAATCACAGACTCAAGGGATCCTTCTTTATATCTTTTGATTGAAAAAAAGATACATGGAAAATGGAACAAGCTTAACACACCTCTACATTGTGTTGCTTACGCTTTGAATCCAAAGTGGTGTGATACAGAGGTCACCAAGAGGAGGGCTCCATATGAAAACAAAGATGTAATGAAATAATTTTGGGTTGCGGTTAAAAATGTTTATGGTCGAGGAGAGGAAGCTTCTTGTATTATGACCTAGTGGAACATATTTTCACGTGGTCGTGGACAGTTTTCTACAGTGGAAGCTCTCTATGATATACGTGCGAAGAAAGACCCAATAGAGTGGTTGTAGAACCATGGCAGTGTAACCACTGAATTGCAATCATTTGCAATATAGTTACTCTCACAAGTAGTTCATTATCTTGTGAGAGTAATTGGAGTACTTACGGTTTAATTCATTCATTGAAGAGGAACCGACCAGGGTCAAAGAAGGCAGAGAACCTAGTGTACATTCATAACGCACTTCGTCTTCTTTTTCGTATAGACCTATGGTACAAGAAGGGTCTTTCAGCAAAATGAGACCACATTCCACTTAATGGAACGACATATCCTTGGAGGATGATGTGCTTGCCTCAAATGGCTTCAATGATTTGGCCCTTATTATATTACCTACAGATGAGCCACAACTTGAGAGTGATCCTTATCTAGACAACATATTGGAAGACCTAGAGGATATAATTGATGTGATAGTTGATCCTATTGTATCGGATCAAATATGATCCAAGTTCACATATGTAGTTTTTTGTTTTTTGCATGCCTATTTGTCAGCATTTCAGTGTATATGATGACCCTTAAGCTTAATATGATGAGATATTCATTCGATCAAGATCTCTGGTTGGCTTGTATTATATTTATGTATATTGTTAGTAGTCGCATTGCAATAGTATAATTTTTTTAAAATTTTTTCATAGTATGTATAATTATTAATATTTTATATATAATATTAAATAATAAATATATATTGTCGTCTACCTATACCCCTGTCTCCTATTTTAAAAAAATGGCATATCGGTATCGGTACCTGTCTCTCCGTACCCGTACCTGTCTCATGGCAACTATGCTATGAACTAAATGGAGCTTTTCAGTTGTATGCCAAGATTTGTTTTTAGGAAAAGCTTCTCTATGTATTTTACCAATGATACATCCACTAGAAATAGATCAGTAAGAGGAATTTCAAGCAAATCATGTACCATATTGAGTTTATGCATAAGTGCAATACTTTAGTAATTAATGTCTTAATCATTCATGCTATAAGATACCATCAATAGAAGCAAGCAGAGCATAGGTAGAAGAGAAAGAAGAGAATTTAGTTAAACAAATTATCATTATCTAGAAAGACAATAGCAACAACTTTAAAATCTTGCTTGGCTGATTTAACATAGCTAGTATTTTCAAAGAATTCTATTTTATGGTCCTGTCTGCATAATTGAGGAATGGAAAGCAGATCTAACTTTAAATTAGGAACAAACAAAACATCATGTACTTCATCATTAGGGATTTGAACAGTTCTTATGGATTCTACATTGCAAGAAGCATGATTTGCAAGACCTAAATGATTGTTAGAATGATATGGTTCTAAAGAAGTAAATAAATCAACATTAAATGTCATACGCTAAGTAACACTTGAATCAACAATCCATTCAATAAGAGAAGTATGCAAAACACAAGTAAAAGAAGTCCTAGTATTAGATTTTTGTTGTTTTTGAGTCTTATTAGTACTAGCACCAACATCATTTTTGACTTTAAGCTTATCATTTTTAATAGCCTATTGTTTGCGAAAGCAATGATTTTCATCACGAGTGTTTTTATCACAATAATTGCATTCTAACTTTTTCTTAGGTTTTGAATTAGACTTTTGTTCGTTTTTGTCATTTGTATTTTTTAGTCTTAACATGATCTTTGCCATTCTTGCGTTGGTGTTTAGACACAAAAGCATGTTCATTTATTTTAAGACCACCAAATTGAAGTAGCTTTTGTTCTTGACACAACAAGGTACAAAATAAATCAATCGTCAATTGAACAACTAATGTAAAAGTAACAAGTTGCAAATGAACATTTATAATAAATTGCTAATTCAAGTTTGAAAGTTTAACACTTAAACCAGTTAATTGAGAATGCAAAGAGTTAACTTTTGTCAAAAAATCATCCATAAAGTCATATTTTAAATCCGAAAGTTGTTCTTGAACTTGAATTTTTTTACATTGATTTACAACATTATAAACATATTTAAGTTTTGATGATGCATCGGATGCAAGAGTACAACTATCAATATGCACTTGCATTCGGGGGTCATAGCCATGCCAACAAACCTATGGCTTTTTCATTTTTTGCTTGCTATTTTTCGTGAACGTCAGTGACAACTTTTTCATGGGGTTTGGTTTCCTTACCATCTATGATGCACACTAAATGTTTAAAGGTGAAAATGTATTGCATGTGCGTTTTTCTTAAGTGGTAGTTGGTGGAGGTGAGTTTGAATTCGGACAATAACTGAGTCATTGTACTATGAAAACACAACCACGAAAATAAAAAAAGCAATTAAAATCACCAATACACCTCAAAATGCATATGAGAGGGACACAAACACCAAAAACGATGGTCAAGCGATTTGCCAAAGGACAGAAAAAAACTTAGCAAGGAAATAAAAATGAGCGTTTAAAAGTTTAAATGGACAAAATGCAAGGAGTTACACAAACAAATTATTAAGTTCTGATGGTGATGAATAAGTAATTAAAAACTTGATTGATTTTGTGAAAGGAAAGCTTTAAATGTTTTTTTTAAATAAAAACTCAATAAATCATGAAAATATTTCTAAGAATAAAATTACGAGTTTTGTGTTGTTTTTTTTTAGATTTTGATATTTTGAACGAAATGCTTTTAATTTTTTTTTTGTTTGAATGCATAAGAACAATGAGCAGAAGGTATACTCAGGAAAAACTTTCGTTTTGAATTTGATCATAAATAATAAAAAAGCTTGAGTTTTGGAAAAAGATGAAATCCTTTCTTTTTGGATTAAATAAGACAAAAAAGCTTATTAAATTAAAGAAATCTTCTCTTTAGTAGTGTAAAGCTACATGAGAACTATTAGTTTAAAAAAAACTTAGTTCTTTAAATGGAATGCATTGAATAAGAATGGAGTCTTGCAAAGCTTTGAATCGGCAAAACAAGTGGCAAATAAATGCAAGGAACAAGAAGGTTTCGAAGAGTAGGATGCATTACAAGGCCATTGAAGTGCTTGACAAGAGGCAAGATGTCATAGTACTAGAAATAGAAAGATTTATACATAAGAAAGCTCTTATCAAGACCAAGAGCACAAAGCCACGTCGGAACTGTTGTATAGCAGGGGCCTTTATACAGAAAAAAAGGTATATAAAAAAAATGTCTCAAACAAAGTACTAGAAATAGCAAGATGCAATTCAGAACAAGGTGTGAAACGTCATAAACCAACAGTAAATTACTGAAGTACACTCGTCATGTGTAAGGAGGGACAATGGAAATGCCTTGGTATTAGGCAGATAAAAAACACATACAAATGATTGAGAACAAAACACCAAAGGTAGGAAGCGCGAAAGAGGGATAATACGCCAAAGGTCGATAACTCAAAGACGAAACTGAAAATGAAACATAACTCAAAAATAAAAGATAGCTGGGTATGGAAGCCAAAATAGATTGAAGCTAGCTAGAAAATATAAAAAAGGTAAAGGGACAACTTAAGGGGATGCCAAAAGAGAAAAATACGTAGGGGGAAGAACGGCCAGAACAGTAAAAACACTATGCAGGAGTGGACAACTACTGCGCATAGATGTTTGAGGAAAAAAACAACACACCTGATCAAGGACTGGGAGAGAGGCAACCGGAATAATTAAATTGTAAATGTAAATCCACACCAAAATAATGGCATAATTACACAATATAAGCGCTAATTTTTTTTTCACTCAATGTCCAGGAAGAAGCTTAATCAAACAAGCAATTTATTTACAGATTTTTTTTTTCTATTAAAGAAGCTGTAGTAAGCAAAGGAGAAAAAATGTACTTAGAGGAGAAAACCAACTGAAGAAATTTAGAATCAGCTTGGAAACCTCCTTGTGAGCAACCTGTATAATCAGGCTAGAAAACAAATATACAAAAAATGATAATATTTATGCTAAAAATAGAGAAAAATACTAAAATCTGTTGCAAGGGTGTAAGGCCTTGCCAAAAAAAGTTCGAATTTATCCTCCGTAATGCATGCACACACTCAAGTTTCAACATTAAACTAAAAACATTTTCTGGTACCATGAAGGAATTGTACCAAGTTCTTTGAAAATTAATGTTTAAAGCATGAAAAAATGAATGCAAAAAAGGAATGATGTTACTTCAAAATAAGCCAATCACAAGTTGAGACCCAAGTTTTGAAGTGTGGTAACCGAATTAATAGAAAAAAACCCTATGTGCATTAAGAAGGCTTATGAACAACCATTCTCAAAATACAATCTTATAAGAAAAGAGAATAAAGAAGAAGAGCGAACTTCAAGTGTTGAAGAGAGGAGGAAAGAGCTCTTTAAATAGAGCTAGAGGAAGGAAGATGGAGTGATAAAGAATTCCATCATGACCTTACCCCATCTTTTTAGTGTGCACCAAATGTCCCTATTCCCGATAAGGTGAGGGGGAAGTGTGTGACAAGGATGGAGGGAGTTATATATGACATGTAACTCCAAGATTTCTTTTAAAAGAGAAAATGAGTGTGGCACCTCATGAAATTGGATTTATGTGAATTAAAAATTCATATAAATACAAAATCTACACACACTTAAAAACATATTATAAAAAGATTAACCCAAATAAAGGGTAATTCTAACAGTCATCCTTTCAATGCATGTTGAGAGGCCCTCTATAACCTTCTCATTAACATATGTGGAGCCATTATAGTAGAAAAACTTAAGGTTGAGGTAGTACCCCATTGCTTGAATGGGTTGGTGGAGTTGATTGTTCCATTTTTGATCAATTATCTCCCAAATGAGATCAAATTTATCTCTATCCCTCCCATAATAGTTTTGGATTGGCCTCTTTGGCCCTGTCCATGACTTCATATGTATCTCATTCAGTTTTGCTCCCCATCCACCAAGCGCAAAACCCTCACTGAAGTCTCCTACCCCTACAAAATTACAATCAAATTAAAGTTACAAACTTACAATTAAAGTACATTTAAAATTGAAAATAAAAGAATTGACTTGAAATTTAAATTGAAGTTTGAAGTTACTTGGATGATCTCTACTGCTCTCTTTGCAAAGGTAGCATCAAGAACCGTCATTGTGGTCCTCTCTCAATCTTCTTTGATTATGTTGGGTCTAGGTATGTTTGACTCGCAAACATCTTGCTTCAATGGTGTGAACAAACCACAAATGCTTTGCAGCATTAGGAATTTAGTTGCAAACCTTGTGACCCTTGCTTGCACAAGTTGTTTCCACATGGTGTGATCTCTCATCAATTTGAGAACCCAAGAGTGATTATAAATGTATTTTGTGATGTTTTTGGCATTTTCTACAACTGGTCTCAATTAATTTTCCTTATGTCCTCCAAAAGAAATTCAAAGCAATGGGCCATGCAAGGGGTTCAAAAGAGTGATGGATGCCTCTCTTTAAGCGGTTCCTATCTGTTGTATATGTTGCTACATTGTCAGTGACAACTTGCACAATGATTTCAATGCCCACCTCCTCTAGCATTAGGGTCAAAGTTTTTGCATTTTTTATTTTGTTAGAGGCATCATTTGACTTCAAGTAAACCATCTCACCATTTGAAGCCGCTAAAAAATTGATGATGTAGTTTCTTCCATCCATATGAAAGAATGGTGCATCCGAACTTTCATCATTGCTTTTTTTGTTCTTCTAGAATTGACTTCGTATTTGCAACAACGTTTTGGAGCAACCTCCCACCTAAGTCTTTTGGAAAAGGTGCCTTGTACCATTTTCTTGCAATTGTCAATGTTATCAAATACTTTCACTACGGGCTCTTTGCCACGTTGGAGGGAAGGTTATTGTAATAGCAAAAATTCGCACATGCCTTCTCTGCTTCTTGGTACACTTTGTTCCAACCTGTACCTTGCAACAAAGGTTGTGTCTCAAGTATGTTTCTAAGTGCAAAAAAATTGTGATTGGGCTTTGCTCAAACTAGATGAGGTGGATGTGCCTCGTATTTGTGAACCACAACTAAAGCCAACAATCTCTTCCATATCTGCTTCCGTGTTGGGATTAATGGCTGCTATTATGACTGTTTGTACCCTTGCCGCCTTTAGTTTTTTAAATCCAACAATGTAAGTTCTACTTGCATCTCTTGTTTTGCTTCTTTGTTTTCCCTGCAAGATCTACGTATGGATCTTCAACATAGACGCCATTGACATAAAGTATTCAGACAAGAGAGATGTTCACAAATAAATAAACATTGTATTAATTATGTGTAATATACAATGTATGTGTGCATCCATTACTAGAACATGACTCTTTAAAAGACTACATCTCCACTAGCTCTAGAGATGACTCTAAGCACCATTACTTTCCACAAGAACGCAAAAGGTCCTTATATAGTTAAAGTAATATGTGAATGAGAGATTATTATTAGTGGAGTAAAAGGTGGGATCGTTCCCCGAGTTATGCCCAACTATTCTCACACATGTGAGGATAACTATCATATTAATTGTGTATTTAATAATTGTGTGCACATAATAAATCACTCTTTGAGAACACATCTACCTAGGGTGGACTTCAGATCAAGTATGAATATGACACACTCCAACACCCCCTTGAAAATCAACATAGGTGACATAGAAAGTAATGGAGCTTCGACTTGCTTGAGCTAGTGGAGATGTAGTCTTTTAGAGACTCTTGTTCTAGTGCAACCATTGCTGGTTGCACACATAGATTGTATGTTACATATAGTTAATACAATGTGTCTTTAGTGGTGAATCTATATCTTGTCTGAATGCCTTATGTTGGTGTCTTTGCTAAAGATCCATGGTTTTTGTTGTCATTTTTAATATTTTGATTTCTAATGTGGTATCAGAGTGGGCTTTCTTGAGAGGATTAACGAGAGTGTTTTAAAGGAGATCCATATCACTCTCAAAGCTTTGTTATTAGGAAGATCAAGAGGAGAAAGAGTAAAGGAGGAGCCCTAGGAATTCTAAAGCTTCAATCTTGATCAAGCTTCAGGTGGTAAGGATAAATTTGTTTCTTCATCAATATCTATGAGAAGTTCTTCGCAAGCCCTATCTATTTTTTAAAGATCTGGTGTAGTTGGTTTATTCAATGGCTCTCTATTTAGTGCTATGCATAGTTCCTTGGTAACTTCAAGTTTGATCAGGGAAACTACGGAAAATGTGTCCGCTAATGCAGGGTACAAATTTGGTCAAGAAGAAGAAACCTACAATATTGTAGCTACTCACTGTTATTTCGGCCGATTGATCTTTCGATATGCTAGTTTCAACAACTCCCGTTCTCTACATTTCTTTTTAACAACTTGGCCAGTAGTAGGTATTTGGTTTACTGCTTTGGGCATCAACACTATGGCTTTCAACTTAAATGGATTCAATTTCAACCAATTTATTTAGTTGGATCAGTGATAGATTTTTAGGTTTTGTTGTAAACCTAATTGGTTGCTTATGATTATGTAAATTAATAATTCAAACCACATTCAAAGGTAGGGCATTTCCCATTAATATAGGAGCTTTTGGACCAGAAAAAATATTATCTCCAATCATGACCCCTCTCAGATGCAAAATATATGTCTTGGGTATGGCCGTAAATATATATATATATATATAATTAAAAATATAAAAAATATAGCCATATAAGCAAAATTAACCACATAATATGCATAGAGGAAACAAAATAAGTTAAATGACCACAAAACACTCTCAATTCAATCCAAATATCATACTATTCCATGGTCAAACTTAGATTTGTTTTATAACAAGTACATGGTGCAAATGCTACAATGTATGGACAAAAATAAAGACAAATCAGCATATTCATTATTCACTATATTCATTTTCGTCTTCGGCTGTGATGTCTTCATCATGATGTGATTCATTAGAATCACAAGCAACAACAATGCCACTCCCACTAGCCCCACTATGTAGGTTGTGTGAAACACCGTCTAGCTTCGTGTCGAGCAATAAAAGGTAGGCAATGGAGGCATCCAAGTCAGCAGTCTTTGGGTTCACATCTCAACACTTTGTTGCCCCTTCCTTGTAATCAACTATGTTTGTGTGAGAGAAGACACAAGTTGGAATGTGCATAGACCAAATCCTCCGTCTCTTTAGTTGCCAATCTACTTTATTTTGTTTTTAACTGTTTTTTGAAGTCCAAGATTGACTTTTCATGAAGTGAAATTGATTTTTTTTTAAAAAAAACGTGTTTTTCCCAGTAGATGCACTTGGGATACGGGCATGATACACCCCTGCCCTTGTGAATTGATGCCTGGATGTATTCGAGCATATCTGCAGGGGTAGGGGTGTATCTTGCCCATATCCCCGGTGGATCCCCGACGTATCCATATCCATCCCCGTATCCTGGACGTATCCGGGCGTATCCGTAGGGGCAGGGGCGTATTCCTAGGGGCAGGGGCATATTTCCCTTATCCCCGATGAATCTGTATCCATTCCCATATCGTATCATATCCAATGTCCTTAACAACGGTATCTGGTAATGTAGCTTTTTAACAAAGATTTACATGCTATTTAAGTATTTTATGAATATATATATATTTTTAACTAGTGATGAAGTTGTCGAATAATTGGCGAGTCCCAAGTTCGAGTCAAAATTTTGGGCTGCCAAGTAATGGCTGGGTACGAGTTTTTGAACTATGGGAATAAGCTCTGAGTAGTTAAAAACACTGATAAGAGGAAGCAGATGCAAGTAATAAAAGAGGCTTTGAATTGTTTTTCTAATGCTGTCTTTGTAATGTTATGGAACAATTTTGGATTTCTTTTCGAGGTTCTGCTTAAATTTTTTGGTTGTAATGTGTACTAGCATGATGATTTGGAATCTATTCATGTTTTAAAATTTAAATAATTTTGATAACCGAAGTTTTCTGGCATTGCTATAAGGATTTATATTACGGTTGTAGATTTCTTTCTGTCAGACAGAATTTTTCTTTGAATTCATGGGTTTATCCTTTCCTTAATCATTGTTCAATTTTAATTTCAAGCTATAGTTTTGTCCCAATGGTCAAGTTATAACGGCCCTTATATACTGATACGTAGAATTAAACTGTGTTGATTCGCAGCTTGTCCTTAAGCAGCTGGCTACTGATGCTAGATTCATGTACTGATTTTCAGGTTGTCAAGCCCTTGTTGCAAGAAAGGACAAGGAGAAAAATACAGGTTTTGCAAGGTTGTGGAAGGGAAGAGTTACTGAAGGTATCTTGATTTGTACACAGTTTTGGATTACGTTTTATTCTATGATTTGTGCTCAGTTGTAGTGTCACTTTTAGAAGCTCGGTCCTTTATCATGGTAGGTGTCAGGAGATATGGTATAAAGCCCACTTTTTAGTGGTTTTATAGTTAAATTCCTAGTTGTAACTTTCTTGTAAAATACACTATTACTTCGTTGCTTATCTGTTTGGCAAGCATGTTTGTGAAATTAATTTCTGGTTTTGCCTCTGAAATCTTTATAGTCAATCTACCCAACACCAAGCAAATAGTGCTATTGATTTTTGTTAGATCAGCCAAATAGGAAATCAACTATGATGGCTGAATAAGTCGAGTGTGATCATGCCCTAAGCTTTCCCAGCTTTAAGCCTCATTGAGGGAATCAGGTTATGTCCATGGTTTGAAGGTTTTATAGATAAATTTTTAGTTGTTTCTTTTAAAATACTCTATTACTTGGCTGTTTATTCACTTGGAAAGCATGATTTTGTTTTCTTAATTTTCTTCAACTTCTCTAGCTCAGCTGTCATAGAGGCAATCTTCCCAACGCAAAATAAATAAAGCTGTTTATCTTTGTTAGACCAGTCAAGTAGGAAGTCACCAATGATGGCTAAATTTGTTAAGTGTGATCAAGCCTTAGGCTTGTTTGCGTTTAAGCCTCACTGAGGGAATTGTCAATTCTAGGATGTAAGAATTGTGTGCATCTGGAGGGATTGTTTGTTTTGTTGCTATTGCAATGCAACAAGAGACGTCAGTGCACATAAATAATGAAGGTAAGAGATGGGAAGCACAAAGGGGAAGAAATAAGCACACAATAATGTTTTACAGATGTATCTTGTGTGCAAAGTAGGCCATTCATTTCTCACCACCACCCAGCTGCCACAGCCGTCCAAACCCTAGATTAATTCTTGCATATCAAAAGTTTTGTTCTCTTCGACATGCCAATATGTTTTGATTAGTTGTTTTTATATCAGCCACGGATTGGTTGTCAACATATAGCAACTGGGAATTTTGATTCCTACACCCCTTTACTGTTCATAATTATGGACCGACTGATTGAATTACATAATATTTGTTTGTTGGTGCATCATTCTGATGTTGATGCAATCTTGACATTTTTTTTGTTAAGTTGCTGATGCGATAATAATGAAACCATTGATTGTTGCATGATTGACATCTGCTTCCTATATCTTGATTACTTTTACGTTATATGACTGAAATTGAAAAGAGTCCAATCACTGCTGGATTTACAATCGTATTTGCAGCTTAATCCTATTTATATGAATTATATGCAGTAACCATTTGACTGCATATAGAATTGAATTCCAGGAGTATAGAATGTCCATTTTGAACACAATTGCAAGCGGACTAATGGACTTCAAATAAAAGTTAAAAATTTTTTATACTTGGAAATTAGGAAACTTGGAAAGTGACTTAAATTGATTTTAATATTCTAGTGATTAGTGTAATTGTAATTCAGCAGGAAGGAATTATTATAAATTCATTCACTCACTCCGAAGTAGTTAATCTTTATTTCAAATAGATTTCTCTAAAAGTGTGTCTTTTCCTTTTTTCTGCATGCTTCAAATTGTATTTAGATCAGGTCACATTGTTTAATTCATTTGAGCAAGTGTCATTGACAGTTTATTGTTCTGTGTAGGTAATGGACTATGATGTTCTACCTCATTTCTCGAGGCAGGAGGGGTCAGGTTCATCCAGACGTAATTATGACCAGACGATAGATTCCTTTTCTCCAAATCATCAATTTCATGTAGAACTTTATAACTATATAAAGCAGCAAGCATCTATTGTAATGCCTGTTGCACCTGCCAAAATGAATTCATTTCACGTGGAATTGCCAGAGCAGGATGCGGAAGGAACTGCAATTATACAAACTATTGAAACTGTATTGCATAAAATGGAAGATGAAGAAGTAGTTGAGAATGGTATTGCTAATTTAAAGGTCAATGGGGATCAATCTCTGAGATCACAAAGGACAGGTAGTAGAAAGGAGGTTCAAGGTTAGGTTAGCATTGTGTGCACTCTCATGCTCGTATCCTTCTTATCAGGGCTAATATTGATAATCGCACACAAAATCTCCAGCATGACAATTTCTTTTCAGGCTGGCATTTTGTCTCACTAATGTAATTGTATCAGGTTGCCTATTTTTGTGGAAGTGATTCCCACTTCCGTTCTCTCAAATTTGTTGAAATGGAAGCCTTGTGAATCGAAGCAGGTGGGAAGGAAATTATGTGATAAATTTTGACTTAAAACTGTTGCTAGATAGTGCTGGGAACTTGGTGAATCCAAAAAAGGCCTATTTTAGTCAACTTCAAAATTTTCACTACTAATCGGAAGTAAATGTTTTTATTAAAGCTGTCATTTTTTGGGGCAAAAATACCACCATTTTTGCTATGGAAATATTTGTTAAGATATACAAACAGCTCATATGTGGAGAAAATGTTGAATGGTCTGTTTGGTGATCAATTTGTAGGAGTACCTTGCGTCTATGCCAGCTAATTATATGACTATTTTTTTATTTTGCATTTATGTTCCGTACAATTGGTGTTTCTAGATAATTTCTAAAAGCACTTCCAATTATGGGCTATTAATTGATAAAATTGTTGCATAATTTATGGAAACGGTACAGGAAGAAAATCACACTAATCGAGATCTCTGTGCTGCCTTAAGGCTTATGCCCAATGTTGTGAGCGCATGTTATCCGTCAAATAAATCATTGAACTCATTAGTAGGATATGTCTCTGAGAAATATCTCAATGAAAAATGAAATGGTCTAGTTGGAGGTGATGCACTTCGTTGTGTGATAACATACTTAAGGACTTCAAATATTCTGGAGTAATTTTCTCATATGCCTATTTTTACACCCGTGCTCCCCCCTTTTTTTTTTAACAAAATCAGTTTTTTTTCCCATTTGGCTACTTTTAGCATTATTATTATCATTTTTCTAAAACTAGATTGTTCAATTTGTTTTTTCTTTTTCCAAGAAATCCAATTTCTGAAATACAATGTAATTAAATTGACTACACTCCCAATATTTGAGTACCTTTTTATTTTTCCGTTTATGTTTTGTTTTGAATAATTAGTATATAATATTTAAATGTAAACATTCTTCTTGAAATTAATCTTGAAAGAGTTTTTTATTTAATGTTTTGTTTTGTAGGCCCCATATAGACTGCAATTTGCTTCTATTACTTGTAAAGTGCGATCTTCTAGTTGTCATTGTTGACACCATCTTTCACGATTTTTTGGACATGAGCGAGGGATGGAGGGAGGTATGGAGGACTGACATTTTTATAACAGACTTGTGCAGGGAATATCAATGTCATGTGTTTGCTTGTTTAGACAATCATATGAGATTTTGGAATAAAATATATAAGCTTTGTTTAATTGTCTTGGTTTAGGATTTTAAAGTCATAAAGATGTCTTATAAGGATCCAAAAAGAGTTTACTACATCATTTAAGTACACGAACTCAATCAGAATAAGAGAATGTTTTGCATAGTGGCAAAAATGACAAATATGAAAGGGTGGTGGTTTCGTTCTTGTCACGTTTGTTTTAAATGCGTCATGGTAGTTTCATTTGTGGCATGGCGGTTACCCTTTGTCCCGGTGGTTTTAGTGGTGTCATGGCAGCTTTTCCTTGAAAGTTGTGTCAATTTGGCTTGTAAAAATGAATAGGTAGATTATAAAAGAAAATGTTTTTTTCTAAATTTGAATTCATTAGAGTCTTTTAGTGCATGGAGCGATGCTTCCAAAGTTTTTTTTGAGGCACAAGCCTAATCGTAAGTAGTGATCGAAGCAAATGGTTGGCGAGTTTAGTTGGTTGTGTGAGGAGAATATGTGATTCAAACAGGGTAGTTGGAATGAGTATAGGAGTAGGATGATTGCTATGGCTTGTTCTATTTGAGTTCTTTGCAACTGTTTTGGCCAAAAAGCTAATTTTTGCAACTATAATGTTGTTTCATTTTCATCAACTTAAGGATATTATTTCAAGAATAATTTTGCATTCTAATTCAAGTAGGGTTGCATGATAGTCAATTAAATTTCCATTAAAGTATTTGAACTTTAAGAGATCATGTGGTAACAAAGCAAGTTTAATCTTTAGGTATTGTGGATGGTGTTTGGTTGATGTGTATGACTTTGATATGGTCAAAGAAAGAAAAATTGCAACCTTAACAAATTAAAAATTTTTGAAAAAAAGTTGGAATCAAGAAGGAAGATACCTAGAGAAGGAGAAGAGAACCTTTCTAGAAGAGTTGACACATTGGAATCAAGTATATGATATTACATGATAAAGGCTCAAGATAACATTAGAAGACTTCCGGCCATACAAATTAGAGATTAAGAAAAGAAAAGTAAAGTGGAGTCCATAAAGAAGATATCTAGAGAAGGACAAGAGAAACTTGCTAGAAGAGTTGCCACATTGGAATCAAGTATGGAATGAGTGATGATGTCTAAAGATGACACCACAAAGTAACAAGAACTTATGGCTAAGAACCAAGCATTAACGGACATGGTGGTTAGTGATGTTGCCAAGAAACTTGGCATAGAAGAAAAGCATCTCCACAAATAAGAGGAATCCAAAGATGAGTTCATGGGTGAAGAGGAGCAACCTAAAAATGAAAAAGACAGCTCGGGTTAAATAATTTGACCATCCTCTTCTCCAAGTTGAAACGAAGCTTGAAATTTAAACTTTTGAAGGGTAAGTAGATGTTGAGACCGTACATGAATGGTTGAAACAAACAATGGTGTTGTATAGTTATCTCAAAATAGAGGGTCACACTCTAATTTGAAAGAGACAAAGCTCGGGTTAAATCATTTGACCATCCCCTTTTCCAAGTTGAAATGAAGTTTGAAATTTAAACTTTTGAAGGGTAAGTAGATGCTAAGACCGTACATGAATGGTTGAAACAAACTATGGTTTTGTATGTGTATCTCAAAATTGAGGGTCACACTCTAATTTGGTGGTAAAGCTATTTAGTTTCTTCATATAAGAAGTTAGTTATATTTAGTTGGGATGAATTCAAAAAATTGTAAACGTGTGCAAGATTATACGATAGAGTTTCGTAGACATGTTCTGTTGATGGGCTTGTACTTAGGATGAGGACAACTTGACCAATTATGTGAGTGGTCTCCATCCACACATAAGAAGACAAGTCATCTTTAGTAAGCCAACGGACCTTAACGAGGAATGTGTGCAAACATACTACATTGAAGAAAATAATAATTAAGGATAGGGCGAATCCTCCAAGATAATTAGCCAACAAATCAACCTAAGAAAGCAAAATCAATGAAGCAAATACTACATTAAGGGCATGTGGAAAGGTAAGAATAATGCCATTGCTTTACATGTTTGGAAGGAGCTAAAGAATCATTGTTGATGACCCCAAGAATGTGTGCGCTAGAATACAATCTTGCATTTTGGGTTAATTATGATACAACATAGAAGGAACACATGTGAAACAATAGGTTACACTAAAGAAGATACTATGAAGGACATGAAGGTCACTCATCTTGGCATGTGCAAGGCATTAACAAAGAGGAGCTCCATGTGGATTGATAGGTAGAGATTTGCAAAGCATAGTGATTATTTGGAGTTGTCTCGGGTTCGACCCGACCTAAAGTCAATGCCCACATGCTTAATAGTTTTCAGAAAGAATTTTTTGGTGAATGTGAAGAATTGGGAGGACTTAGAAAGGATACTAGAGAAGAAAGTGAGAGCTTTGTTTTAAATCAAGTGATACTGTAAACACCGTTTAAACCAACATCTCAAAATAGTGAAAGGAATACTACACAACTGCCTAGGATAAGTTTTGGGGCACTGATAAGTGGGATTGCAAATGGAAATGTAGACACTCAAGGTCCACCAATAAGTAACCTTGGTCCAATGGTTAACACTACAATTGTCATGCAGGGAACTATGAATTTGGGAGGCACGAGTTTGATAAAAAATGTTGGGGTAGGAGCCACAAGTAGATTGAGTGGGTTAATTATTCATAGATCTATTGCGCATGCACACATCCATTAGGTACCTCAACAAGACATTTATCATTAGATGTCTATGACATTGTTAGAATAGATAGGCATAAAGGATGCCTCAGAACATGTGCATCAGTGTGAAATATCCTAGAGAACTAAGAGTCATTGCACTAGAGTGCACATCAAGCCAATTTGTAATTAAATTGTTATATTGTGCACACAACTGGTATAAGAAGTATGTTCTTAACAACGTGGTTGCTTTTTTTGATTAGTTGAAGGTTGCTTCCCTTGAGGAGTTTTATATACTTGAGTTTAAGTAGCATAACATATCTGCACTCAAGGAGATCAAGAATGATATTTTAGAGTGTCTGCGCATATGATGCTAGATTCAAGACATTGCTCTTCAAGTTTTCATATGATATACACATGTTACAACATGCACAATAGTTTGTTGGGGGATTAGTAAATCCTTTCAAAATGCAATTGGTTATGAAGACATTTGTGGATGTGCATGATGATTTGGCGGTTGTGCTAAGGATGGAAGTCATGAGAAACTTTGATACATGTATAAGTACTTTTATGGAAGCGCATATTTCTAGTATGACCACATAGTTGTAGACAATGGCTAAAAATAGTAGCAAGAGACCCAAAGAGGGTTATGGTGTACACAATGTGAGACAAAGGGCCATACAATAAATAATTGCATAAGGTGCAAAGTGCATGTAGTCAGCATGTGTTGTGAGGTGTGCAAGGGGTAACATGAGATAAGAAATTGTCCATTCCAGTGCATGAAGCAAATTAAGGTCACGTGGTGTAATTTTTGTGAAACCAACACATGACACGATAGATTTTTGGGCCATTGATGAAATGCGTGAAGCTTGTGAACATGGGATAAGATAAGCTACCATGAATCCAACACCAAAAAACTAAGGGTATTGAAGGGGATGCTCACATGGGTGTAGAGAAGCCATTTGTGGTGGCAGTCGCTTCCAAGGTACATGCTACAAGTATGGATTGAGGATATACTATTAGAGAAATTGTTCTAAGTTCCATACATGTGCACATTATGGTGAGGGACATAAAACAAAAGAATGCCTTGATCTTTGCCAAAAGATTTTATAGAGACAAGGGAAGAAAGGTGCATGGATGTAAGGATTTCAAAACAACAAGAAAAGTGGGTTCCTAGGTTGATTTGGGCACAAGGTAAAATCAGACCCAATGATGAACATAATAACTCACAATTGGGTATAGACTCAAGCTAGGGCAATTTATATCCCACATATGGAAAAAGTCTAGCGCAAGCTAGAAGTAGTAATTGTCAACTACAATGATGCACCTTTTCAAGATTTGATCTTGGTAGAGGCCAATGAGATGAGTCAAATTCTCCAAGGAGAGGTCTAAACTGCTCGAGAGATGGAGGCTAAGATTAATGAAATCAAATGAAAGGGTCCCAGTCCTAAGGAACAATAAGAAATGTCTGATATATTCTCCCAACTAAATATTTGAGAGTTACCTTTGTTAAGAACTTGGATAAAAAACATATGGGAGATATGCAATTAGAAAGTACGAGAGCAGACAAAGGAGATAAACTTTGCAAAGAGTACCATCTATGACCAATAGTTGACCATTGATACTAAAATTAATTATTGGTTTTTATAAGTGTAGACACCTAAATTTGGTATTAAACACTTGTCAACATCAATTTTGACATATTTTTGACACACATGACTTGTGCGTACACATTTGACTCTTGTGCATACTTTTTCGTATCCGTTTATCTATCAAGTTGGACAGTTCAATTGCTATCATTCATATTCAAGATCTTCCTAGTCTATGCCAAAACACTCTATAATCCTAGGCAAACTGTAGCCATATTCCAGATCACTATTTTTTCCTGCCTAGATGATGTTTGAAACAATAGGATGTAAGTGGTTACTATAGGTGTCCACCTTTGCTAGAAGTGTCCCAAGTTCCTCAATGGATATTTTTCAAATTCAAATGTTTCCATTTGATAAGCCTAAACATGTTTCACATGTTAGTTGTGGAAGGAAATATCAAAGATTTATCTATAAATACAGATCAATCTTAAGGTTATACTCACCTAACATTAAAAGGGGCTATCTTGGTCACTTTTGGCATACACATTGAGAAATCTATTTGCACATCCTTGAAACACTACCATAAAATCTTACTTACACATGCAAAACCCCTCAAAAGAAGAACCCTAAATCCAAATCTGAATACAATTGAAAGGTTAAAAGTTCCATTCTAGTGGATCGTGATTGAGCACACACACACATATGTGAGATAACTATGTGTGGTTTGATCTCTCTTCAAATTATTAGAATATAGGGAACACTTAATCACTCAATGGGGAGTGTGTAATATCCCAAATCAAAATATTATACGTTAATTTGGATTTCTTGAAAGTGCTTTTTAAAGTTCAAAATAATAATATTCAATGAATATAGAATTATGTTCTTATTAACAAAATAATAAATTTATATAACGAATACTGTTGTATAATGATCAAATGTGCAATGCAAAATTCTCGTTATAAATATTCTAATAGAGAACTCTCAGAGGGTTTTGTCCTTAAGGGGTTGATATCAAGGGGTTTCGTTCTTGTATCTAATAAATGAGGGGTTTCATCCTCAATTATAAAAGAAGAAACTATTGCCTAAACTTTAGATAAGGGAATGAATGTCAAATCTCAATATATATCCTTTTCCTTCACCAAGTTCTTCTTATAAATACCCTTCATAGCTTTGCATCAAATGATGTGTCTCTTTTCCAAAGTGATGTTTCTTTTCATCAAATGGGATGACTTGCATTAATATAACTTCTATTAATTGCATTAAATGTGGCACTCCTTTTCATATGGATGATTTATTTAATTTAGTTGCTGCTGTAGTTAATTTAATTATTGTTGGTTTAGGCGATTCCATTGGTAATTTATTTACATTAATGCTGTTAATGTTTATGGCCTCATTTGTATTTGGGGATATTACAGACCTCCCTTCAGATTACTTGTCCTCAAGAAATTTTAAACCTGATAGTACACTCCACAACAAGCTATAATATGCTCTAAGATTAGATGTTTCTTTTCCCATCCTTGTAGAACTGATTGCATTATTATTAGTTCTTTCTTGTAAGGGATTATTACAACTGTTCTTTCCCAGATCCCATAGCCTTCTGCCATTATAACCATTACTGTAATTATTAATGAGCTCTTGGCTGAGCATAAGGATCTTGGGACCTTTACGTACTCCAAATTGATCATTTCTTGGGCTGCTAATGATCTGTTCAATCTCATTTGTCACCAAATCTGCCCTTACAATCTCCATTAATGACTCACCTCCACTATCCATGAAGACAAATCTTTTCTTTGTGCTATTATGAAGACCAAACAATGGTTCATCTTTGATAAAAGATTCATACATGTTTTCATTATGATAATAGGATGAATTTATGGTTGTCATAAGATGATTCTAACATTTGTTTGGCTATTCAAGTTTAAGAACCATCACCTCCAACTTAGGCTCAGAGAATTCTTTGAATGATGTTTTTGGTATGTTTTTCAACACTAAATAGTTTACTTCCACCAACTACTCTTGTAACTCAAGGTTGTTGCCTAAATCATTGTCAACCATCCACATTTTATTCTCTTTTAGTAGCTGCTCCGTGATGACTTGTTTGACCAAATTTGGCTGCCATTCATCTTCCTCTAGTACACATTTCTCATATAAATGGTAAAAATCTATGAATGCCAATTCATCTCTTATCATAGGATCAATATTCAAATATTTATTGTGACATGCATTAATATCATTAAAAATCAACTTGGCCTTATCTTCTTCCTATATTGGTTCCTTTCGTTAAAGGAATGTGGGCATGGTTGGGCGTACATAAGTCCTTGATGGGAGTCCTTCATGATTGTTATTAAATGTATAAACCTATTGTGCTTGTGATGATATTCCCTCACCATTAGAATTCTGAGTTAACAAGTTATTCAATTGTTGCATTTGTTGAACTAATTATGACATCAACATATATACTTGAATTTGCCCTTGGGCCCATCGGTCAAACTGTGCATCATTTATGTTGTTTATGTTGACCTTATGATTTGAATGCATAAAGATTATTAAAACCCTTAGGTTGGTAGGATGAAAAGGTCTGATACCATTGTAATATCCCAAATCATAATATTATGTGTTAATTTGGATTTCTCGAAATTCCTTTTTAAAGTTAGAAATAATAATATTCAATGAATATATAATTATGTTCTTATTAACAAGATAATAGATTTATATAACAAATAATGTTGTATATTGATCAAATGTGCAATGCAAAATTCTAGTTATAAATATTCTAATAGAGAACTGTCAAAGGGTTTTGTCCTTGAGGAAGTGATATCAAGGGGTTTCATCTTTGTATCTAATAAATGAGGGGTTTCATCCTAAATTATAAAAGAAGAGGTTGCTACCTAAATTTTAGAAAAGGGATTGAATGTCAATTCTCAATATATATCCTTTTCCTTCACCAAATTCTTCTTATAAATACCCTTCATAGCTTTGCATCAAATGATGTGTCTCCTTTCCAAAGTGATGTTTCTTTTCATCAAATAGGACAACTTGCATTGATATAACTTCTATTCATTGCATTAAATGTGGTGCTCCTTACCATATGAATAATTTATTTAATTTAGTTGTTGCTATAGTTAATTTAATTGCTGCTAGTTTAGGCGATTCCATTGGTAATTTGTTTATATTAATGCAGTTCATGTTTATGGTCTCTTTTGTATTTGGGGATATTACATACCTTCCTTCTTCAGATTGCTTGTCCTCAACCAATTTTAAACCTGTTAGTGTACTCCACAACAAATAATAATCCACTCCAAGCTTAGATGTTTCTTTCCCCATCCTTGTAGAACTGATTGCATTATTATTAGTTCTCTCTTGCAAGGGATTATTACAACTGTTCTTTCCTAGATCTCACAACCTTCTGCCATTATAACCATTGCTGTAATTATAATGAGCTCTTCGCTGATCATAAGGATCCTAGGACCTTTATGTATTCCAAAATGATCATTTATTGGGTTGCTAATGACATGTTCAAGCTCATTTGTCACCAAATCTACCCTTACAATCTCCATTAATGACTCACCTCCACTGTCCATGAAGACAAATCTTTTCTTTGTGCTATTATGGAGACCAAGTAATGGTTCATCTTTGATAAAAGATTCATACTTGATTAATGTTTATATAAATTTTTTGTTGCATTCATTTACCTTGCACATTGGAACTTGCATAATCTTCATGCAATGGATCTCAAATTGGTCATTTTTTTAGTATTTAAGAACACTATACAAATTATTCCCTTAAAAAATAATGAAATTATTACTCTTAAATATCAAATCCAATTTCAAAACATGAATATTACTACTTTTCAAAAAAAAATTAATGCTTACACAAAGAAAATGCAAACTTCTTTTGACACTTTAAATGCAAAACTTACATTTTTCACACATGATAATGCCCTTAATGATGATCATAAACATGTTTCTCAAAAAAATTATTTGAACACTCCTACCAACCTTGGATATAAAATCATGCAGAGTATGGGTTACTCAGGTGGTGGTCTTGGTAAGTATGACAATGATATTATTGAACCTCTTTTGTTTAACTCTAATGAAAATTGTAAAGGTTTTAGTTTGAATACTTTAACTGATTCTAATGCAAATTTGAAATTGTATTGTCCTCCATATTGAATGACTTATCTTGTAATTTCTTTTGATTACAAAGCTGGTCATGCTCATTCTATGATTAAAAATGATAAAACTTGTGAGCATTGTGGAAAACACATGAATTGTATATCTAAATATTGGAAATTATGTCTAAGCAAATATTGTGATAAATCCACTCATAACACTTTTCATTCTTGGAAAATGACTAAAACACCTACTTCTAAGGTTAAAACTATTTTGATACCTAAATATAATGTATCTTCTAGAGACTTTAAGATGTATTATTGTGATAATTATTTGATTACTTCACGTCAAACATCTTTTAGAAACAACACATATTCTTTGTCTCCCTTTTGATAAACTTAATATTTTATGCATTCCTTGCTTTTAGTTGAAAAGAAAATATGATTTATTAGAGAATTTTTTTGACAAACTTATTTTTGTGTAGGATTTTTTGCTTTATGATGGATGTTGTTTCTAGCTCAATTTTCTTTTATTAGATATGCTTTTAGTACATTATTTGTATGTAGATCATTTATATAACATATTGGTCACTTAACTTGAAGATTTATATTAGCTTGTTTATTTTACAAATTTTTGTGGATCATTTCTCCTTCTTATTGGTCTTTATTCTATTATAGATTGACCATCTTCTCCGAAGAGGCTTCTTGGAGATTATTGATGATCACACCTTCATCCTTGCAATTTTTGGTCATATCTTATCTTCTTATTTTGTAATTCCTCATGAAAAAAGTTTCTATTAAGGTGAATTATTATTTAATTTCAACTCCCTTCCTTGTATGTAAATATTTTTCTCCACTTTTGTAACCTAAAATTAAGCTTAAGGGGGAGTGCTAGAAACTAATGTTGTTTGGGTCCTTTAGGCTAGTTCAGACATATCTTATTTTTTTTAAAGTGTGCATTTATTATTATTATTATAAATGCACTTTATCATAGAATTATGAGGTGTCTCTCACATCTCTTGTCCACTTTTTAGATTTTAGATTTACTTATATAAGTAACACCTTCCCCTAAATGTCATATACTTACCTCCTCTAGCTTTGGGAATAAGACATTTAGTACACACCAAGGAGGATTTGTAAGGTAATGATGTGATTTTTTTAATTCCATCATCCTTCCTCTTTTTCTATTTAAATACCCTTCTCCTCCTCTCTTCACAAAAATCTTACTCTTGCAATCTTATGATGCCTCTTTTAGCTTGACGCCACTCTTCTCTCTTTCTCTTGGCTTTGACTTGATATTGTGCTTGGAGTTTAATTTTTTGCAAGGCTTCTAATATATTTTTAGGTTTTTCTCTATTTGATGGCTTCCCCACTTTCCAACTCTCGTCTCTCATGTTGTGACTTGATTTATTTTCAAGGTAATAGTGAATCAATTTTTTCTATTCTTTCAATGTTATAATGTGATTTTGGGAACTAATCTAACATAAACTTAACGACTTGATTATCCTTTTTCAATTTCTATATACACCTAAATATTAATGGACACTTTGACATACATGATTATTAACTTGAACTACGTAGAGTTTGTGAGGAGCTCATTCAAACATATCTACAAAGAGGAAATGGAATTAATTATTTAAAACATTGTCTATAAAGGAAAGATGCATCCAATTTGTCTAAAATTAAAAAGGGATGAAATATTCTAATTGAAAGTTTTGTAGTGAGCTATAAATCAAATCAAATGGATGTCTATGTAAGAATAACTATTTTTTGAAATATGAGTGTATCAATTCTTGTGTTCTTCATATTTCTATCTACTTTATTGATTGGGCAGATGGAGATCAACTCCATAAAGCTCATTAGATGATGTGAGTTATTTCCTAGATGTTGGGCTCATTTGAATTTCATAAAATGGATCATGCCATTAGATCAAGGATGATTTCGTCAATTGAGATCTCTATTTCAACCCTTCATTATCCTTCAAACACATCTCATAACTACCACATAATTATTTGAATTTTTATTTTCTTCTATGAACCCTAATCTACACAAAATTTAAACTTCAAGCTTGAATTTCAATTGGGGAAGATATGATGAGGAGAAGAGATTTGGTAGATCAATGATGTGAGACATTTTTTGTGAACTAATGTAATTTTATTTAAAAAAAAAACTCATGTCAGTATATCAAATATTATACAATGGAGTGAAATCTCCATTGAAATTTTTAACTATGAAATTGGATAGGGAAAAAGAATAAAATCATTGAATTTTAGTATAAGAATGAGTATCAAATAGCTTTACGAGTCATAAACACTGAAAGAGTAGTTTATTGTGTGGACTATGAGATTTTTTTACCAAGGGAACCGTGAATAATTTGGGGATCTATTAAAGACCTTATTAGAACTTGAAACACTAAAAATATTATAGAGTTGAGCTCTTGTTACAGATAACTTGAATCCTATTATGTTGAATGGAGCCTTAAGATATAAAATCTATCCACTAGGGAAAAATTCATTTGATACAAGTTAAATTGTAAAATAATCATAAATTTATGACAAGATTGATTTAATGAAAACTCCAAAAATTAGTGAAATTTAAGGTAAATTAGACACATCATATTAAATTATTGGAAAATAAAAAATAAAAAGGAAAATTAAAAAATATTGGGTTAAATTATTGAAATTTAAGACAAAATTGAATTACTATGTGATGGTGCCTCCATCCACAAAAAGGATTCAACAATCCTTACTAAACTCAAATTCTCTCATAAAATACACAATCCTTTCAACACATCCTCTCATACTCTCATTAATCATCAAATAAATACATCAAAACATAAAGGAACTTCAACAAGCTATCCTTCTAACTCATACAAACTTGGCATTCCAAGCCAAGGAGACTTTACAAGCCTATCCATAAGCTTCTCTCTTTTACTAGCCTAATTATAAAGCAAAAGAATATATTTCACATATAGAAACACAAAGAAGGAATGAAAGAGGGATAAACACAAATAGGCCAATAAATGCACCATTCTCCACTTGGTGGAATAGGAAGGAATAGTGGGATATGTCTCCCACTTGTGCAATGGATAAAAGTAGTGGGAATATTCTTTAGACAACTCATCATCACCATGTGCCTCCAAATTTCATCCCATTCCACATGTGTGTACAATAAATTTGCACAAGAGTCCAAATAGGTAAGGAATCTCTCACAATCATGGATCTCCCACTAGCATGTGCATCCCAAAAGGTGTTCCCCACTCTATATGTGCTTCTAAAAGCTAGTGAAATCTTCAAAAGGTGTCCCCTACTTGGAATTTTGACACATATGCATACTAGATGCCAAAAACAAGTCCCTTTATGTGATTTTCAATAAATGTGGTTCCCCATGCCACCTATCCATCATAAATAGTGTTGTGAACACTTTATTAGGATGAATAGTGTCTACCACATCATCGATAAATAGTGTTGTATGAATAATGCTACATGAATAGTGTTTTATTTCCACATCATTCTCCTCTGATTGAAAAATAACTCAGCTCCTGTGAGTTGTCTTGATTGTATCCATGCCATTTATTCTAAAAAAGAAGAAAACATGTCACTTTATTTTTGGGTGATCCAGGATTGCCTGATCCCTTGGATGCTCTGACATCAGACATCCAAATTAAATGTGATCTCATGATCACATAGAGGGGGTGAGTGGTAAAACCACCCTTTCAATCATGAGGCATAATGACCTTGGCATCCCCTTCTAATACACCATGTGCACCTAGATAATTTTCCTTTCTTCTCCTCTTCCAACATCTACGTACTAGCCTTAAAACCATCCTCCTCCAATATCTCATCCATATACCAATAGATGTATACATGGGATCCAACCCACCATAAACACTCATGAGATCACACCCACTGTAAACTAACCTCCTCCACCAAGATGCTCTACAATGCGTCTCTTCATCCCATGTGAGCTCAAGCCCATCACTATCCATCCATCACCACCAAAAGCCCACCTAGCTTTCTTTTTTTACCATCCAACCACCTATTAGATCATCCAAAACATCACACATTACCACCACTTGTAGCTCCTCTCTCATAACTACAACTATATCCATCTTTTCTTCCACATGTGCAACTTTGATACGATTTGATGTGGTCAAGTTCAGCTTTGATACCACTTGATGTGCCCTCAAACCACATAAAGGATTCAAAAATCCTTACTACACTCAAATTCTCTCACAAAATACATAATCCTTTCAACAAATCCTCTCATATTCTCATTAATCATCAAATGAGTACATCAACACATAAAGGAGCTTCAATAAACTATCCTTGTAAGTCATACAAACTTGGAATTCCAAGCCAAGGAGGATTTACAAGCTTATCCACAAGCTTCTCTCTGCTACTAGCCTAATTATAAAGCAAAGGAATACATTTATTTATAGAAATACAAGGAATGAAAGAGAGAGAAACACAAGGAGGCCAAGAAATGGAACCATTTTCTACTTGGTGGAATAGGAAATTATAGTGGGATATGTTTCCCACTTGTGCAATGGACAAAAGTAGTGAGAATCTTATTTAGACAACTCATCATCACCATGCACCTCCAAATTTCATTCCATTCCACATGTGATTATAATCACTTTACACAAGAGTCCAAATAGGTAGGAATCTCTCACAATCATGGATCTCCCACTAGCATGTGCATCCCAAAAGGTGTTCCTCACTCTACATGTGCTTCCAAAAACTAGTGGAATCCTCAAAAAGTGTCCCCCACTTGAAATTTTGACTCATATGCATACTAGATACCAAAAACAAGTCCCTTTATGTGCTTCAAAATAAATGTGGTGCCTCATGCCATTTATCTGTCATAAATAGTGTTGTGGACACCTCATTAGGATGAATAGTGTCTACCACATCATCAATGAATAATGTTGCATGATTAGTGTTTTGTCATCACATCACTATGTTAATTTATCATAATTTATAAAATTTGTGGGAAGGTTGTATGATTAGGTTGAATGTCTTAAAATTCTAAAATTTAAGGCAAACTCAACAAATTTAGGGGAAAACAATGCAAACTTATGACAATTTAAAAATATTAGGGGAAATTTAAAAATGTTTTGTCAAATTAGCAAAATTAGGAAAAAATTTGAAATATTAGTTTAAATTACCAAAAAAATAAAATTTTAGGGAAAATTCATAAAAAATAGGAAAAAATATAAACGTTAGGGCTAATTTAATAAATCTAGGGGAAATTATGAAAAGTAGGGAAATTTTGACTAATTTATATAAAATATATAAAGTTAAGTTAAGTTGGAGAAAATGTAAAGTTTTAGGGAAAACTCAACAAATTTATGAAAAACTAAAAAAAATTGAAAATTATAGAAAATTATGGTAAATTCCAAAATTAGGTTATATTAGTGAAAATTTAATATAGGGTGGCCTCAATCTCCTTTCTTATTTCTTACCTTTTGAAGCAATTATCCTTGTGAAGCCACTTGGCTTGATCTCATAGCCTCTCTCCCCCTCATGATCCTGTAGAATAACGGGGTCCCAAATAGATATATATTGTATCTCTAACCCGAATTTGGGTGAATTTGAAAATAACATGCAAAATTATAAATTATGTTAAAATAGTGAAAATTCTAAATTGTAGAGAAAACTTGATAGTTTTAAACAAAATTCTATAAATTATGTCAAATTAAGTTAAATGAAGAAAATTTTAGGAAAACTATAGTAAAGTATTGAAAAATCTAAAACATATGGCAAATTTGAAAAAAAAAGGAAATTTTCAAAAAACAAAATAGAAAAATTAAATGAATATATGGAAATTCTAAAAATTACGCTATCTAAGTGAAAATTTAGAAAAATAGGGAAATTTTGACTCGTTTATGAAAAATGCAATAATTATAGGAAAAATATAATAAAAATAGGTTAAATTAGTAAAAAGTTAAAAATGAATGAAAACTTAACATATTTAGGTTAACTATGACAAATTAGGCTAAAGTATTGAAAAATATTAAAAATAAGGATAATATTCTAAATTTAGGGATACTTCAAAAAATTAGTCAAATTATAAAAAGTTATAATATTTTTTATAACTTCAAAAAATTTAGATTTTTTTTGAAACAATAGGGAAATTTGACTAGTTAGGGCAATCTCTAAAAAACATACTAATTTCAAAAAAATTATAGTAAATTAGGGACGTTCAAAAAATTAGAGCAAGTTTGGGAAAATAAGGGTGGATTCAAAAAAATAAGGAAACTTAGGGAAAATTAAGGATTTTTTTTTCAATTTAAAAAAATAAGGGTAAATCCAAAAAATAAGGGAAATCAAGTTAAGTTTAACAAATTAGGGTAATTTGGACAAACTTAGAGGAAATTAGCAAATTAGTGAAAATTAAGGTAAATTTTAAAAATTCAATAAATTTAGGAAAATTTAAGAAAATTATAGAAATTTAGGCCAAATTTAAATAAATTTTCCATAAATTATATTAAATTTTTCATATTAGGGAAAATTTGATAAATTTAAGAAAAATAAGAAATATGAAAGCGCATTTGAAAAAATTGAGGAAAATTCACATTTTCTATTGTATATAATGCTCTAATTTTTTATAATATGTTAATAATTTTAATTCCTCATTTGTTTTATGTTTTGTATAATTTTCAGTCCCCTCATAAAAAAATTATTCAAATTTAGGGTAAGTTTGAATTGGTTAACAAATTTATCATTGTATTTAGGTGTACCTCTGTCATGTCTCCCCTATACACCCACCCACATTCCTCTCACACACATTCTCTTCCTATGCCTCCCTCATTTAGCCACCTAAATTCCTCACCTTCTCCCTCTAGTGAAAACCATGTCGTAATGTTGCCTTTGATGTTACATGCATCAATTTAGACCCACCTTGTATTTAAATTGCATGGGTTATGATGTACAATGATTTTTCGAACCCATCTCCACCTCCACTGTGATATATAGAGAGAGAAAGTAGTAAACAATGAGCTTTATACACAACATCTTGGTCTCATCATGAAGAATTATAATAGGTCTTATTCTAGAAATAAGAACCAAACCATCTTCTTATATACTTATAGGGATGTGCTTCTCAACAAACATGGTAGGAATATTAACATTTAATATTAAAATTGCATTTAATTTTTTATTTTACTATTTTTTAAATTAAAAATCTATTTTAAATTTATCTTTTATAATGGTTTATATCTTGAAAAGTAAAGTGGAACTTTATCCTTCTATAAAGGGTTTTTGACTGTTGTTTTCCTCCTTTCTTCAGATAAAGATCTTATTCTTGGACAGTAATGGAGTTGGAATCAACACCAATTATTTACAAAACTTTGGGATCCAAATTTTAACCCTCTTTCTAATACTTTTTCCTCCACATCTATTTCTATTTGCCTCCCACATCTTCCCCTTCATTTTTGGGGTAAACCTTGCTTCAGTGCTATTGGTAATTCCTTCGATAAATTCATATGGATAGATTCAACCACTGATTTATTTTTTCATACCACATTTTCCATAATTTTAGTCTTCATTGCTACAACACTTGATCTCCCTACCTCCATAGATCTGATGGTAGAATATCAAGTATGGAGATAGTCATTGGACTATGAAGGGTTGCCATTTAGGTGTTTTAACACTGGTTAGTTATCTTCAAATTGTCCTCTTGTAAAAAGAAAAGATGAACTAAATTGGTGGAAACATTCCTCTTTAGATCTTCTAACAGTCTATGGTCTAGAGTATGATGGAAGAGATATCTCAAATGTAGAAGAGAATGATACTGAGCTTGTTTTGGAGCTAGCTATTGTAGTGGGAGAAAATAAGGATGAGAAATTAATTTAATATAACTCAATATCCATTCAAGCTGGTAAAATTTTAGATGTTTTTGAAAAATCTAGTGTTTCAATCATCACATCCTCAAGTGAAAAAAGAAACATCTTGGATAGTGAGGATTTTGACATGATTTTGCATAACCCTGAAGACAATTTGGGGAATGTTTTTTCTTCTATAAATTTTAAGGATAATAGAGGATGGATTAAAGTACAGAGATAAAAAAAAAAAAAAAGAGGAGGCCCAGTCGTCCAACATGTTACTCCATTTTATAGGGCCACATATAAACTGTGTGAAAGGCAAAGGCAAGGCTTGAAAAGTTTGATCTTATTTGTTAAAGCTCTTGGACCATTCATTTTTATATAAAGGAGCTTGTTTCATTTTTAGGTTTGAGAGTTTGGGCCTTAAGACCCCCCGATTTGTTGTGTTATGGCTATTTTTGGGCTGGTTGTAGCCCTTTGGTTTGAATAGTTATTTCTATCAAACTAAAGGTTGTATTTGGGATTTTTAGGCCTTATCTGATTGTTTGAATTTTAGGGTTAGGGGTCCCTAGTTAAAAAAAAATCCTTTACCCTTAATAAAAAAAATGAAAATATTAAGAAATATTTTGATGCAAGATCACAAAAGAAAATTGAAAATTCTAGCAAAGAAAACAATTTAAGATTATGTTGATGTCTTGTATCTAGAATTCCCCCAAAAATGCAAATCATGTATAAAGAAATTAGGGATGCATAAGGTAAACTGGAGGATTAAGGTGAGTTTTTTTAATAAAATAATTTAAATTATTTTTTAATGTTTTACTATGTTAAATTTTGTATTTTAACTTATTTATTTAAAATGTAGACTATAGATACATAATTGCAATGTTTGTCTTACTTATAGAGGGATAACTTATGAAAACACCTAAAAAAATCCTAGACTCAAATTTGAGAAGTGTTGGGAGGTAAATTTTATTTTAAGACTTAGTCATCTTTTTTTTAATGTTTTATATTTATAATTATACATCTCCATTGTTTAAAAATGAGGTATGAACCAATTTTTTTTATTTTTAATTATTTTCAAGCCCACTCATTACATGCCTTTTCCATATAGGAGGCTTGTTGACTAATTGAACAATATTGCAATTTAAAGTCAAGCAAGCAAGTAGAAACACTCTGTAGATGCCCTAATTAAGCAAGATAAAAAGGTGACCAATCCCACAAGTCCTATGGGATTTGAATGAATATATACTCAATTCATAAGTATCCAAGTTTTATTTATTTTCCATTAATAAATTTTATTTTTTTAAAAATTTCAATACCATTAACTATTATACTTTTATTTTCTAATAGGAAGATTCTAACAATCATCTCTAACCTTCAAAGACCACATCAATACTTATGGATCCTTCTCTATGTTCGAGGTAAAATCAATGAGAAGGCCGGGGGGTGCATCAATGAGCCCAAATAATCCAACTTCAATTTTAAACCTTTCAAAACTCTTAGTCAATTACCACAAGCATTCATGAAGCAACACATCATTCATAGCAATGAACAAGAGATACAATGCAAGATCAAGTACATAACACATGACATATGTGGGAAACCCCCTTGAGGGAGAAAACCCACTGGAACCTATAATTGGACTACTATCTTATAATAACAAGAACCAATTTAGACCAGCTATAACTAATCAAGGAGACACCATCTCTTATTTTAGTAAGACTGTAATCTCATAAGGAGCTACTACACCTGTCTAGCTAAGGTGCCACAACAACTAAACCTTTAACAAGTTTCACATTACAAGGAGGAAATAACCCCCTAAATGTTGAGATAACACAACAAAACCTATGAATAAATATCTTATAACACTTATTTGATACCAATCTTATGGAGATACAAAGTATATCAACTCTCTTTAACTCTACACACTCAATGCATCCAAAACATCCTTTTGGATCACCCCAAACCTCTTTGCTCATCCTCAATCTATAATATCACTATTATGACATCAAAAAAATGACCCACGATCATACACATAGTCCTAAATATACTTTGATCATCAACTCATCTACTGGGCACTCTACCTCTCCTTCGCTCCACAACTCACACATGCACACATCTCTTATACAAATCTAGAAACCAACACATTTCATTTCATCATTTATAGATCTATCATGATTTATCAAGATCAAATATTTATTATCGGCCATAACACATGCCTTCACCCTTAAGGCATCTAACATGGGTCACACTTAATCACAACTCTCCTTCAAATAGGCCTAAGTCACCTTTTAGGTGTTATGGAGACCATTCACCTCTTTGACACTTCTCTGAACAAACTAGGAACACATAAACACTTTCAAACATATGAACCCATGACACATGATATATATGTCCCATTTAAGTGCAAACATCCATCATATCACTCTTTCACTAACCCCCAAGTAGCTCATACACTTCTCTATACACACAATCATTATGACTGAAAATCTAGTCGACTTTTAACCCTTTATTCATACTGCATATGATTAGTAAAACCTTCATAATGCACATAGATGGTACTCATGGAGTATAAAACATCCTAAAATATCTATTTCACCTTAAAACATTGAGATACCAATAATCACAACTCAAATACCCTTCTTGGGTTACTAATAGAATATGCATGAACACATAATCAACTTTGAACCTCAATATATTTGACTATACACACTTTCATATCTTCAAATCTATATTTATAGATGCACCTTGGAGTCCTCTAAAATTTTTATTTTTACACCATTATAAAATTATATATAGATAGAAAAATATAGCACAAAAATTAAACACTATTTTTTCCTTCACAAATTTGAATATTTAAATCCAAATGGTCACAGTTAAACTTCAGTCACTTAAAATGCATCTCATGCCCTCACATCTCAGATTAAACATGCACCATCAATATTATTAAAATTTTAACTTGGATACACTATTAAACAAAGAACATGTTGATCTAATCTCATGCAATCTTTTAATATTAACTCAATACATACTATCAATTTCTTGTACGTAGCTCGGTCTTTATCTATGTTAAGCATTGGACACTTTGAAACCATCTCGCTCAATATACACCATTGATATGTATATATACAAACATCCTCTCACCATTAAATCTTATAATAATATCTATCTTTATCTCTACTCAACATTAAACATCAAACACTTGTCCTCATCTCACTACTTCCAGACATCTTGGATTGAACATGCTCCATTGATCCTTTTTTAAGGAGCTTGATCTTTAACTCTTTTAACCAACAAACAATTTGAACTTTTTAAATTGATGTGCATTGTACATGTTAAATGTAAGATATATCATGAGTCATTAGATTTTCATCTGGTCCTGATCTTTAACATCATGCAAAATAGACTAAGTATGGGGACCATTACTATCTGCTTGGAAGGCCAACTTGCATAGTCATATCTTTTACCTTGCTCACTCATATGTTCTCAAATTTGGACCATATGTTCTCCTTTCAAAGAGGAATCCAAAAATGTATTAAGAATCTCCTAAAACCTTTGCATGTGTGATATATAACACCATTAATCTACTCACTTAGATTTTTCTGCCACAGAGCCAACTATGTTAAGAATTGTCTGGAAGGCCAACTTTGCACATGCATATATTTTGATGCAATTCATCACATGATCAAAAACTTAGCACATATAAAATATGAGTAAAAATGAATAAATCCATATGATCAAATATTTTTTAAATTTACACATGTGTGAAATATGACTACATCAAAATGATTACCAAACTTTTCTTACCACATGTAAATTTGGCTATAGGAAAACACTGTCAAACTGCCAAGAGCCTAAATTTGCACTTGCATATCTTTTGTCATGCCTAGTTGCATGACCTGAGATTTAGTGCATAAGATCTTATCTCATAGGGGAAATCATACATATACAAATATGCTTTTGAAACTTTCATGTGTGAGATATGAAATCACCAAACTGCTTACTTGATTCTATTTGAACATTAAAAACACTATCAAAATGCCTGAGAGCCCAAATCTACACACATATATCTTTTGCATTATTCATTGTATGACCTAAAATTTATCATATAGAAACTAGGGACTAATGTGATCACAACCATATGACTAACTCCCCCTGACTCATGCATATGTGGTAATTATGATGTCAGCAGATTGCCTACTCAAATTTTATGCCACTAGACCCAAAATGTCTAGATGAAAACAATGATCAACTAGATGAAATAAAATGATGAATACAAGAATTCAAAGCATATAAAAATTCTTATATAAAATCTTTCACATGCTCAATACTTTATACTCATCCTTAATCATCTTAAACCATGCCAAAACTAAAGATCAACCAAATATATTTTAAACATACTAAGGTAGGCACATTGCACACTTTGTCACTATTACTTAGACTATCAAAGCACTTTATACACTCAATTGGACACTTATAGGACATCACTAAAAAATCTCCAACAATATCCCCTTTTGTCATTGATGTTAACACACATCATTCAACTCACCTTCCTTATCTCTCTTCAAGCACTCTCATAATATGAACTTTCTCCCCCTTTGACACATTGAAAAAGTGGGCACCAATTGATCCTAAGGACCTAAAAATACTACCAGTAGGATAAGACCATAATATAAAGATAGTTAAAAGTCCCCCTTACCTTGATCCTACCTCTTCTTGCCTTTACAACTTCCTCTTAGTCCATGCCATCATTCTCTTCAACCAAGTACTGCAACCAATGAAGAAAGAACATACAATAGTACTAAAATTTGATGAAACTCACCAAGAAACATATGAGAGGGACTCCCCTTAAAATTTTTGAGCAATTTCACCTCCTTAATATCTTTAGATCTCCACACACCATGAAAAATCACCATACAAGCTTACTAGCCTTCTCTCTCAAACCACCTCAAGGACCACCAATAGAACTTCATGCCACTCACCAAAAAAGACACATATTCTGAACCAACTTGAGAAATCTTCCTTAAAACACTCATGCCTTGATATTTTGGAGAAACTGAGTAAAAACATCACATCTTCATTACTAGGCCTGTCTAGACTCCTTGTAACCCTACCTATAACTCATAGAGACCATAAATTTAAGTAGACACACCTTAAAGAATTAAAAAATCATATCTAGAGCACTTTCATATGTTCCCTCAATTACACAAATTTTCAACAACTATCTCATCCTCTGTAATATACTTACTTCACAAACTAACTTACCAATTATGCCTCTATCTTGGCAAATTTATAAACAATTTGAAAACCACAAACCTTAAAATATTTGTGAAGCTTGATTTGATAACTCATTTGGCCCATTAAATATATTAAGAATCCTTAGCCCTCAACTCATAAGGAAAACCACTTTTCTATCATAGCTCAAAACCTTAGAATCTTAAAACAAACAAGGTCGACAAACATCCTTCTGGTCAATGTCCACCTATGAAACTTCTTGCACACTTAGAGATAACCATCACACAATTTTGTACCAAGATTTGAGCTTACACATATTTGGGAACCCATACATATTATAACCCATTTTGGGACTTGCATACTCTTAAGCACAAACTGAGAAACCTGAGAGCAGACAAAAATTCTCCAATTGCACATAAAATATTTTCAAAGCTTGAAATCACCTAGAACAAATCATAAAGAAGTGCACATACCTTTTTAAGCATCAAAATATTATTAACATTGCATCAATATGATTAAGCCACCTTGAAACACTCATTTCGACCCTGTAGACATTGCATACACAACACTTTCTTCTCCACTGAAATGAGTCTCTTAAGATGCATAGATAGAAACAACCTACTTCATAATGTCCTAGAACAATGTGAAACCAAAAGTTTCACACAAATACTCATATTCCTTCTTCTCCTTGGTCATGTGATTCTTATAGTTCTTCTTCTTCTTCTTCGGCTTAAGAGAAACAACATGCTCATCCACTACAATATTCTCCTTTTCTTCTAGGATTGGATTGATAATACATGGAGACAACATAGATTCATGACATACTTTTTCATCTAAAAATATACCTTGAAGTTAAGAATATCATCACTAGGCACTAAAAATTGATGTTCTTTGCATTATACATGCTCAACAATGGTAGGATGTTCACTTGGATCCATACACATCTCAAAACTAGCCTCAACCAGAACCTTGGTCTTCTCCTTGAGCTTGGTCTCTTCATTTACAATATGAGTAAACAATGAGAGACCTTGACACTTTTCAACTTCTATAGTATTCTCCACCATAGCAAATAGATTACTTGGACTTACAGTCTCATCATGACTCATACTTACCAACTTTATCTTCCATGAGTTGACTTGCCTTCTTCCTTACACTCTAGGAGCCTAATCAAACCTATTCTAACTTGTAGACCTTTACTTGTATAATCTAGCAATGTGACCTCTCTGTTCATAGTTTTAGTAAACCATACTCCTTGATGGAAACATAATTTAACTTACCTTGTTTGGATAGAAACTTGCAATATGTCCTATGTCATGACAAACAAAATAACCTCCTGTTTTTGAAGAGGATTCACTTTATGTAAGCTTATGTGGAAAATGGTTTACAAAGTCTCCCACAATAAGATAGTTGAAGAACTTAACTTTTTTCACACGTTTTGATTGATGACCCCCATCATAGTTCCATACAAACTCATTTATAATATGTCTCTTCCATTCTCTAGCTCTATGCCCAAATTGATTATGAATAAAACAATAACCACTAAAACTTGCATACCTCATGGCATTTGGTTGTCTAATCTAATTGGTGTTTATTTTGCTAGCACCTTCATTCCTTGTCTGATGGTTTGTCTTCAAATTATGATTGCCTTTCTTCACATTAATCTTCATCTTGTCTTGAGTTACATTTTTTTGTTCTTCTTCATATCTAAGACCAGTTCTATCACTAACACGCTTTTAACCACTCAAAATATTGTCTAGATCACTTGAGCTCTTTTTAAATCTCACAAATGACTTTAGCTTACTAGATGTCTTCTCTAACTCAGATTTCAATGACTCATTTTCAATTACATACATTGAACATTCATCTTCTTTGGATTTCAAGATTTTAGACAAAATTTCCAATTGACAACTGAGATGTTTGACCATATATTCATGCTCCTTGGTATCTTCATTAATTATTGCTTCATACACACTAAATTGATCCTCAAAGTCCTTGATTTGAGACTTCAATCTTCTTATTAATCTTTTGTTCTTTAAGGGCATTCATCAATTCAATCTCATAGTCCATTTCATTTCTATCAACATTTGAATCATTCCAAGTAGACTCATTTTGATACGAACAACTTCCTTCCTCAACCATTAACAAGGCTTCATATTCAACAAGACCATCATATTCATGATCATTCTCTGAGTCACCATCTTCACTCTCATATGATGAGTTACAATCTTCTTTGGTGTAGAGACTCTTCTTGTTTTTGAAGGACTTTTATTTTGTTATAATTTTTGAATCCTTTCTTCTTGTATGTATTCTTGTCTTCATATTGGCCTTCACCATTATCTTAATCATCATTCTTATCATGATTCTGAGGTCAATTATGAGCAAATGTCCTCTCTATCCATAGTTAAAACATTTGAAGGGTAGTTTACCCTTATACATCCTTGAGCTTGTTTTCAATTTCTTAGTAATCAAAGTAATTAGTTCATCCTCATCAATGTCAGATATCTCATCTTCTTTCAGTTTCTTAATTTGGAACTTCTTCTTTGGCTTCATTTCTATCTTGAATGTTGCTTCCTTATTTTGTGGTATTTCATCATTTACTCTCATCTCATAGGCAGTAAGAGTACCATGCAATTGATCCATCTTCAACTGAGTAAGATCATGACTTTCTTCTATAGAAGATACTTTTGGATCAAAATTAAGAGATAGATACATTAATACCTTTTGAACTATAGTAACCTCTTCAAGTTTCTCTCTAATACCTATGATGATATTCACAATCTCATCAACTATCTACAAAAAGGATTCCATAGAATCTTTCTCCTTCATTTAAAGACTCTCAAGTTGTCTTCGATGAGTCTACAACTTTGTGAACTTAACCTTTGAATCTCCTTCATGAATGATCTATAATTTTGCCCATGTATCTAGCATATTTATAATGGATTAAATTCATGAACTCAGTCTCTGTAATACCACAAGTAATGGTAACCATTGCCTTATAATTATCCTCAAATGGCTTCTTATTTGTAGCACTAGATGGAGGAGTAGTAGGAATAACATAACCATCTACAACAAATTACCATACATCAAACCCTAGGGACATAATGTATGTCATCATCCTTACATTCCAAAAATCATAATTGGATCCATTGAACATTGGTGCTTGCTTAGTAGATAAACCTCATTGCATTTGATGACTACCCATATTGTATCTTGGTTCACTTTCAAGTTGTTTAGCCTTTTACCAAAGGACTTGCTCTGATACCAATTATTAGAGGTACAATCACTAAGAGGGGGGGATAAATTAGTGAACCTAAATAATCTAAATTTCAAACCTTTGAAAACTCTTAATCAATTACCATGAGAATTCATGAAGCATACACATCATTCATAACAATGAACAAGAGATACAATGCAAGATCAAGCACATAACATGACATATATGGGAAACCCTCTTAGGGGAGAAAACCCACTAAAACCTATAATTAGACTAATATCCTATAATAAAAATAAATAATTCAGACCAGCTATAACTTATCAAGTGACTACCATCCCTTATTTTAGTGAGACTGTAATCTCACAAGGAGCTACTACCTGTCTAGCTGAGCTACCACAACAACTAGACCTTTATCAAGTTTCACCTTGAAAGAAGGCTATTAGCCCCTAGATGTTGAAATACCATAATAGAACCTATGAGAAAATATCCTAGAACACTGATTTCCTACCAATCTAATGGAGATATAAAGTGTATTAGCTCTCTTCAACTCTGCACACTCAATGCATCTAAAACGTCCTTTTAGATCACCCTAGACTTATTTGTTCATCCTCAATCTAAAAAAACAATATTATGACATAAAAAACATAAACCAAAATTCATACACATAGTCCAAAATATAATCTACTCATCAAATCATCTACTGGGCACTCTACCTCTCCTTCGATCCATAACTCTCACATGCACACACCTCTTATAAGTCTCTCATACGAATCTAAAAACCAACACATTTTGTTTCATCATTTATATAGATATTATGATTTATCAATATAAAAATCTTTCTTATTGGCCACAACACATGCCTTCACCCTTAAGGCATCTAACATGGCTCACACTGAAGCAAAACTCTCTTTTAAATAGGCCTAAGTCACTTTTTAGGTCCTATGGAGACCCATTCACCTTTTTGACACTTATCTAAGAAAACTAGGAACACAAGAAAACTTTCCAACATATTTAACCATGACACATGATCTATAGGTCCCCTTTAAGTTCAAACATCCATCATAACAGTCTTCTACTAACCCTTAATTGGCTTAAACACTTCTCTGTACACACAATCATTATGAATGAAAACATAGTCAACTTCTAACCCTTTGTTCATACTACATATGATTGGTCAAACATTCATAATGCAAATATATGGTAATTAGGGAGTATAAAACATACTAAAATATCTAGTTCACCTTTAAACATTGAGATACTAACAAACACAACTCAAACACCCTTCTTCGGTTACTTGCAAAACATGCTCAAACACAGTAAAATTTAAACCTTAATATATTTAATTATACACACTTTCAAATATTAAAATATATATTTATAGATGAAACTTGGAGTCTTATTAAAATTAAAATTTTAAACTATGAGAAAATTCCATATAGATTGAAAGATATAACACAAAACTGAGCACTAGTTTTTCCTTCACAATTTTGAATATTTAAATCCAAACGGTCACAATTTAACTTCAATCACTTAAAATGCATCTCATGCCCTCACATATCATATTAAATACACACCATCAATATTATTCAAAATTTAACTTGAATACACTATTAAACAAAGAACATTTTGACCTCATCTTGTACAATCTTATAATATTGACTCAATGCACACCATCAATCTCCTGTACATAGCTTGGTCTTTATCTGTGTTAAGCATTGGTCATTTTGAAAGCATCTCACTTAATATACACTGTTGATAGATATATGTATGAACATACACTCTACATTATATCTTATAATAATCTTGATATTTATATCTAACCAACATTAAACATCAAACACTTGTCCTCATCTTGTTGCTTCTAGACATCTTAGAATGAACACACTCTGTTGATCATTTTGTAAGGAGATCGATCTTTAAATTTGTTAAACAATGAACAATTTGAAATATTTGACTTGATTTAAACCATATATATTATTTTTATGATCACTTTATAGCCATTATATCTCCATCGCCAACTTTGCATAGTTATATATTTTACCTTGTTAACTCACATGTTCTCAAATCTAGACCATATGTTATCATTTAAAATAGGAATCCAAAAATGTATTAATTATCTCCTAAAACATTTTCACATGTGAGATATAAAACCATTAATATGCTCACTCAAATTTTTCTACCACAAAGCCAACTATGTTAAAAACTATTGGAAGGCCAAATTTGCACATGCATATCTTTTGATGCGATTCATTGCATGACCTAAAAGTTAGTACATATAAAATAGGAACAAAAATAAAAAAACCCATAGATAAAATAATTTTTAAACTTCAACACATGAAAAATATGACTACATCAAAATACCTACTCAGATTTTCTTGCCACATGCAAATTTGGCTAAGTATGAGAAAACACTGTTAAATTGCCTAGGAGCCTAACTTTGCACTTGCATATATATTTTTTGTACTTATTCACATGAAATAATATTTATAGAATAATATTTATCTCATATGGTAACTTATCTATATATCAATATTCTCTTAAAACTTTCATACATGCAAGATATGATGTCACCAAATTACTTAATCGACTTTGTTTGAACTTAGAAAACATTGTCAAAATGCATGGGAGTCCAAAGTTGCACACACATATTTTGTTACAATTAATTGCATGATCTAAAATTTATTACATAGTATATATGGATTAATTTTATCAAAACCATATAAAAAACTCCCCCTAACTCATCCATATGTGGAAATTATGACATCAATAAATTGCCTACTCAGATTTTCTGCCACTAGACCCAAAATGTCTAGATGAAAGCAATGATCAACCAGATGAGATAAAATCATGCACACAAGCACTCAAAGAATATAATAATTCTTTTGGGACCTATTTAACATGCTCACTACTTTAGACTCATCCCTAATCATCTCAAACCATGCCAAAACTGAAGATCAACTAAGTATAATTTAAGCATACTACGACATGCACATTGCACACTTTCTCATTATCACTTAGACTATCAAGGAACTTCATCCACTCACTTTGAAACTTATATGAAATCATTGAAAACTCTCCAACACTCTATATAAGGAAATGTCTTTCAATGGATTCTAGCTAAAATAGGTACACTATTTGAATTGATTGTAAAATATATTTGTAGATTATTTTATTTTTCATGATTTTTATGGGATTTATAATAGTGGTTTCTGTTACAGCCTAAAATTTCACCCTATATAATTTGAATAAACCTTTTAAATTTTAGGATAACATGAAACTATCTCTCCTCATAGGTAAGCTATTACAAGAGATAGATCTTAAGGTTTGAAAGGGCTAACTCTCTTGATTTATCTTCTAGGCTCACATTACACTAGACTAATCACTATTGGAGGTGAAAAGAAAATAAGGGGACATAAAATGAACCTATTATTATGAGGTTATATACTTAGATAAATCAACACAACACACTTACATCTGCACTTAATAAATAAGCTACTCAAACTAAATTTAACTCTAGGTCCTTCTAGCATAAGTATTTCTCATAGAGGTAGATTGTTATGCCTATCTAGAGGTGGGTGAAAAGAAGGTCTGATATAAGACACTAATATTCCCTCTCACATTTCAAGACACACTTAAAGAATAATATACTTTATGAAACTTATTAGAGGAGATGTCATTCACATAAACATGCAAGCACAAAAATGGAAGCAATAAGAGTGTATTCATCACTTGTCAACCATACAAACCACTTAATACACTTAGGAAATATATTGAAAATAATTAAATCAACGTAGACAAATTTATTCAAAGATAAATGAGGTGTTGAAACTATCAGGGCTTCACCTACCCAATTGTGGATCTAATAAAAGCCAAAAAGGCTTGAATTTATAGAAATTAGAAGAAGAGAGAGAATAAGTGAAGATGAGAGGTCAAAAGACCAAGTGTCAAACTCTATAAAACAATTAAAATTTCCATGGAATTAATTGAAAAATAATTCAATAGTATTTCATGAATATGTGTCAATCTAAAATAGAGCACCTTCCTCAAGTTGGCATAGACCCTTCATTTTCTTGCTTTGAAATTACCTTCATAATGGTGAGGAGTTCACTTGATTGTCTAAAAATAACATAAGAAGCCTTGAAAACAATGATATTATATGAGAAGTTGGAGAAGATTCAATTTAGGTCATCTACACCTCCCTAACTAATTAATTCATCCTTGTCACTTGCCATTCATTGCCTGTAGTCATTCATCACTCGTCCTCTAGGTCTGTCCTCAAACTTGTCACCAAAGTGGATTTCATTTGATCATGGAGATGCATTTCAGAGGATGTAGGATTTTTTTTAGAACCTCCTTTAATTTAAATCCATAAGGTAAATTTAAAAAGTTTCCAATTAACCTTAAACACCATCTCATTAGGTAGTCAATTCTACCTTCTCACTATCTATTTAGATTGCCTGTGATGAATGAGCTATCATAGGTATTTTCATGTTCAAACAAGGTGAGAAATGAGTTTTATAAAATAAAAAAGTCCCTAGAGACCTCCTTCAATGGCTCTTATTTGTTTATTCTCCTTTGTACCTTTCAAACATATCAAATCCTACAAGAAACATGCCATGTTGTGGAGCCTATTTCTATATTACAATGTATTTCAAATATTGTACATTAAAATCTACCGTACACTCTTAATGTATTAAATTTTTTTAGGATTCTCATTTTTATAAGAGTATAGATAAATGGTTTATCTATGCTTGTATATATGTGGTGTCATCACCCATGATTAATGGGGAACCATTATGGGTTGACTTGGCCCATGGTTTTGATACCCATTATTTTGTAAAACCACTATGTTAGTTACCTATTGATGTAGTTATATATAAATGGACATTTAATAGCTAATATTTTTAGAGGAAGAACTAAGTTTGAGAAGGTGAATAGAGTGTGTGAATTTGGGAGAGTTTGTTGAGTGCAGTTCTAAACAATATTTGTGTATTGTAATTTTGAGATGATTGATATGAGAGTGGATTGTATTCTTGTTGGCTTGTAATAAGATCTAAGCAAGTGTGTTTTGGTGGATGTAGCCCACATTGGGTGAACCATGTTAAATATTATCTTTTTGTTATGCATTTTAATTTATGTTATTTATGTATCTCTATTCATAGCTCTTGTTATTGTGATTCTATGAAATTGTTTTGCATTAATTTCTATTTTATTCATAAGAATTGGTATCAGAGCTTCATGTTGTATTTACTAAAGTGTTGAATTGTAGGAAGGGTTATTAGTTTAAGTGGGAGCTATGGTTAATGATAGTATATCAAAGGTTGAAAAGTTTAATAGGAAAAACTTTGGTCTATGGAAGATGCAGATGGAGGATTACCTATATTAGAAAGACCTCCACTCTCCATTATGAGGAAAAGTAAATCGACTAGCGAGTATGTCAGATGAAGATTGGAAACTGCTTGATAAAAAATCATTTAGGGCCATCCGATTATGCCTTGCATCTTTGGTCATTTTTAATATATCATATGAGTTGAACACAATAGATCTCATGAATGTGTTAGGGAAGTTATATGATAAACCCTCTACTTATAATAAAATATTTTTAATGAAAAATTTATTTAATATGAAGATGTCTGAAAATGGTTTAGTTGCTGATCATTTGAATGTAAGTAATATGGTTGTGTGTATGTTGAACTCTTTAAAAATTGAATTTGATAATGAAGTCAGGGCTCTAATTATTTTGTGTTCCTTACCTGAGAGCTGGAACACCCTGGTAATGGTTTTGAGCAAATCATTCTCTCTAACAATGCTGAGTTAAAGTTTGAGGATGCCATATGAGTAATCTTTAGCGAGAAAATGCAAAGGAAAATATTTAGGGATACTTCTAATTCAGGTGATGAATTGGTGGTGAAGAGTAGAAGGAGACACAAGTATAGAGGAAAAGGAAAGCATGAAAATTAAAATCAAAGAGCAAGGTGACATGTTGACACTATGGAAAGATTAGGCATGCAAAGAAAGATTGTTGGGATATTTAGAATAAGAATAAAAATCAAGAAGATCCTAAGGAGGTGAATGTGGTAATAGGAATTTTTTTTTAAGATACATTAATTCTCTCCATGGATAATATAATTGAGTCTTGTGTTTTAAATTTAGGGGCTTCTTTTCATGCTACACCATATAGGCATTATTTTATTGATTATGTTCAAGGGGATTTTGGACATGTTTATCTTGGTGATGGTGAGCCTTATAATGTGGTAGGAAAACGACGTGTTTAGGTCAAGATGTATAATGAAAACACTTGGATACTAAAGTATGTTAGGCATGTGCCTAAATGGAGACAAAATTTAGTATTTGTAGGGCAACTAGGTAGTGAAGGTTGCATGGTGAATTTTACAGTAGATTCTTAGAAGGTGACCAAGGGTGATCTTATGGTAGTGAGAGGTAAGAAGGTTGGTACCTTATATTTATCAAGTATTGTTGACTATTTTAATTTAGTTACTATAGATGTAGATGCAACTTTGTGGCACTATAGGCATGATCACATGAGTCAAAAGGGCATGCAAATTTTGAAGGATAGGTTTATCATATTGAAAGGGTTTGATTTAGATTTTTGTTAAGAATATGTGTACAAAAAATAGAAAAGGGTAAAGTTTCTCAAGGTTGGACCTATGAGGAAGAAAAATAAGTTGGAGCTAGTTAATTTAGATGTATGGGGGCCGACTCAGGTATCTTCTATTGGTGGCTCATCTTAGTATGCCACTTTTATTGATGATGCAAATAGAAAAGTTTAGGTGTATGAAATTAGGAGAAAATATGATGTGTTTGATCCATTTAAGATATGAAAATCCTTGATTAAAAATGAAATAGTTCTCAAGTTAAAATGTCCTAGATCAGATAATAGTGGGGAATATTGCAACAATGAATGTTATAATTACTGTTCTAGGAATGGAATTTGTGGATAAAAGATAGTTTCGGGAACTCCATAATAGAATGGAGTGTCAAAAAGGATGAATAAGACTATCATGGAATGTGATAGGAGTATGAAGTTGCATGAAAGACCGCCCCTTCAATTTTGGGTAGAAGCAACAAACACGGCTATATATCTGATCAATAGAAGACCTTCAACTTCCTTGAATGGAGGCATACCTAATGAAGCTTAGTTTGGTAAGAAGGTTGACTATTAGTTTTTTAGAGTATTTGGATATGAATATTTTATTCATATTGATAAATATGATAGGACCAATTTAGAGGCTAAATCTAAAAAATGCACCTTTATTAGTTATGGTGAGGATGACTTTGGTTTTCAGATTTGGATTCTTAAGGACAAGAAAATCTTTCAATCTAGGGATGTGGTATTTAATAAAAAAAGTCATGTATAAATAACAATTATAGGATCAAATTAAGGATTTTAGAAAAGAGTACAAAATGTTGGAGGACATTGCAGATGGTAAAGTGTCCAAGCAACTATTTCAGGCACTTACTCCACAGGAATCCCAAACTCCTAAGGTGAGGTCTTATAGGGTAAGAAGGGAACCTGAACATTTTTATCCATCTCTTTATTATTTATTACTCATTGAAAGTGGAGAGACAAAGTGATTTTAAGAAGTAATGTAGGTAAATGTTAGGAAAAATTGGGAACAAACAATGGATGAATAACATCAGTCTCTCATGGAAAATTAAACTTGGGATTTTGTAAACCCACCTGAAGGTAAGAGAGTATTTCAAAATAAGTGGGTGTACATAATTAAAGAGGATGATGGAGGTAATAAAAGGTAAAAGGCCTATTTTTTGGTAAATGGGTTTGCATAGAAGAATGGAATTTGAGATTTTTTCTCTAGTGGTGAAGATGACTTCTATTAGGACTGTTCTTGGGATAGTGGCAATGAAAGACTTGCACTTAGAGTAACTAGATTTGAAGATTGAATTTCTTTATGGTGATTTGGAGGAATTATACATGGAGTAGACATAGGGATATGAGGTAACAAGGAGAACATGGTGTGTAAACTAAAGAAGATCTTGTATGGCTTGAAATAAGCTCCATGATAGTGGTACAAGAAATTTGAAAATTTTATGATGGAGGAGGGATAATCCAGATGTAATTTAGATCATTGCGTATATATATATATATATATATATATATATATATGTTTGATAATGGTAGTTAAATTATCCTATGTCTATATGTGGATGACATACTAGTTGTAGGTTAGAACATGCAAGAAATAAAGGTAGTCAAAGAATAACTTAGTGATTCCTTTACTATGAAGGATTTGGGGGAAAAAGGTAAATCCTTTGTATGAGAATAACTTAAGATATAAATGAATGGAATATGAATTTATCTTAGAAAGAGTACATTAATAAGGTCTTATAGAGGTTTAATATGCATGATGCTAAACTGTTTGGGACTCCTTTGGCAAGCCATTTTAAGTTATCAAAAGTGCAGTGTCTCAAGATAAAAGAAGAGAGAATCCAGATGTCCCAAATACCTTACTCATTAGTAGTTGGTAGCTTGATGTATGCCATGGTGTGCACTAGTCCAAATATTACCCATACAGTTATTGTAATAAGTAGCTTCATGAGTGATCTAGGTAGAGAGTATTGGTAGGTATTGAAGTGGATCCTTAGGTATTTGAGAGGGACCATGGAGACAATTTTAAGCTATGGTGTATTGGACACCACTTTGTGTGGTTATTCAGATTTAGACATGGTTGGATATTTAGACAGTAGGAGAAGCATGACAATATATGAATTTACTATAGGTGATAAGTGGTGATCTAGATTTCATGACTACAAAAGCTTGTAGCTTTGTCAACCATAGAGGCTGAGTATGTTGTTGTTAAAGAGGCAAGCAAAGAGATGATTTGGTTATAAAAATTGATTTAGGAGTTTAAACATAAGTAGGAGGAAGGGAAGTTGTATAATGATGGTTAGAGTGCTATAACCTTAGCAAATAACTCTGCTTTCCAATCTAATATGAAGCATATATAATTGAGGTACCATTTTATCAAAATAGCTTTGGAGGAAGAGAAGTTGAAGCTAGAGAAGATTCATACTAGTTAGAATACTATAGATATGATGACCAAGGTGCTCACAAGGGAGAAATTGAAGCTATCTTCAATTTTGGTTAGAATTCATAGATGACAGTGAAGGGTTGAGAAGCTTGCTTAGAGTAAATCAATTTGCAAGTGGAAGATTGTTATGTTGTGGAGCCTATTTCCATGTTATAATATATTTCAAATATTATACATTAAAATGTAATGTACACTCTTAATGTATTAAATATTTTTAGGATCCCCATTGTTTGGGAGTGTAGATACATGGTTTATCTATACTTGTATATGTGTGGTGTCATCACCCATGATTAATGGGGAACCATTATGGATTGACTTGGTCCATGGTTTTGGTGCCCATTGTTTTGTAAAACTGCTATGCTGATTACTTATTGATGTAATTATATATAGATGGACATATCATAGGCAATAGTGTTGAAAGAAGAACTGAGTTTGAGAAGGTGAATAGAGTGTGTGAATTCAATTGTAAATTTAGGAGAGTTTTTTGAGTGTAGCTCCAAACAATATTTGTGCATTGTAATTGTGAGAAGACTGATCTGAGAGTGGATTGTACTCTTGTTATCTTGTAATAAGATCTGAGTAAGTGTTTCTTGGTGGATGTATCCCACATTGGGTGAACCATGTTAAATCTCATCTTCTTGTGAATTTTAATTTATGTTTTTTTATGTATCTCTATTCATAACTCTTGTTATTACAATTCTATGAAATTGTTCTACATTAATTTCTATTTTATTCCTAACAATTGGTATAAAATCTTTAGGTTATATTTGCTAAAGTGTTGAATCATAAGAAGGGTCATTAGTTTAAGTGGGAGCTATGGATGATGATAGTAGATCAAAGGTTTAAAAGTTCAATGGGCATAATTTTGGTTTATGGAAGATGTATATGGAGGATTACCTCTATCAATGCTCTTCTGGGAGGAAAAGTAAAGTAACCAGTGAGTATGTCAGATAAAGATTGGGAATTGCTTGATATGAAAGCACTTTGGGCCATCCAGTTATGCCTTGTATCTTTGATCACATTTAATATATCATAGGATAAGACCATGGTAGATCTCATGAATGCATTAGGGAATTTATATGAGAAACCCTCTACTTCTAATAAAATATTTTTAATAAAAAATTTATTTAATATGAAGATGTCTAAAAATAATTTAGTTTTTGATCATTTGAATGAATTTAATACGATTGTGAGTATGTTTATCTCTATAAAAATTACATTTGATGATGAATTTAGGGATATACACATTTTATTTTCCTTACCAGAGAGTTGGAATAGCCTGGTAATGGCTATGAGGAACTAAGTCTCTAACAATGCCAAGTTGAAGTTTGAAGATGTCATACGAGTAATCCTTAGTGAGGAAATAAGATGAAAAATCTCTAGGGATACTTCTAATTTAGGTGATGATTTGGAGGTGGAGAGTAGAGGGAGATAAAATTATAGAGGAAAAGGAAAGCATGGAAAGTTAAATGGTCATGGAAGATCAAAATCAAAGAGCAAGATGAGATGCTGGCACTGTGGAAAGATTTGGCATGCAAAGAAAGATTGATAGTATCTTTAGAACAAGAATAACAATCAAGAAGACAACAAGGAGGTGAATATGGTAGCAGGTAATGTTTTTAAAAACTACTATGTCTGTTACTTATTAATGTAATTATATATAGATAGACATACCATAGGCAATAATGTTGGAAGAAGAACTAAGTTTGAGAAGGTGAATAAAGTGTGTGAATTCAATTGTAAATTTAGAAGAGTTTGTTGAGCATAGCTCTAACTAATATTTGTGAATTTTAGTTGTGAGAAAAATGATATGAAAGTGGATTGTAATCTTGTTGGCTTGTAATAAGATTTGAGTAAGTGTTTCTTGGTGGATGTATCCCACATTGGGTGAACCATGTTAAATATCATCGTACATTTTAATTTTATGTTCTTTATGTATTTATATTCATAACTCTTGTTATTACAATTCTATGAAATTATTCTACATTAATTTCTATTTTATTCTTAACAATTGGTACCAAAACTTTAGGTTATATTTGCTAAAGTGTTGAATCACAAGAAGGGCTATTAGTTTAAGTGGGAGCTATGGCTGATGATAGTAGATAAATGTTTAAAAGTTCAATGAGCATAATTTTGGTCTATGGAAGATGTAGATGGAGGATTACCTCTATCAATGCTCTTCTGGGAGGAAAAGTAAAGCAACCAGTGAGTATGTCAGATGAAGATTGGGAACTATTTGATATGAAAGCACTTGGGGCCATCCAATTATGCCTTGTATCTTTGATCACATTTAATATATCATAGGAGAAGACCATGTTATATCTCATGAATGCATTAGGGAAGTTATATGAAAAAATCTCTGCTTCTAATAAAATATTTTTAAGGAAAAATTTATTTAATATGAAGATGTCTAAAAATGGTTCATTTGAATGAATTTAATATGATTGTGAGTATGTTTAACTCTATAAAAATTGAATTTGATGATGAATTTAGGGATATACATTTTTTATTTTCCTTACCAGAGAGTTGAAACAACTTGATAATGGTTGTGAGCAACTAAGTCTGTAACAATGCCAAGTTAAAGTTTGAAGATGTCATAGGAGTAATCCTTAGTGAGGAAATGTGATGGAAAAGCTCTAGGGATACTTCTAATTTAGGTGATTATTTAAGGTGGAGAGTAGAGGGAGAAAAAATTATAGAGGAAAAGGAAAATTGAAGTTTGGAAAGTTAAATCGTCATGGAAGATTAAAATCAAAGAGCAGGATGAGATGCTGGCACTGTGGAAAGATTAGGCATACGAAGAAGGACTGTTGGTCTCTTCAAAACAAGAATAAAAATCAAGAAGACAACAAGGAGGTGAATGTGGTAGCAGGTAATATTTTTAAAGATGCATTAATTATATCCATGGATAATATTTATGAGTCTTGGGTTTTAAATTCAGGGGCTTCTTTTCATGCTACACCACATAGGCATTATTTTATTGATTATATTCAAGGGCATTTTGGACATGTTTATCTTGGCGATGATGAGCCTTGAAACATAGTAGGAAAATGATGTGTTAAGGTCAAGATATAGAATGAGAACATTTGAATACTAAATAATGTCAGGTATGTACCCAAGTTGAGATGGAATTTGATATCCATGAGGTAGCTAGGTAGTGAAGGTTATATGGTGACTTTTATAGCAGATTCTTAGAAGGTGACTAAGGGTGATATTATAGTATCAAGAGGTAAAAAGGTTGGTAAATATTTAGGTGCTGTAAATTATGTAAAAAAGGTGGCCAATAGTGTGCATGAGTTTATTTTTATACATGGTTCTCAATGACAAAGTGTGCCTTAGTGATCATGAATGGACCTTGTAGTGTTTGCTTGGTTAGGCAAGTTGATGGATGTTGGTGATGAGTGACCATGTTTGAGGGGTAATATGAGGGATCAAGAGTGACTTGTGTACTTTTGGAATTGAAATAAATTCATTAGAATAGCATTGTGAAGGTTTAGATTCTCTGAGTCATCTTGGCAGAACTTTATAAAAAAGTAGATTGATGATGTCAGTATTCACACGTGTGAAGGTGTTAGAAGAAAGTGGTCACATGGGTTTATTCACATTTATGCCTAGATCATGTGTTTCAAATTTAAGGTCTTGAAATGATGTATATAAAAATTTATGGTAGTGAAAAGTTGGTCTCTTAGACAGATTCCAATAGTTTACATACATAGTCAAATTTACATTAAAAAGTGACTATTGGAATTCAAATATTTGAATTTACAAAGGAAAACCTATCTGCATTGTTTTGTTAATAAATTTTGATAATGGATAAATTTTATGGTGGTATAAAAATAAAAGTGGTAGAAAAATTCAATGGAAATATAGGAAAAATGATTTGGAGGTTTGACTGATTCCACACTTGCATTTATTGTGGTTCAAAGTTGACTGAGGGTTTGACTATCTTTTGCAAGTGACCTGAGAAGTATGTTTGAGTTTTTATTGATGGTTTTTGAATGTTTAAAGGTGAATTATCTATTATATAGTGTTTTAGACTCCATGAGGATCACATTTATGGATTTTTTAGGTTTTACCAATCCATATTCAATAATAATCAATTGCTTACAAGTTGACTTTTGGTTCGTTCATGGTATTTTCATGTACATGGAAAATGATTGATAGGTTTTGCATATTCATAGGTGTGTAGTGATGAATGTAATCACTTGAGGGTGTCTTAGGGGTCATATTTCAAGGAATTATGTTCTTTGAATTGGTTTTGTGTTCCTAGTTTTACTTAATGAAGTGCTAAAAGGATGAATAGGTATCTATGGACCTATACGGGCTTCTTAAGGCCTAATTGAAAGGTGATGTTGATTAAGGGTGATCTATCAAAGCTATGGATGATATATGTAGGTGAAATTGATATCATTATAATTATTATAAATCCTTAAGGGTTAAGGTATGTCTTATGGCCAACCAAGTAGATGGTGATCATGAAGGCTCTATAAAGAGCATAAACAAAGATGAATGTTTCTAGTGTTGATAAACAAAGAATACAGAAGGGAGAACATGCTTGGTGGATAGATTGAAGAGTAGTGAAGTGTGAGGGATATGTGTGATGTATAATTCATATTTATAATGTTACAATACTTTTATTTTAGGGATATAATATTGAGGATGAGCGAAGAGGTGTAGGGTGATCCAAAAGGTTGTTTTAGATACATTGCTTATGTGTGAAGCCTTGAAAAAGTGTGAAGGGTTAAAAAGAGTTGATATTCACCATTTATCCATAAAAATGAAAGGAAATTATAGTTATGGAGGTGATAATATCGTAAGGTGTTGTGTGGGTTCTCAACATCTAGGACAAGTGGGTTCTTGTTCATGCTTAGGGGTTGGTTCTCCTTATGAAGTGGGTGCTTCACTAAAGTCTCTTATTTGTAAATATCTTATAAGATTTTAGTCCACTTATTTATAGACTTGAGAGTGGGATTTATCCCCCATGAGGGTTTCCCATATAATACATGTATTATGGGTGTTGGTCTTACATAATTTCCTTTGTTCTTTACAATAACTAGCTTATATGCTTCATGAATGCTTTTGTTGATTGGTTAAGAGTTTGAAGTTTTGGAATTAGAATTGAATTTTTTAAATCACTAATTCACCCACTACTCTCATTGATTGTACCTCTAACAATACATTTTATTTATCAAGTAGTGTTGACTATTATAATTTATCTGTTATAGATGTAGATGCAATTTTGTGGCACTATAGGATTGGTTACATGAGCCAAAAGGGCATGAAAATTTTGAAGGATAGGTTGCCTAGATTGAAATAGTTTGATTTAGATTTTTGTGAAGACTGTGTGTATAGAAAATATAAAAGGGTAAATTTTCTTAAGGTTGGACCTATGAGGAAGGAGAATAAGTTGGAGTTGGTTCATTTAGATGTATGGGGGCCAGCTTAGGTATCTTTTATTGGTGGCTCATCTTATAATGTCACTTTTATTGATGATACAACTAGACAAGTTTGGGTGTATGGAATTAGGAGAAAATATGATGTGTTTGATATATTTAAAATATGTAAATCCTTGGTTGAGAATGATACAAGTATCAATTTAAAATATCTTAGGTTAGATAATGGTGGGGAATATTGCAACAATGAATTTTTCCATTACTATTCTAAGAATGAAAGACACAGACAGAGGATAGTCCCAAGAAATCCATAGTAAAATGGAGTGTCAAAAAGGATGAATAAGACTATCATGGATCATGTTAGGAACATGAGGTTATATGCAAGACTAGCCCTTTAGTTTTGGGTAGTAGTAAACATGACTGTATATCTGATCAATAGAGGAGCTTCAACTTCCTTGGATGGAGGCATACTTGAGGAAAATTGGTTTGGTAAGAGAGTTGATTATTACTTTATTAGAGTATTTGTATGTGAAGCTTTTATTCATATTGATAAATATTATAGGACCAAGTTAGAGGCTAAATCTAAAAATGTACCTTTATTGGTTATGGTGAGGATGCCTTTGGTTTTCGAATTTGGAGTCTTAAAGACAAGAAAAATATTTCGATCTAGGGATGTGGTATTTATGAAAAATTCATGTATAAAAAATAGTTGGAAGATTAAAGAGAGGATTTTAGAAAAGAGTACATAGTGTTGGATGACATTACAGATGCTAAAGTGTCTAAATAACTAGTTCAGGCACCTACTCAATAGGAATCCTAAACTCCTGAGGTTAAAAGGTCTTTTAGAGTAAGAAGGGAACCTGATTATTTTTATCCATCTCTTAATTATTTATTACTCATTGAAAATGGAGAGTTAGAGTGATTTGAAGAATCAATGTAGGAAGATGTCAGGAAGAAGTGGGAACAAGCATTAGATGAGGAACATCAGTCTCTCATGGAAAATCAGACTTAGGATTGGTAAGCCCTCCTGAAGGTAAGAGAGCATTGTAGAACAAGTAGGTATACAAAATTAAAGAGGATTATGGGGGCAAGAAAAGGTACAAGGCTTGAATGGTGGTAAAGAGGTTTTTATAGAGAAGGGAATTGATCTCTATGAGATTTTTCTCCAGTGGTGAAGATGACTTCTATTAGGACTATTCTTGGGATAGTGGTAGCATATGACTTGCACTTAGAGTAGTTTGATGTGAAGAATGCATTCCTTCATGGTGATTTGGAGGAGAACTTATACATGGAGTAGCCATAGGGATATGAGGTCACAGGGATGGAGAACATGGTATGTAAAATGAAAGAGAGCTTGTATGGCTTGAAACAAGCTCCATGATAGTGGTATAAAAAATTTGATAGTTTTATGATGGAGTAGGGATACTCTAGGTGTCATTAAGACCATTGCATATATATCAAGAAATTTGATAATGGTAGTTCCATTATCCTGTGTCTATATATGGATGACATGTTGGTTATAGGTAAGAACATGCAAGAAATAAAGGTACTCAAGAAACAACTTAGTAATTCCTTTGTTATGAAGGATTTGGGGGCAACAAAAAAAATCTTTGGTATGAGAATAACTTGGGATAGGAAGGAATTAAAGTTGAATTTATCTCAGGAAGAGTACATTAATAAGGTCTTGGAGAGGTTTATTATGTAGGATGATAAATTGGTTGGGACTCCTTTGGTAGGCCATTTCAAGTTATCAAAGGAGTAGTGTCCCAAGATAGAGGAGGAGAGAATATAGACATCCCAGGTGCCTTACTCATTAGTAATTGGTAGCTTGATGTATGCCATGGTTTGCACTAGGCCAGATATTGCCCTTGAACTAAGAGTAGCAAGTAGGTTCATGAGTGATCCAAGTAGAGAGCACTAAAAGGTATTGAAGTGGATCTTTTAGTACTTGAGAGGGACCATGGGGATAGTTTTAAGCTATATTAGATTGGTTACCACTTTGCAAGGTTATGTATATTTAGACATGGATGGAGATTTAGACAATAATAAGAGCATGACATGATATGTATTTACAGTAGGTGATGCAATGGTGAGATAGATTTCATGACTACACAAGTTTATGGATTTGTTAACCATAGAGGCTGAGTATGTTACTATTAGAGAGGCAAGCAAAGAGATTATTTGGTTATAATAGTTATTTGAGGAGTTAGAACATAATTAAGAGGAAGGAAAGATGTAGAGTGATAGTCAGAGTGGTATACACCTAATAACTTTGCCTTTCATTCTAGGATGAAGCATATATAGTTGAGGTACCATTTCATTAGGATAGCATTGGAGGAAGAGAAGTTAAAGCAAGAAAAGATTCATACCAGTCAAAATCCTGCAAACAAGATGCTAAGGTGGCCACAAGGAATAAATTGAAGTTATATTCAACTTTGGTTGGCCTTCACAGATGAAAATGAAGGGTTAAGCAACTTGTTCAAAGGAAATTAGTCTCCAAGTGGGATATTTTTATGTTGTGGAGCCTATTTCCACATTACAATGTATTTCAAATATTGTACATTAAAATTTATTGTACACTCTTAATATATTAATTTTTTTAGGATCCCCCTTTTTCCAAGAGTATAGATATGTGGTTTATCTATACTTGTATGTGTGGTGTCATCACCCATGATTAATAGGGAACTATTATGGGTTGACTTGGCCCATGGTTTTGGTACCCATTGTTTTGTAAAACTTCCATGTTGATTACCTATTGATGCAATTATATATAGATGGACACATAATAGATAACAGAGTTGGAGGAAGAACTGAGTTTGAGAAGGTGAATAAAGTGTGTAAATTTAAGAGAGTTTGTTGAGTGCAGCTCCAAACAATATTTGTGCATTGTAATTGTGAGAAGACTGAATTGAGAGTGGATTGTATTCTTGTTGGCTTATAATGGGATCTAAGCAAGTGTTTCTTATTGGATGTAGCCCAAATTAGGTGAACCATGTTAAATCCTATCTTCTTATTGTGCATTTTAATTTATGTTATTTATGTATCTCTATTCATATCTCTTGTTATTACAATTCTATGAAATTATTTTTCATTAATTTCTATTTTATTCCTAACAACTAGTATCAGAGCTTTAGGTTGTATTTGCTAAAGTGTTAAATCATAGGAAGGGTTATTAGTTTAAGTGGGAGCTATGGCTTATAATAGTAGATCAAAGGTTGAAAATTTTGATAGGAATAAATTTGGTCTATGGAAGATACGGATGGATGATTACCTCTATCAGAAGGACCTCCATGCTCCACTGGGAGGAAATGTAAGCAACCTACGAGTATGTTAGATGAGGATTGGGAGTTGCTTGATAGGAAATAACTTGGGGCCATCCAGTTATGCCTTTCATAATTGATCATGTTTATTATATCATAGGAGAAGACCATGTTATATCTCATGAATGCATTAGGGAAGTTATATGAGAAATCCTCTACTTCTAATAAAATATTTTTAATGAAAAAGTTATTTAATATGAAGATGTCTAAAAATGGTTTAATTGTTGATCATTTGAATGAATTTAATATGGTTGTGAATATGTTAAACTCTCTAAAAATTGAATTTGATGGTGAAGTCATGGATCTAATTATTTTGTGTGCCTTACCAGAGAGTTGGAATATCTTGGTAATGGTTGTGAGTAACTTGGTCTATAAAAATGCTAAGTTGAAGTTTGAGGATGTCATATGAGTAATCTTTAGCAAGGAAAAGTGATGGAAAAGCTCTGGGGATGCTTATATTTTAGGTGATAATTTAGTGGTGGAGAGTATAGGGATACAAAAGTATAGAGGAAAAAAAACATGAAAAGTCAAATGGTTATGAAAGGTCAAAATCAAAGAGTAGGTTGGCATGCTGGCACTGTGAAAAGATTGGGCATGCAAAGAAGGATTGTTGGTCTCTTCAAAACAAGAATAAAAATTAGGAAGACACCAAAGAGGTGAATGTAATAGTAGGTAATGTTTTTTATGATGTATTAATTCTCTCCATGGATAATATTACCAAGTCTGGGGTTTTAGATTCATGGGTTTCATTTCATGCTACACCATATAGGCATTATTTTATTAGTTATGTTCAATGGGATTTTGGACATGTTTATCTTGGTGATGATGAGCCTTAAAACATAGTAGGAAAATGATGTGTTCAGGTCAAGATGTAGAATGCGAACACTTGGCTAATAAAGGATGTCAGGTATGTACCCAAGTTGATATGGAATTTGGTATCCATAGGGTAGCTAGGTAGTGAAGGTTGTATGATGAGTTTTACAATAGATTCTTGGAAGGTGACCAAGGGTGATCTTATGGTATAAAGAGGTAATAAGGTTGGTACCTTATATTTATCAATTAGTGTTGACTATTGTAATTTAGTTGTTGTATATGAAAATGTAACTTTGTAGCACTATAGGCTTGGTCACATGAGCTAAAAGTGCATGAAATTTTTTAAGGATAGGTTGCCCAGATTAAAAGGGTTTGATTTAGATTTTTGTGAATACTGTGTGTATGAAAAATAGAAATAGGTAAAGTTTCTCAAGGTTGGACCTATGAGGAAGGAAAATAAGTTAGAACTGGTTCATTTAGATGTATGGCGACTAACTCAGGTATCTTCTATTGGTGGCTTATCTTATTATGTTGCTTTTATTGATGATGCAACTAGGAAAGTTTAGGTGGATGATATTAGGATAAAATATGATGTGTTTGATACATTTAAAAGATGAAAATCCTTAGTTGAGAATGAAACAGGTCTCAAGTTAAAATGTCTCAGGTTAGATAATGGCAAAGAATATTATAGCAATAAATTTTTTGATTACTATTCAAGGAATGGAATTCATAGATAGATGATAGTTCCAAGAGCTTTATGGCATAATGGAGTGTCAAAAAGGATAAACATGACTATCATGGAGCATGTTAAGAGCATGAGGTTTCATACACAATTTCTCTTTTAATTGGGTAAAAGTAGTAAATCGGTTGTATATTTGATCAATAGAGGACCTTCAACTTCCTTGGATGAAAGAAGCTTGGTCTGATAAGAAGGTTGATTATTCATTTATTAGAATATTTAGTTGTGAAGCTTTTGTTCATATTGACAAAGATGATAGGACCAAGTTAGAGGCTAAATATGAAAATGCACCTTTATTTGGTTATGGTGAAGGTGACTTTGGTTTCTAGATTTGGAGTCTTAAGAAGAAGAAAATATTTTGGTCTAGGGATGTGGTCTTTAATGAAAAAGTCATGTATTAACAATAGTTGTAGGATCAGAGAGAGGATTCCAAAAAAGAGTACACATTGTTGGAGGACATTGTAGATCATCACCTACTCCACAAGAATCCCAAACTCTTGAGGTGAGGTCTTCTAGGGTAAGAAGGGAACCAAAACATTTTTATCCTTCTCTTAATTATTTATTACTCACTCACAATGGAGAGCTAGAGTACTTTAAAGAAGTAATGCAGATAAATGTCAGGTAGAAGTGGGAACAAGTAATGGATGAAGAGTATCATTTTCTCATGGAAAATTAGACTTGAGATTTGGTAAACGCACCTAAAGGTAAGAGAGCATTGCAGAACAAGTGGGCGTACAAAATTAAAGAGGATGATGGAGGTAAGAAAAGGTATAAGGCCCAGTTGATGGTAAAGGTGTTTGCACATAAGAATAAATTGATTTTGATGAGATCTTTTCTCCAGTGGTAAAGATGACTTCTATTAGGATTGTTCTTGAGATAGTGGTAGTAGAAGACTTACACTTATAGCAACTGGATGTAAAGACTATATTATTTCATGGTGATTTGGAGGACTTATACATGGAGTAACCATATGGATATGAGGTCACAGGGATGGAGAACATGGTGTTTAAACTAAAGAAGAACTTTTATGGTCTAAAACAAGACTATTATCAAGAAAGTATGCACATAGGGTGCCATCATAGTATAAGGACATGTCAACAATCTACTAGGTTAGCATACATGAGATAATTAGTCTTCAACCATATTCTTTTTGAATAGATTATGTGGACTCAAGTTTATCTAACTTAGGAAGCCTATAATGGTATTACAATTGTTAAAGATTCCAAATGCAGTTTGTTGTAACCATGTGTCTAAGATAGAGACAATGAATTTTGTATAAATATAATATGTGAAGAGTTGGAAGGTGTTAGACATTAAAGAAATAGATACTAGATCCATGTAATAGAGGCATCTTGTAAAAACACAAAGTAATAGGTTGATCTCTGCTTAGTAATTATAAGTTTATATGGTTTTGTAATTGAATGTGTTCTGTAACACCACCGTAGACTTTATGTATTGCATATGATAATATTTTAAATTTATATACAATTTTTTGAGTATTTGGCTATCCTATATTGTGTAATGATTGTTGAGTCTACATATCTATCTTGATTAACTTTAGATGTGAATTGCACTACCTTGAACATCTAGGTTTTCTTGTATTTATACAATGTCTTTATTAATATGTGTTTCTATAAGTCAAGGGCCCATTACTTTTCCCATAGTTCTCCTCATAATTAGCAAGTTTTGAGAAACTAGGAACCTCTGTTAACAATGGTACGGTAAGCGTGGATCATTGTGGATTGCTAGAGAAAAGATATGCTTTGATGGGTACCAAGTCAAAGGGATTTAGAAGAATGGCAAGATCAAAAAATATCTGAGTTCACACATAAAGAGGCAATAAGGGTAGGGTGTTTATAAAATGAACTCATAGAGAACCATCTATATGGTGATGTACACAAAATCTTTTAGTGTGAATTTTTAAGCCTGCTCATTGGGTGGTTGGCAAGATTAGAGCATTTTTGTTTTTAGGCCAGATCTACATGTAAAATTTAGTGTATTAATAATTTAATTGAAAAGTTATAGAGCTTTGAGGTTGCTTGGACCTATGTAATCGATCATTAGACATAAACCATTATAGATGGATATATAATGGAATCAGAAGTTCATAACGATATTGCTTTTAATGTCGCACAAGATCTATTCATACAAAGGACTAGAGGAAAGTTTCTATAGTGAATACCAATTCTTATCAAGATGTTGGTCATTAAAAAATCCATAGTACCCTACCCATTTATGATAGAGTAGTATTTTAGGGTGCTATGAGGATGTGTGCAGTCGAGATGTGAGATGGTGCCAAGATGATTTAGAAAGCGACTAGTAAAAACTAGATGAGGATACCAGATAAAAGGGAATGGAAAAAGTTTGTAGACATAGAGAAAGAACTACAAAAATAAAAGAGGTGGAATATATCAGGGAATTCAAGAGTGATTGTGAGCAGAAGTAGAGGTAGAAGTAGGGGGAGGGACCAAATAGCTATAGGAGATTGAAAGGAGGAAGAATGAGTTGATGAAAGAGTAAGAGAGGAAAGAGTTGATGAGAGAGAAGAAGAACTTGGGAGTAGCAAGACCAAATATGAGTGAAGAAGCAAGCAAAAGATGAAAATAAAGGGAAAAGTATAAAGGTAGGTAGTTTGAAAGCTAGTAGTGGATTAAAATTACTCAAGGAGACATCTTTCATTTTCGTAAAGAATTACCTGATTTTAGAGTCATGATCAAACATAGGCATAATACTAGCTTGAATTTTTACATGAGGAGAATTAGACAATGAGACCTTTCACCCCCTCAACACACATCCCCTAATCCCATATTTTATAGAACTATTTATATTCAACCACAAAGATTTGTAAGTTAGAGAGAGCAGGAGATCAAAGAATCAAGAAGTATCAGAGAGTTACTAGATTCTAATTTTGAAAAGACCACACAAGGATTCATAAAATCATAGAATAATTACTTAAGAGAGGTATCAAATACATTGATTGACCCCTTGTTGATTGAATAGGTTATTGATTGGGTAGAATAGATCAAAAGAACATAAACAAACACCATTATAGAGATTGCCAATGATTTAGAGGCATTTTAATTGCTTGAGAAAATTGAATCACCTCTGGGATTGTAAGAATATTTTCTATTTTCACAAATTTTACCATTGCCAACAAATACATGAGTACTTGGAGATAGTCTAACTGGGTCTACAAGACCATCATCATAGACACCACCAATGATCACTCCTCCGTAAGTGATAATACCACTTCCACCACTAAGAGGTTCTCAGGTATCAATTCCATAAATTATAGTATTTTTACCACCATCTAGAGGATGTAGGTAACACTTTCTTTATAAACAATCCTAGGTAATATGGCTGTACAGTCAAGTGACTTTATCACACTGGTGTGCTATGATGAAACTATGGATCTAGAGTAATGCTTACTAATATGTGACATGCAATGGTAGGGAAAAGGCATTACAAATTAAAACACTAATAAATATGAGCTCATTGGTGCCTTGTCTGAAAGGGCATTTCATGTTCTGTAAGCACTTAGGAACAACAAACCTTGATGATGTGTGGACATAGTTGATTACAGAGTTCAAGGTTAAAAAAAGCATAGGACAAACCATATAGAACCTGAAGGAAATATACCAAGGTCAAAGGGAAACCTTTCATGATTATGACCATAGATTTTTTGATGTGGTCAACAACATTGAATTTGCCTTGGAAGACAAAGATAAGGTCATTTGGTTTATCAAAGGACTGAGACTTAAGATCTAGTTTGTAATAGCACACACTGAATTTAATAATAAATTAGAAGATAGAACAAACATAGTAAGAGTGGATAAAATAGAGGATTATGGTACCTTGACAGAGAGCAAAACATAGTTAGAAAGTACACTCCAAGCTATTTTGTAGAGGTTAGAGTCCCCGTAGAATACTATTGAGTGACCCAAAATTGGTTTCTGGTGTATTAAATGTAGTAAAGAAAGCCACTACAAGAATGAATCTCCAAAAGTATGTATAGAATTCTACAATATCTACTGCATAGTGGGACATTCAACAAATCACTATCAATTATTACAACAATATGTTATAAATCCATAAAGTATGTACTGTAAATTCTGAAAATCTTATAATCTTGTGGATAAGGATTTTGGGTCTCTCCAAGATTTGAAAGAAGACATTACTGAGAATGTCTTTGCTATACAATAAGCTCTAGCAATGTCACAAGCTATTATGAAAGTGGAAACCCCTCTTGCTAGTGTAGCATAGACTGGGTTGGCATGGGTTCAAAATGCATAACCTTTTCAACCGTAAGGTTTAACTAGTGGAGTTCAAGCTGTATAATCATTGCAATACACTTACTAATCTACCTAGAATATTGCATTTACCCATACATAATAAGCTAGTTAGGCACTATTTCTCTCAGTTTTTATTTATTCTTGGGAAAAAGAAGTAAGAAACTAATTATGGGTAGGGTATAATAACCTATTTGTTTGTGCACATGTGATCTAGTTGATTGTGAAGAGCTCCTTTTTGTCTTGGGAAAAATGACATATAGATAAGAAATCACTAATGCAAAGGGGTTGTTAGATGGATAGCAAGGTGGATTTCCTAGTGTGAGATAGATCCAAAAAGCATGAGCTTACTAGGAGGATGTCAATCTACACTCTTAAAGTAGTTAAGTTGAAGGAAATAAATATGAAATACTTACATCAAATGATAGAAGAGACTGAAAGGAAATGTAAGAAGAAACAAATGATTGATAAAGGAAATAGACTAATTAAACAAATAGTGGGTCAATACTAATGTTAAATAGGTTAGGTTGGGTTCAAACAATAGGTGGGGATTATGTGAAAAAGTAGAAGGTTAGAAAGTATAATTTGGTTGAGGGTAAGTAGTCCTAATAACTTGCTATTATTTAGTACCATAGTGACCATCAGTGATTAGGGTGACCATCAATGGTTAAGCTAACTATCGATGATTGGGTAACTGTTGATGGTTAAAGGTGACTGTTGGTAATCAGGGTGACCATCAATGATTGTTGTGGGTTTTGAGGATACTTAAAAAAAGAGTCAGGTTCATGTTGCATAAGGGGTTAGTAAATGGTTTGGAGGTCTATTTGGGTTTAGGGGGTTAGAGTTAGAAACCAAATACTTAGAACTTAAAAACCACTGGTTATTTAATAGTTGGTCGCTGATCTAAAGTGATTATGATAGAGTAACAATACTTTACCTGAATAATAATTTTGATAGAGGTTAGGGTCTTTATCATAGTTGCTTACTTGTTAGAATAAGACCTATAAAGAAGTTATTGATGATAGAAGATCCTAATGACTGCTAGTTGGTAGCTTGATTACCTGATTACTAAATTCCTAGATGCTTGGATGCTTTCTTTGTGATCCCTTTCATTTCTTATTCCTCTCTTTTATAGCCTAAAAAATATGGAGGTAGAAGGTTCCATATGAGGTTTTGTGGGTGGTTATGATGCATTAGTTTTGTGTTTATATTAAATTTTAATGTGCTAGCTTGTACACAACTTGAGTTGGTTTTGTTCAGGTGGTAGGGCCTAATCATCGATGATCAAGGTGACCATTAATGGTTAGGGTGACCATCAGTGGTCGAGGGTTAAAGGTTAAATGGGGTAAAATGGGTGGTTAGTGAGTTAGATTTATCTAATTGGATAAACTAACTCAAGGTCATGGTTAGAGGTTGGGTAATGGTCTGATCTTAGGGTGTTTCAACATGTAGAACCATCGTGTGTGGTTTTCTAGTGTCTACATTTAACCCTTTTTGTTATTCAATTTGTATAAAAAAGATGCAAAACCAAAATAGATTATAGGTTGAAGTGTTTGGTTGCCTTGAGTATGGGAGGAGGGTTTCCCCCTCAAATCAAGAGTTGATGAGGTAAAACCAAATCAAGTGCAGGTTTGAAAAGTGGTTTATGGTGAGTCATGAGGTTGGTGACAATGGTAATTAGGCATTTGAAATGTAAACATGTGCACATAATGTGATTAAGGGAGATAACCAATATCATGCATAGACTAAGTTTCCATAGTTTGTAAAAATAAAAGGTTATTTTCTAAAAATATGGTGGTGGGGTAACTAGACCACAACATTAGTCATAGTTGATTGGGTTATTCCTATCAAGTCTCCTAGATAGGGTCAGTGTTTTCATAGGTATACAAGGTAGGAAGTTCTCTCAAGAAAAACACAAATGGTCTAGTGTAAACTAGGTGGTGTAAATTCAAATGGTCAACATGACAATGTTGGTTGGTGTGGTCAAAAGGACTAAGGTAGGGTCATTGTAAAATGTGTGATATGTTAGCCCAAAATGGCCAACATCGAGTGGATGTGTTTGGTAGGGTAGGTAGAGAAGGTGGTCTCCATAAGGTGGTACTAAGGTGTTGGTGTCAAATTTTTTAAAATGGGACATCCTGATTATCATGTTTAAGATGTTGATTGGTTCAGGGGGAACTGGAGGCCCTAATGGTTGAAGATGTGGTTTGGAGGTCGTATGTTGGCTTTCCAAGGTGGGACCACTATACTTAACATATTTTGTCAATGTAAAGATACAAGTGGATTTTTAGAAGGACAGAGGGTGAGACTAAGCTCATTCCTTTTGAGAGGGTGCATAGGTAGTTTGGGTTGGTATAGGGGATTCTAGATCCATTCTTGAGGTATAGATAAGAGGATGCCAAGTTTTTGCTTCTAGAGTCACAACCAGTGGAGATAGTTCTAGATTATGAGGAGTTGCCTACTAGAGCAAATATTGATGATGTAGGTTTTATTGATGGCTACGTGGCATGGTATCAATTCCTCTATATAATGATATAATTTGGATGGGATGATGGGTATAGGTAGCCATGTATGTAGACCCAACTAGTAGGGGTCTATAGGTACAAGTTCAAGGAGGTGGCCCTGATGGATGGGCAAGAGTGGTGCTAGCCATTGCATAAGCACAAATCATAGCTCTTGTAATATCCCCTCCAAACAGGAAATATAGCAACACAAAAAAACTCTGAATAAGATATAACTTCTGTTGAATAAATTCAGAATGATCACAATAATATAGTCTCTTAATAACAAATTACAGATTGTATCACTTGTCCTTCTAAACTATTACAATTTTAGTCCTTTCTTATGCATATAAATATGAAATACAATCTTAAAAACCTTGACTTAGCAAAACTGGAAGCGAAAATTGGAAACTGGAAGGTCTCAGCCTGCTGTGTCCAACACACAGTCGTCGACGTCGGTCGATAGACTGCCGACGTCGGTCACGGCAGGTCACAGTCGACCGATGTCAGTCACTGGAAACCCTCTGTCTGTCGAGGTCAGTTCCTAAGTTGATCTGTACGGACCTGTACGAACTTTGTATGGCTGCCAATTAAGCACAACTTCCCTGTTTTCAACCCCTAATTTGAAAATATGTCTCTAGCATAGTAGATCTCTAGCTGTATAATTTATTGAATCAAAACAAGAATAAAGAAAATACCTGGAATATCTGTAATAACTTCTGTGTGAAGTTATCTCTCAAACCTAAAATTCTATGATAACTTTTGGATGAAGCTATCTCTCACTTTGGCAATAGATCAGCTGATATTCCAGAGCCTCTTAATTGCACACACTGAAGAGGGAACGTTCTCCAATGCAGATGGAATCCTTGAACCCTAGGCTCAGTCTTCACAGAAGAAATTCTCAAAATCAATATCAATAATCAATAGCATAATCAACAATGGCCTCCATGAGAAACCCTTATACCCTCAAAAAGATATGCTTGCCCTAATTAGGGTTTCTTAAATTAGAATTAGGGTTTTCTAATTAAAAATAGGCTAAATAATTAATATTTGATTAAATCAATCAAATATTAATATCTCCCTCAATACATGTCGGATCCATGAACCGATCGAAGCTAGTGAATCAGGGAGTGATTCCGCACATAACCATACCACAATAAAGGCGCTCCGCTGCATATCAAATATCCCTAAAAAGTAGGAGCTCAGGCCAAATGTGTCTGAAATACCCTAAATGAAAATCAAATGTAGAAATCCTGTGAATCAAAGTCGAGCCAAGCTCCATTATGACCCTCTATCCATCTTATTAGCCTACGAAGGTCGCATAATAGGCTAACCATGAACTCAGAACATGTCAATTGAAAAGGGGACATGACAATCCGCCCCTCCTGGAATTGCTTGCCCTCAAGCAATCACTGAATGACAAATCAATCAACCCACCTGGGTCCCAAATGTAGTTAGGATCTCCACCACTGTCAATTAACACGAACCCCATGCCATGTCCATCCCAACTCTCATGTAATGGCGTCACATCATCTCTAGTACTAAGATAAGCACCTCAACATCCAATCCATAAATGAAAATCAGCAAGCAAACTCCGTACCTGAATAATATCTAAAACTGGATTGTGAAGACTAGACATAGTCATATCATCATCAACCTGTGACCCGACTGTAACAAAAAGTTGAGTCCTCACCACATGTGACAACTCCTGAACTGAACTCACCTCAAGACCAAGCTCATCCTCATACCTCTCCTGTGTTGGTGCCAATGTGCTCTCATCATCACCCTCTATCATGTTATGTGGTATAGGTACCTCCATCCGATGAAAAAACATATATCTGAAGCTGCTACCCCGTATTGCCTTAAGAATATGTGTCGTCCCATCAACATTAAAGAGAACCTCCATGTCCTTGAGACGAAGAGTAACTTCCTCAAATGAATGAAGCCACTTCATACCCAACACTAAGTCTATATCCCCCATGTTTACCACATAATAATCAGCCTTGAACTCATAGTTGTTCAAGCGCAATGGGAGGTCTCTAATCATACGCTCACACTTAAGAGTGTGACCATCGGCTACCTTAACACTGATGCCCTCAAAAACTATGGTAGTGAGTCCACGCTTCTCCACAAATCTAGCATCTGTGAAATTATGTGTGGCCCCTGTATCAAGAAGGGTGATAACCTTCTGCCCTGCCAAAACTCCACGGAGTCTGAATGACTCATCCGACTGAATGCTGGATATGCGTGCCTCCTGTAGGTGAAGCTCTAACTCTGCCTCTACATTAGGCCCTGAAGCCTCTACCTTTGCCCCCTCAAAACTGTTATGCTATTCAGAATCCTCAAAATTTGAATCCTCATAATATATCCACATCATACGGTTCGCCTTGCCCTTAGGCCTCAAAGGACAATCGTGATGGATATCATATGGACCTTTGCAGTAGAAGCAAAGCTTCTTCTTGCGTAGATCATTAAGCACCTCATGATCCAAAGGTGGTGCTGCTGGATTGGCCTGTGAATCATTTTTAACCCCGGATTTATCTATGTTAAAATCCGGTCTCTCTGTATCCCTGTGGGAGTGCTTATGGTCTCTAGATGAAGAAGCACCTCTGGAGTTAAATTTATTGGATGGGGCTGCCATCTCCATACTCCATGCCTTCTTCATAGCTACCTGTAAAGAAGGAGGATCAAAGGCTTTGATCCAACCTCTCAATGGCTCTGAGAATCCCTCTATGAAGAGAACTACCAATCTACGCTCTGAAATATTGGGCACCATGACTGCCAATCTCTGAAACTCACCAATGAAGGACTCTAAGTTACCTATTTGTCTCAACTGTGCCAGATCTCAAAAGTAAACCTCAAGATCTTTCCTGTCAAACCGCTCAACCAATCTATCCACAAAGTCCTGGTACTCTGTTACTTGATTATGATGAAGTGTTACCATACCATGGTACCACCAATCATGTGTTACTCCATCCAAGTGCAAAGTGGCGTATTTGATGGCCTCTATCTCTAACATTGGTCTCAATGCCAAAAAGGTGTCAAGCTTATAAACCCAAGCTTGAGCTGTCATCTTGCCGCTGTCGTCAAAATTAGTCAAAGAAAGCTTACCAGTAGCCTTCTTCAGCTCACTGAACTGAACTCTAGGCTTCCTGTCCTGTCTAACTAATCTGTAGTGCTCTCTCCTAAGATTGACAAAATGATCAAAGGTCATCCTCTCTTGAACATGAGGAGGTAATAAGTCCCACTCGTCATTTGCAGCCATGTAAACATCTGCAAATGGGTTATTCCCTGCCTCCTCTGCTGGTGCCTCTGGTTCTTCTTGAACAAATGTAGGACGTGTAGGTCTATCAGCTGTTCTGGAGTGAATCTGTTGTGGTCTCTGATTAACCATAGCACTCCTGTCATCTCTTTGGTCCCTATTCTATCCATCAGGTGCATTCATATTCCTTATCATAGTCATAAGTGCCTGTAGTGTCTGATTCATCTGCTGTTGGCTTGTCATCATAGCACGGTGAAATTCTCTGGTGTCCTGTTCAGCATCATACCTGTGGCCCCTGGGTGGGCTGCCCTCACATCTGTCACTCATGATGGTCGGTGGCTGGTCTAACTCCTGGGTACCTTCAAGCAAGGCTCGGCTGCGTGTGTTATACCTGTGTGGTCCCAACTCTTGTGGCTGCATAAGATCTATAGACCCTCAGGCTGGCAGGATTTAGCTCTGATACCACTATAATATCCCCTCCAAACAAGAAATATAGCAACACAAAAAAACTCTGAACAAGATATAACTTCTGTTGAATAAATTCAGAATGATCACAATAATATAGTCTCTTAATAACAAATTATAGATTGTATCACTTGTCCTTCTAAACTATTACAATTGTAGTCCTTTCTTATGCATATAAATATGAAATACAGTCTTAAAAACCCTGACTTAGCAAAACTGGAAGCGAAAATTGGAAACTGGAAGGTCTCAGCCTGCTGTGTCAAACACACAGTCGTCGACGTCGGTCGATAGACTGCCGACGTCGGTCACGGCAGGTCACAGTCGACCGATGTCAGTCACTGGAAACCCTCTGTCTGTCGAGGTCAGTTCCTAAGTTGATCTGTACGGACCTGTACGAACTTTGTATGGCTGCCAATTAAGCACAACTTCCCTATTTTCAACCCCTAATTTGAAAATATGTCTCTAGCATAGTAGATCTCTAGCTGTATAATTTATTGAATCAAAACAAGAATAAAGAAAATACCTGGAATATCTGTAATAACTTCTGTGTGAAGTTATCTCTCAAACCTAAAATTCTATGATAACTTTTGGATGAAGCTATCTCTCACTTTGGCAATAGATCAGCTGATATTCCAGAGCCTCTTAATTGCACACACTGAAGAGGGAACGTTCTCCAATGCAGATGGAATCCTTGAACCCTAGGCTCAGTCTTCACAGAAGAAATTCTCAAAATCAATATCAATAATCAATAGCATAATCAACAATGGCCTCCATGAGAAACCCTTATACCCTCAAAAAGATATGCTTGCCCTAATTAGGGTTTCTTAAATTAGAATTAGGGTTTTCTAATTAAAAATAGGCTAAATAATTAATATTTGATTAAATCAATCAAATATTAATATCTCCCTCAATACATGTCGGATCCATGAACCGATCGAAGCTAGTGAATCAGGGAGTGATTCCGCACATAACCATACCACAATAAAGGCGCTCCGCTGCATATCAAATATCCCTAAAAAGTAGGAGCTCAGGCCAAATGTGTCTGAAATACCCTAAATGAAAATCAAATGTAGAAATCCTGTGAATCAAAGTCGAGCCAAGCTCCATTATGACCCTCTATCCATCTTATTAGCCTACGAAGGTCGCATAATAGGCTAACCATGAACTCAGAACATGTCAATTGAAAAGGGGACATGACAACTCTACAAGGGTAGGTGGCCACATTACAGGGTCAAGTTACCACTGTGACATGTGAGAGCGACCAGGCTAGGACTACACTAGCCTTGGTGACCTAAGAGGGGGACTCCTTGAGATAGACTATAGGAGGAGCCGTAACACTAATAAGACCACCAAGTAGTATTCCCATGACATGATACTTGGCCATAATTGAGGAGTTGCATTATTATGAGGTCATAATTTTGACATATTATCCACAGGAGCCTCAATGGGGTGAGTACAGATCCATCTTGGTAGGTGGTGCAGGTATATTGAATCCAAGTCAGTGGGATACTTCAGTGGGTAGAAAACCAAGCACCTTAGGAGGGTAGGCACTAGATGACAATGATGCCCCAGGGGCATAGTTTTATGATATGATATCTATAGGTGTAGATGATTTTGATACCAACCTGCAAGCTGATGGAGTGAAATGTATATGTTTTGAGAGAGAGATGCACATTATGAAATGTACTATTTTATTTTGATGAGACATGATGTATATGATGTGATGATGATATATAGATGTGATTTTATGGTTCATGGTTCATGGTTTTGATGTTTACAATTTATAATTATGCTTATGAGATGTAGACTCACTAGCTTAGGCATGTGATAATTATGGATGTGATGCTTTGTTTTATGCATAGTTATGGTGTTTATGATTATGGCTCCATATATGGTTATTATGTTTTGGATATGGATGTGATCATGGATAGGTGATGTGGTTTATGAGGACGTGATGTTATGATTTATAGTTATTTTGTTGATGATAGGGCATAAAGTAAAGTTTAGATAACAAAACTAGATGTGGGAAAAGAGATGGAAGACACGAGACATATGTATACGTGGATACATGAACCAATTATGAGAGGATAAGGAAAAGTCATGATGCTTATTCATTGGCATAAGATAAAACAAAACCCAAAGTTAGATTGGCTTAAGGAACATAAGCCCTTTGAATGCTTCACATTAGCATGCATTGGGTGATAAAAAGGTGTCTTGATCACATCACGTCAAGTAAGCTCTGAATCCCTTGCTTTATAGATGGTATAAATGGGAGATAGGTGATATGTGGTGTGAAGGGTAGTGTAACCTCTTAAGGGTGGTTTGATCCTTCTATAGATGACCTAATAAATGTAATAAATAGTCCATGTATTAATTCAAGGTGTACATTTATCGATGCAAAAAGTCTACTAATTTTATATATGAAAGATGGTTGTAGCTTTCTTGGGATAGTTTGTTCTAATTTTGATATAGGGTTTTTTATTGCTTTTTTTTGATAAGTTTATGAATTTGATCGATGCAGGAAGCTAAAAATGATTGATTTTGACAAAATTAACGTAGCCATCCTTCAATGGAGTGGTCTAAGTTTGGGTTTATTCATTTTGGTAGCTATCCTTCAATGGAGCAGTCTATCCTTTTAATCAATCTAGATTTTGGGTAGCTATACTTCAAGGGAGCAGTCTGCATGCTGGAGATATTTAACCCAAGTGATATTTTCGATATCATAAATTGTTTTGATTCTAGGTTTAGACATGGAAAAGTCTATATAGGCTTAAATGTGTACTTTTTAAAGGGAAAAACCTAGGGCACAAGAAGGTTAATGATAGGTGAAAAGGGTGGTTTTGAGGGATAATGACCATGGAATTTTATTCAATTAGGGACAAAAAGTATCCATGATAACCATGCCATGGGTAGAGCCATAGTACCCATATTTAGGATTAGGCTATGACTATGATGGTGAATCATATAGTTCTTTATTGTAATCGGTTATCTTCAAAGGGATAGGGTGAAGGTGTGAGGAAGGTAAACATCTCATAAATCAAGAGGTGAGCTCATGTTTAGACAAGAGGTGAGGAAGGTAAACATTGAGAAGCTCAGGTTCTAGTTTGCCTTTGAGAGAGGACAAGTGATAAGCTCCTGATTCATACTTATGGGTTATGATGTAGGGTCTAAGCTAATTTAAAAAAAACTTTACTCACTTTATTTTCTCTATATTGGTCACATGTTGATTTTACTTTAGGATGAGGTCTCTGATGTTTAATTCTCATTATTTTAGGTGCTTGTTATAAACACACTTGACTCATTCTTGATAGACACGAAGATGGTTAAACATTGTTAGGTGGTGCTCATCAAGTAACTCAAATTATAATAGATGGTTTTGACAATAGTCTCTCTCAAAAATGATGTCTAGAAAGGATATGCAAAGAGAGGGAATCTAAACTTTAAGAGGCAAGACCACCTCTACTCTGAAGACCAGAAAGAAAGGGGTAACACCCATAGAGGTTTGAATTTTACTGTGATAGGCACACAAAGCAAAAGGGATATGTAAATGCCAATCTTGACAGAAGCATTGACCATTTTGATTAATTTTTTTTTGGGAGTTTTGTTATAAGTTTCCACCTATCCATTTGCTTATGGATGGTAAGGTGAGGAAAAGCCTAAATTGATGCCAAATGTATCATAAAGACCTTGGACTTGTTTCTTTTTAAAATATTTACCATTACCGATGATGATCTTATGGGTAATACCAAAATGATAGATGATATGGTGATTGATGAAGTTGACTATCCTGTTAACTTTGGTCGAGATGAGAGGAATAGCCTTCACCCACTTGGTGAAATACTTAATGGTAGTGATGATGGAGTGGTGCCACTATGAAGAATGAGGATTGATTTCCCCAATAAGATCTAGTCCCCATTACGATAAGGGCCAAAATTCCTTAGATACTTGAAGGTCATGAGCTGGTGTGTGATGTAAATTGGCATACTATTGACATTTATCACACTTCTTCATGTCATCATAACAATCTTGGTTAAGGGTGGGCTAATAGTATCCAAGGCAAAGGATACATTTAGTGATAGCTAGACCACTAAAGTGTCCCCCACATATCCCATCATGCATTTCCTTAATATCATAGGAATCTTCATGATTGCATAGGAAATGGAGGAGGCCATCAAAACCATGTTTATAAAGTATTCCCCCTAGTATGGTATAATTATAGGTACTCTAAACAAAGGCTCTTTAGGCATTTCTAGAGAGGTTGGGAGGAATGATGCTAAGGTTGAGGTAGTCAAAGGTTTGTTCATACTAAATATCTTATGGAGATTCCTCCACATTACAAATGGTAGGGAGGTCAGATTGGATATAATGGGGTGTGATAAAATGATGGATGGTGACAAAGAGCTTAGAATTAAAAGGCATAAATGGGATCTAAGAAGCAAGGGAATCCATTGTATCTATAAAATTATTTGTGGATTATGGAATAGATTGGGTAAGGTAATGCTAAAATGATGTTAAGAGTATATATAATAGGTATTTATACTACTAAAAGAAATAATTCTTACATTGGTAGGATCTATTGACCTGGTTGACCATAAGTTGGGAATTACCAAAGACACTGATCATCTTAACTCCAAAGGCTAGAAAAGTTTGGAGACCTATCACTAGGGCTTCATATTTAGCCATATTATTGGTACACTCAAAATCAAGTTTGAAAGAAAGAGGAATAGGTTTACCATTAAGGGGAATGAGAATAACTTTGGCACCCCCACCATGCTAACACTTCAAGCCATCAAAGAACATGGTCATTTGGTAGGTGACATCCTCTTGAGAAAGAGTTGTGATGGACTCATTTAGAAATACAAGTGGAAGTGGTTGGTTGTCTAGCAAAGGAGCTTTGAACAATTGATCAATAATGAATTTCCCTTTAATTTGTTTCTACTAGAGGAACTCAAGGTCAAACTCAGCTAGGAGTATGAGCCACTTAGCCATACACTAGTTTTGGTATGGTTTAGAGTGCATGTAATTGAATGGGTCAATGTTGGTGATGAAAAAGATTTTATGATTGAAGAGGTAATGATTAAGTTAGGAATCCATAAAGACTAAGGCAAGGTAAAGCTTCTCGGTATGGGTATATTAAGACTCATACTCTATAAGTGTTTGACTTATATAGTAGACAACTTGATCTTTGTTTTTTTCATCATGGTGAGGGAGCATTGACCCTAAGGAATTGTCAGTGGTGGAGATATAAAGGTAGAAGTGTTGGTCCTCTTTAGGAGGGGTAAGAATGGGTAGAGAAAGAAGGTACTCTTTGAGTGAATAAAAATTTAGTTGGCAATCCTTAGTCCTCTTGAAAGATGTATCTTTATTGAGAAGATGGTGAAAGGGTTGACATCTATCAAACAATTGAGAGATGAAGTGATGGATAGATTAGAGCTTCCCCTACAAGTTGTGGAGTTGCTTAAGGTGGGTAGGAGGAGGCATCTCTAGGATTGATTTGACTTTTGTAGGGTCCACATTGATTCCTTGAAGAGAGATAATAAAGGTTAGAAGCTTTCCCGATAGGACCCCAAAGACACATTTCTTGGGGTTGAGTCAGACATGGAAATGGATTAGTCAATCAAAGATAATTTTGAGAACTTCTAGATGATCTTTGTGATATTTGGATTTCCTAAGGAGACCATCTACATAATCTTCTATGATTTTATGGATGAGATCATAGAATACATAAGTCATCACATGTTGGTAGGTTACTCCAACATTCTTCAAACCAAATGGCATGACCCTATAGTAGAAGGTTACCAATGAGGTGATTGAAGAAGTTTTTTATTAATCCTCAGGGATGATCAAGATCTAATTATATTTTAAAAGACCATCCATAATATATAACATCTCATCGTTTGGACAAACAAGGTTTAGGTCATGAAATTAAATACAAAGGTGAAGTCCCTCTATGGGTTTGGTGATGGGAATGATGTTAGAAACCTATTGGGGATTGTTAATGGGTTAGATGAAATTGACAGACAAAAGATGCTGAATCTCTTCTTTGACTAGAAGGGTGATACGAGGGTGCATCTTGTGAAGCTTTTGCCTAATAGGATTAACATTGGGATGGATTATAATATTATGGAAAGCTATATAAGGGTTAATTCTAGGCATATCCTAATAGGACCAAGTAAATGATATGATTTAATCACAAAGGAAGGAAGGGTAATCCTATTGCTCTAACGAATCTAAGTATTGACCAATATTCATGATGTGAGGGTTATACTAAGTACCCAAGTTAAAATCAATGGTGGATTCATTCAACATGGTTTGGTTTTTATGAGGAAGTGATTTATGGATAGAAGAATCTGATGCACCAAGATAGGTGAGAATGTAATCATCATCTTGACACTGGATGGTGTGGATGGTAGGAGAGTCATTTTATACCATTTTAGGATGAATCAGGGGAAAGGATTTAGTTTAGCCATCCTTTTGATAGGTCAGGGGGCAAAAATTAATATTATTGACTAAAAAAAGTTAGAAGGGATGGTTTTGAAATCCTTAGACTTTGAAGGAAATGGGGTTGGTGAGGATGGAAATTCCTCATCAATGGTGATAATGGGTTTGGGTGAATTAATGGGTTCTTTTAGTGGGATGAACCCAAGGCCAAATAGCTTATGAGGTTTTTGGGTTTTGATTAAAGGTAACATGTGGGGTCTATGTTCATAATGATCAAGTTTGAATTCCTTCCAAGCACACCTATGAAGGTACAATTTGGCAAATTCTAGTTTATCCAAATAGTCAAAATTACAGGTAAATGGTTGGGTAGAAGAGGTAGTGGAGGAAGTGAGAAAGGGATGATCAAGTCCTCCATATATGAAATTAGTTTTGTTAGGGTGTGGAGCTAAAAGCTTCACCCAGATGCAAACATGGAGGAGGGTTGCAGTGTCAAAGTCACCGACGTCGACAGGCCACACTGACATCGGGCAGGGGTCTATAAAAGAGCAACCAACATTGATAGGAGTCAGCCAACATCGGTCACCTCCAGGCAGATAGGGACCGATGTCAGTCGCCTGTGCGGTTCCAGAACTGCTATTGACGGATAGTCAGTTTGTTGAATGGGTTGTTTGCATGTAAAGACTAGTTCGAGTCTTTGAGCCACTTGTCTAATTATTGTATGCATGAGATCTATATAATAGACTCATGGGCTGTATTGTAAAGTTGTAGAACTAGGAGAGTTCTTCCCATGGTAGAATCAAGTAGGATTCTTCATGTATGTAAGATCAGGTTGGAGATCTACATGTGATAAGTAAGATCAGGGTTGGTCTGTAGGGGTGTGTGTATGCGAGGGTCAAAAAGGAGATCGGTGGGGGAGCAAGATCCAAGGTGACAGCAATACATCAAGGAACAAGATCATGGTGAGATCTACTTGGAGTACTAGTTCGTACTCAGTTGTATTGGCAGTATAATGAGGCGAACAACAACTTGTGTTAGCTGTGTGTTGTGACTTGTATTGAGAGAAGATTACTCTTGAGGGAATATTACTGGTATGCCCACAAAGTGGAAGAAGAGTGTGATCTCTTTGTTGTAATTTCCTTCTAACTGAGTTGAATACAATTGTGTGTTGCCTCTCATATTCTGTGTTATTTCTCATTGATAGTTACTTATACTTCTAGTTATTTTCACATCTTAAGTTGCTTATACAATGGTAATCATGTGTGCTCTTAATTCTGAAAAGTTGTGTCAGAGCTTTGGGGAACCTAGGTCCTATCAAATGGTATCAGAGCGAGGTTGGAGGTTCTCAGAGTGAGGTTTACTAATAGGTGGTTCAGATCTGGTTAGTGTTTGTTGATTACAGGTTACTCACAGGGGTTTCTATTTGAGTGGGAGTATAACAACGGTAGAAGAAGGTAAGCTGAGAATGGAGAAATTCAGACATAGGTGCAACACCATAGGGTGTGTGGTGGGTGGTCTTTAAGTGGGAGCTTGAAGAGGAATACAAGCCAGGATGTAGAATAGACAAAGTACTGGTATAGGTACGGGTGCAACTATTTATCTCCAAGTGGGAGATTGTTAGGGTGTGGAGATAAAAGCTTCACCTGAATGCAAACATGGAAGAGGGTTGCAGTGTCAAAGTCACTGATGTCGATAGGCCACACTAATGTCGGGCAGGTGTCGACAGAAGAGCAATCGACATCGACAGGAGTCGGCTGACGTCGGTCACGTCCAAGTAGACATGGACCAACGTCAGTCGCCTGTGTGGTTCTAGAACTGCTATTGACAAACAGTCAGTTTGTTGAATGGGTTGTTTGCATGTAAAGACTAGTTTGAGTCTTTGAGCCGCTTGTCTAATTATTGTATGCATGAGATCTATATAATAGACTCATGGGATGTATTGTAAAGTTGTAGAACTAGGAGAGTTCTTCCCATGGTAGAATCAAGTAGGATTCTTCATGTATGTAGGATCAGGTTGGAGATCTACATGTGATAAGTAAGATTAGGGTTGCTCTACAGGGGTGTGTGTATGCGAGGGTCAGAAAGGAGATCAGCAGGGGAGCAAGATCCAAGGTGATAGTAATACATCAAGGAGCAAGATCATGGTGAGATCTACTTGGAGTACCTATTCATACTTAGTTGTACTGGCAGTACAATGAGGTGAACAATAGCTTGTGTTAGCTGTGTGTTGTGACCTGTATTGAGAGAAGATTACTCTTGAGGGAAGATTACTGGTATGCCCACAAAGTGGAAGAAGAGTGTGATCTCTTTGTTGTAATTTCCTTCTAACTGAGTTGAATACAATTGTGTGTTGCCTCTCATATTTTGTGCTATTTCTCATTGATAGTTACTTGTACTTCTAGTTATTTCCACATCTTAAGTTGCTTATACAATGGTAATCATGTGTGCTCTTAATTCTGACAAGTTGTGTCAGAGCTTTGGGGAACCTAGGTCCTATCAGGTTTCATGGTTAGGGATCCAAAAAGGAATGATGTTTTTGATATTAGGATCATAACCAGGATTAAGGTCAAAATTCCCATGCTTTTTAGGAGGAGTGAAGGTATCCAAGGCCAAAATATGATATTATACTAATGAGAGACATTAGAATATGGGTTCTAAGGGGTCCTCTATGGGGATTTAATAAGAATGAATATATGAGCTAGTTGAAGCTTTATCAATGGTAAGGGTAGACTTGTTGTTGGTTGGTGGTGAGGTGGATGAGTGAGGAAGAAGAATGTCATTGGGTTGATATGTCATGTTAAAATATGTGAAAGGACTAGGATAAAATTGTATGGTGATGACTTGACCCTCATATTCAAACTTGACACATCGATGCAAGGTGGATGGGACACAACTCATGGAGTGGATCCAAGGGTGTCCAAGTAAGATGTTACATTAAAACTCACCTTTTAAGACATAAAAAAGCTCTACAAGTGTGCAAGGTCCCAAGTGGATATGGAGGATGACTGTCCCCAAGGTTGTGGCCATAGTATCATTAAATAAATGAAGGACCACTATGGTTTTTGACATGATATTCTTTAGAAGTTGGAGTTGGTTGTAAGCATGAGAGGAGATAATATCGATACTAGCCCCCCCATCAATCATTACCTTTTTGATGTAGGTTTGATTGATGTATGTAGTGATGTAGAGAGGTAGATCAATATCTTTAGGATTAATAAAAGCTATTTGTGAATCTTTAAATGTGATAAGGGTGGAAAGATGAAGAGATTTGACAAAGGTTACAAGAGGATGAAGGTATTTAGGTTGGACCTATATAGATTATAGAGCCTCTATTAATGCTTGGTGGTGATGGGGTGAGGTGTTGATCAGTTCATATAGGCTCATATTCACTGGTGTTTGATGAAGAAATTTCAAAACTACTCACTTGATAGATTCAAAAGGGTTGGAAGGGGAGGCACCCAAAATGGATATTTTGGGTTTTGGTGAAGGTGAAGATGAAGGTGCTTGAGTTTGGATTGAAAGGTTGAGGAGTGGAAGGATATGTCCATGGAATGGACACTTTTTCCTTTCCCTTATTTTTCTATTGGTCCCAAGATCAAGTGACCATATGGGTATTGTGGATGAGGGGAGGCATTGGGCTAAAAGGCTACTTTGGTTTCTCCTCACTCATAGAGGAGAGTGAGGGAGTGTGTAAGTGTTTAATGGGTTCATTTAGTGGTTGGGTTGATAATGGGATTAAGGGAAGTTCATTTGATAATAGATCATCCTCATACCATAAGTTATGGATAAGTGTTTGGAGATCTTTGTAGTTCTTTATGTCATGTCCAAGTTTCCTAGGGTATGAGTAGATTAAACTATCATTAAACCATGATAGTTTAGGACTTAAGGGGTTGAAGGGTTTGATAGGTGGTAGGTTTATAGAATAAGTTTACAATATTATCTATAAAATGGTAGAATAATATTTGAGCAAAGGTGTTTATGGTGATGGGATTTTGGTTTTTGGGGTGGGAGCCTTCTTAGGAGTAGGCTTCACCATGGAAGTTATGGGTGGTAAAATGGTTTTGGTAGGTGAGTTTGGTTGGGATTGTTTCATGTTGGATGACTTTTAGGTGGAATATAAAGGTGAAATATTTGGAGGTGGGGTAATTGAGATGATGAAGGTTTGGAGATAGGTGGGTAGGTAGAGGTAGATAGTTTGGTTAAAAATGATGGGGAGTTTGATGCTTTAGAGGGGGTAGGTAAAGGTAGAATGAGGGGAGAAAGTTTGGTTTGGGTAGTTTTGGGAGGGTTTTCCTTATTATTAAAAGGATGATATTCTAGGATGGAATAAGGATGAGGTCCTAAGATGGAAGGTAATAGGGAAGCAGATGTCATGGTTCTCGTTCTAGGTGGGAGTTTGGGTAGCTACACCTTCTTGGTTGGTTTGGTTAAGATATTATTTGGTGGAATAGATAGGGTTAAGTCCAAATTCAAAGATAAGTGGATAAGGCTATGAGTATGAATCACTCCTAAATTCTTGATAGGTTTGATTAGAGAGGTGTAAGGTGATTTGATAATTTTGGATGGAGATGGTTTGGATGGTTCTTCTATGGGTTTAGAGGGAGAGGTGATTGATGAAGGGATTGAAGTGATGATAGGTTTAATGGTGGATGAAATTAAGGTTGAAGGTTCATGCTTGTTTTGATAGGGGAGCCCAAGACTATGCCAAAAGGTGGCTTGATCCATATTGGGTTGAGAAGAGAATATTAGGTTTTGGACCAGTCTAAAGAGGGGTTTGTAAACTGGATTGGTTCCTTGGATATTGGATTTAAAGATTAGACCCATAGGTTAAGGTAAGGGAATGGTTTCTTCACCCTTGTCCTTGATAAAAGTTTTCCAAGATTTGGGAAGATGTTTCCTCCATAGAAGGAGTAGATAAGGTAATCTCTCTTTGTGGAGTGGTTTTCAAAGTTAGAGTGGGTGGTTCCATGATGGGGGAGGAATATGTCATGGAAATGGTTCGCTCCTTTAGTATTTATATCAAAGGAGAGGTGGGTAAGTCCATTATCTCATCAAGTGAAGGAAAGGAGGTGGTTGCCTTCTTTGTTTAGGAATCCAAAGGAATGGAGGGTGATTCCACCACTTCAATAAGTGGAGTGGAGAAAGAGGTAATTGAGGTAGTGGTTTCCTTAATGAGAGGTTCAATGATAATTACATTGATAATATGGACCTCATGAGTGTGAGATGATTCTAGTTTGTTATCATCATGGTTTGTAGAAGGGACATGATTGGGAAAAGGTTGTTGAAAGATGTCGAGTGACTAATTCATGGGTGCATTGGGATTGTCCAATGCAAATTATCCTTTATTAATCAAGCTTTGGACAATGGTTTTGAAGGTGTTACACCTACTAATGTCATGTCCAATGACATGGTAAAAAGCACATAGATCATTCTCATGGTACCAGTTGAGCATAGGGTGAGAAACATTGAATTATTGGGGATATTTGATGGGGGGAAGTTGTATGATGTTGGATTTGAGTAACTTGTTTAAAATTGAATCATATGAATCCCCTAATGGAGTGTATTATTTGGGGTATCCTGGTTTTGATTTTGGGTTTATTGTTTTGAAGGGTTAGAGGATTTAGTTTGGCTGGGTTGGTTGACAACTGGAGGTGGAATGGTTTTAAGGACAACCATATTCATGGCTGCCTTTGGTTTGGTGTTGGGGTAATTATATTGGTTGGTGGTATTAGATGAGGAAGGGTCATTGGATTTTAATCTAGATTTTTTATTTCTTAGTTTCAAATTCCCCTCGTTGATGGCTCTAATTTCTAGTTTATGTGCCATGGTGAAAGCCTCATCAAAGGTTCTGAAGGTTTAAACTTATAGAGTAGGGGAATTACGTTTGGTACAAGTCTGAGAGAAAATTTCAATCAAATTGGGTTAGGGTAAAGAGAAAGATAGTTGGTTGATAAGACCTCTCCATTGGGTTATGAAATTGGCAATTGATTCATCATCAAATTAATTGGAGTAGAGGTTATTAATAGAGACATTCTTAGATATATTGACTGAGAAGTGGTCTAAAATGGTTTGAGAGAGTTGGGAAAATGAAAAGATGGAGTGCTTAGTTATAACACTATACCAATCTAAGGCTGGTCCAAATAAATACATAAGAAAGGTATGAAGGAAAAAAGCATCATCATAGGCAATCAAGTAGCAAGAATATTGAAACGCTCTTGAGTGTTGTTAGGGGTTCTCCTTGCTTTGGAAATTAGAAAATTTGGGTAGTTCCCATTGAGGAGGGTAAGGTTGGATAAGGATGGATGGGTGAATGGGTTCATTAAAGATCTGGTTGTAAAACAAGAGGTTGTGATCCCTAGAGATAGATGACTCTAGGTTGGTCATTTTGTCCATCATCATTTTGACCAAATCTGTTTAGGGTTGGGTAGTTCCATAATTGTATGGTAACTTTTGTTTGGGTTAGGTGGATGCAATGTATGGGTAACTGGTAGAAGGTTGAGAGGATGCCACATGTTGGTAGGTGGTTATTGAGGGTTGGGATGATGCCACATAAGGTTTAATGGGCACAAAAGTTTGTGTAGAAGGTGCCACAAATGGGTTAGAGGCACAAAAGGTTGGGTGGAAGATGGAGCTATTTATCCTTGTGGATTAGGAACATAGTGTGGGTAGGGTGTCATAGGTATTTGTTAAGGGGTTGATGTGGGTTGGTTGGGAGGTATGATTAGATTAGTAGATTAGGGAATTGATATGGATTGGGTTGGAGGTATGAATGGGTTAGTTGGTTGGGGGTGAGTGGTAACTCTAGTATTGATAGGTGGAAGTGTAAAAGGTATAAAAAGCATGACATTTTGAAGTGAAGTGAAGATTGGTGGGTTGGAAATGATTAGGGGAATAGTGGTAATATGGGTAAATGGTATCCCCATGGTGGGTGGAGTAAGGGTAATAAAAGGTAAGGTTGTCCCTATGTTGAAGGAGTTTTTGGTTGGTGTAGGGGGTGTTTGGATATTGACTAGGTTGAATGATTGAGTTTAGGTGGAGGTAGTAAATGGGTGATTGGTGGAGGAAGATGTTTGAGTGATCATAGGTTGGATAGAGGTAGTGGCAATAAAGGTGTCTCCCATAAGATGGGGATGCATCTCATAAGGTGGATCTGTAGGTGGAATTGAAGCATGGGTATGGTGAGATAAGGTGTTGAGGTAATGTTGGAGGGATATAAGATTATTATCAAGGTAGTTGGAAGAATTTGCATCACCTTAGACCACTATCTGAGGCATGGTAGGGGTAAAAGGATGGGGAAAACCCTCAACATCTAAGGTATACTCCATAGAGGAAGAAGAGGAGGGTGGCTCCTGGTTGGTTTGGTTCCTCAACTGTTGTTTAGTAAAAACCATATGAGGAATAGAAAGAAATAAAAAAGAAAGATCAAAACTCAAACACAAAGTAAACAAAATAAAAATATCTCAAGGAAATAAAAACATACACTAGAGTGCATTTAAAATCTTACGGTAACTTTTATCTCGAATTTAGCTTATGCCTTAGTTGGAAAGTGTGAAGAAGAACTTGGTTTGTAGAATAGGTAATAAAAAAAAAGTCTATGGTTGGTTTCAGGTGTTCAAGGCTCTCAAAAAGATCTATGTTGGAAATCAATATCTAGCTTGGTGTTGGGGCCTACCCTCTCACTTCACACACCACAGTAATAAGGGTGTTCGATGCTTAGCCAGTATATACCAATTTCCAAAGTTTAGACTCAACTAGATAGATGAGTTTTGGTTTCTCTTCTTGGTAATGACCTCTAAGTAAGGTAGACAAAGGGTGAAGGTGATCTGCTAGGAGATGAAACCCTAGTCAGGACTTATGTTGATTATTATGATGTCTTGATTGACTTAAGTGGTTTGATATGGTGTGTGATAAAAAAATGAAGCTATGATTGAATTAATTTTCCTTTAATTTTAACTACATTAACTAAATATGCAAACAATCAATGTATGCAAGGTTTATTTTATACCCAAAATAAATTTTGATTTCTTTATATGAGCATAGATAAGGAAGAAAAGGGCACTTAGATGCTATTAGGTCCCACTAGGTGTGTCAAAATGTTTCTCTCAATTTCTATTTATTCTTGGGAAGAAGTAAGAAACTAATTATGGGTATGGTAGAAGAACCTGTTTGTTTGTGCATGCATGATCCAGATGATTATGAGGATCTCCTCTTTGTCTTGAGAATAATGACCTACAGATAAGAAAGAAATAATTCAAAGGGGTTGTTAAATGGATAACAAGGTGGATTGCCTAGCGCAAGATAGATCCAAGAAGTGTGAGCTTATTTGGAGGCTATCAATCCACACTCTTAAAATAATTAAGTTGAAGGAAATAAAGATGAAATACTTACATGAAATGATAGAAGAGACTAAAAGGAAATACAAGAAGAAATAAATGCTTGATAAAATAAATATACTAATTAATCAAATAATGGGTCAATACTAATGCTAAATAGGTCATGTTGGGTTTTAGAAAATAGGTGGGGATTCTGTGAATAGGTAAAAGGTTAGAAAGTGGAATTCTGTTGAGGGAAAGTAGGTGGAAATAAATTGATATTATTTATTACCACAATGATCATCGATGGTCAGGCTGACCATTAGTGGTTAAGCTGACCATCAACAGTTGGGTATCCATCAATAGTTGAAGGTGACCGTCAACAGTCAGGGTGACCATCAATGATTTCTATGGGTTCTATGGGTACTTTCAAAAAGAGTTAGGTTCAAGTTAAAAAAAGGGTCAATAAATGGTTTAGAGGTTTGTTTAGGATTAGGGGGTTAGAGTCAAAAACCAAATAATTAGAAATTAAAAATTAGAAATATACTTAGCTAGTTGTTTATAGTTGGTAGCTGATCTAGAGTGATTTTAGCAAAGTAATAGTAATTTTCTTGAATAATAATTTTCATAAAGGTTTGGGTCTCTATCATAGTTGATGACTTGTTGGAAGAAGACATACAAATAAGTTCTTCATTCTAGAAGCGCTTGATCACTACTAGTTGGTAGCTTGATTGCCTGATTGCCAAATTATTAGATGCTTGGATCCTTGCTTTGGGATCCCTTTCACCTCCTAATCCTATATCTTATAGGCAAAGAGAGATGGAAGTGTAAGGTTCCATAAGAGATTTTGTGGGTGGTTGTGATGTGTTAGCTTATAATTCATATTAAATTTTGATGTGTTATCTTACACACAACTTGAGTTATCTTTATTTAGGTGGTAGGGCCTAATTATCGATGGTCAGGGTGACCGTCAGTAGTCAAGGTGAATATCAGTCGGTGAGATTTGAAGGTTAAATAGGATAAAAGGGGTGGTTAGTGAGTTGGGTTTAGCTAGTTGGTTAAACTGACTCAAGGTCATGGTCAAAGGTTGGATAATGGTCTAATCCTAGGGTGTTTTGACATCTAGAACTATCGTGTACAATTTTCTAGTGTCTACAGGCACCGAAAATAAATTAACCCCAATATGGTGGTTACAACACTTAACAACATCAGTAGAGGTGGAATATGCCATAAACTAAAACAAACTTTAGGCCATAATAGGCAGATGGTTGTGGATACCAAGGGAATAGAGGTAAATTTAGATGTGGGTACTGCATAGGTGCATAATGAAGATGTGGAAATGGTCCCAAAAGCCATATTAGATGTTATATGTGTGGGGAACTCAATCATGTGTAGTAGAACTACCTTATAAATCAAAAATGACAAGCCTATTATGCTTACTAATGATTATTTGAGCAAAATGATACTCAAGACTACCCTATTCTAGAAGCACAACAAAGAGATCAGGCAGCCAAGAATGTCAATCAAGTTGGTTTTGAGCCCAACCATAATACATTTATGTAAGAAATTATAAGAACCTAGTACAAATAGAAATGACTAACTCCTTTAGAAATTCCAATAGATTTTGGCATACACAAAACTAAAGTAGATACCTATCTAGAATCAATAAAGGAAAAAGGACTCATGAAAGAAGCCATGTAAATTCTATAAAGTATTCAATAAAAAGGTACATTAGTAATAAATGAAGCTTCACTTGATGTTTAGATGTATGGGTAGATTGTGTGAATCATGAAATAAAAGGGGGTTGTAACAACATTAATAGACTTGATGAAACTACTTAATAATCTATGAAATGAAGATATATTTTAGAATATCACTAACCTCTGACATAGTCTGAATGAATCTACGTAGAAGGGAAAGGAAAGGCCTAAAAATATGGTTTAGTTTGTCAAAACAAAGAAGCCATGGGATATTGATTCTAGGGTAAATATAATTAGCAGGGTATAATATACCAAATGCTATGTTTGATTTTGGGAGCATAGTGAATATGATCCAATGATCTACCTGGGAGGTGATCGATAAACCTTATTTAAGTTACAACCCCATAACCCTCGGTTTGGTAGACTATGGCAGGGTAGAGCCTATAGGATGTCTAGAAGATGTGGAAATTACAATCACAAAATTAACTTTACATGGTGATTTCTAAGTAATAGATATAAAGACATATGAAATTCACTACCCAACTTTACTAGGAAAAAGGTGGACTTATGATGGTCAAATGACCATCAACATGTAATGAACTAACTAGAATTGCACCAAGATGATCATATAATCATCACCCCTCTTAACAAAGATTCCAAGTCATACATAATTCCTAAAGAACCTGATTCTCCCTATGTAGCGAGAGGTAATAGATGGATGTGAATTATGATGCAGAGTGTGTATACACAATATTTTCAAACTTTTATTGATTACTAACACTTTGTATCTTACAAGAACCTACAAAATCTCAATATCTCTAAGTGTATGACTTTAGGGGTGTACTAGGAAAGGGGTGGGAAGACCATTGGTGATTCATAAGATTGTTGTCCCTTTTTCCACTTATCATCTACACACTCATCTCAAAAAACCATTTAATTTAAGCTTATTCTTCTCAACCTTACCCATTTCATTCTTTTACCATGCTTTATTCTCCTTTCCTTGCCTTAATTCCCTTTTGGATAGTCAATTGTACTAGATCAACCATGTATAGTCTAGGAGTATTTTTCATTCTTTGAATTTGTTATCCCTTCAACCGATCTAGCTTAGACCTAGTGAATTATCTCCAAAAACATAAAGGGTTGAATGGGTCGACCCTGTACAACTAACATTTTCAAGAGGATTTAGAGAAAGATCCACTTATATATACAAGTTCATTTAAAACCATTTATAAGAAGAGAAGTGAAGAATAATAAGTATGAATGAACATATGATTATTGATAATTCTTCTTGAGGAATAAAGCTTAGGGTTCCATACTTTCTTTGAAATATGGAACTTGTCTTATGGAGAAGTTTTTTAGATGCACAGATAGGTTGTGTATCTTAGAGCTGATTTTTTTTTAATCCTTACATTCCAAAACAATCTCTTATGAATCACCTTGGCCAAGGGAGAGATTGAGGCTCAGTTGGTTCATCTTCAAAGGTAAGTATTCCTAACTTTATTTGTGCTTTGTAAGAGTAGATAGATAATGTAGTTGTGTTTCTCTCCCATGCATTAGGATTTCATATACATTGACATGAGTATATGTCTTATATATATGATTAGTTTAATTTATACTATTTATAACCTCTATTTTATGTCACAAGATTTGGTGAGCACTAGATTAGATTTACTTTTTTGTTTATTATATATAGAGTGAACATTAAACCTATGACTCTTTTAGGGTTGTTGCGTGATTGTGTTAGATTGTAGGATTTGGAACCCTTCCTAACATGGTGTATTATGACAAATTATCCCCTAATTGGGTATAACATAGCCCCATATTGGTCATGCCCCTTCTTAATAAATATATTCCCAATCAGAAGTGTAGGTATGCTCTATCTTCTCCAAGCTAGGATTGATTTATAGACATGATGCATTTTTGATTACATAGATTCCAGTGAACTCGATGTGAACTAACCCTTATAGGATTTGTTCATCTTATTTCATTTCTTTCATTCCTTTGATCATTATTTTTATCATATATTTTACATATTAGATCAACTTTGTTGACCCAATATCTAACTTCTATGTGCAAGATTTTAGGTACAAGCTACTAGTTCAATCCTATCGACCTAGTATAGGTTTTTAGATTTCCAAACATTTAGTATAGACTACTAGGTTGACCCAGTCGACCCTATACTTTTTTAGACATCAAGTTCAACATAATAGGTTGACCTAGTTGACCCTATACATTTTAGGCACTCGACAATAAGTTTTTGTAAAGCTTGATTGACCTAGTCAACCCAGTTAGCAAAATTTGCGAGCATATATCAAGATTATTAAATAACAATAGTCATTATTTTCATTTATAATCTACCAAGGTTCCTTTCTATCTCTTTATCTCTTTCTTTAATATCTTTCCTTTCATAGTTTATAGTCTTTAAAAATACCCTTTCACAATCAACTGGATCAACCTTGTCGACCCAATTTTGTGTTTTATGTGTCATCTGGATAACTAGGTTGACTCTGCCAACCCTGTTCATTTTTAGACCTTGATTTTAGAGTACAGGTTCAAACCTGTCAACCTTGTTCTATATTTTGTGCATGCATTATTGACCATATCAATGTTATATCTTTTTTCAAAGTTAGAATTAACCTTATATGCTAGTAATTAATTCACACTTTTTTTTCTTATTACTTGCATGCTTAGAATAGATCACACATTTATATTAGGTGCTTTAATTAATCATATAGTTTCACTATTTTATATTTTATGCACACAGCGCTAAATCAAAAAATCTAAACAATTATTTTAACATTTGTCTACCCAAGGCCAACCTACTTGGATTTCATCACCAAGGGGGAAGCCAACTTGATACTCTAGTCAAGTATAAAGCATGGTTAATGGTATATTTTGGTTAAGCACTTGACACCCTTATCACTACGGTGTGTAAAGTAAAGGGGTAATCCCTAATACCATGTCTGTACCATTACCACTACAATATATTTTAGCTCAAACTACCTGAAACCATCCTTAGATTTCCATTCTAGTTCCTTACTTACAACCAACTTCTCATCACATTTAAAATCATATCTTAATAATCGTATAAAAATTTATGTTGACCAATTAGTTAACTCTTTAATTTATAAGTTGATTGTTTTCTCTTTTCTTAATTGTATTTTATATTGTAAAAACTTGTACTAGCCAACATTGGTGCAAGGTTTTATGTTGTGTACTTCAATTGGATTGACTATTGTTAATCCAATTGACAGTTTGTTTCCTTTCAACTATTTATTTTTAAATTACTTACAAAATTTGTCTTATTTCAATCCAAAAATCTGTCATCAGTTTCTAAATTTCCCTTTTTGCTATAATAGGTCAACCTTGTACCTTTTTTTAACCCCTGTTCATTGTACTATATTGTCCTAGTTGACCTTGTATAGTTTACAAACCCTATTTTCTCTTTTTCCAATCCCTATTCACTGTACTGGATCGACTTAGGTGACCCTATATAGTTTGCATACCCTATTTTTTTATTAGGTCAACCCAATCAACCTTGTACTATTCCTATCATTTCCCATTTCCTTTCTTTCTCATCTTTCTTTCCTACCCTTCATCATGGACTTTATGATTGATGACAATATTGAGTTGCAATCAGTAGACATGATGAAATTTACCATCCCTCATAGGGTCTCCCATAGATAGAGTAGGGATCCTCTCTTGGATGTTAGTAATGTTCATATTACCACTCACACAATGAAATATGGGACCCCTCCTAATAACTCTTCACAACATAATCCTCTCTTCTCATTATAAGGCCAATCCAAATTAGAGTATACCCCTGAAATTCTCTTTTTTATCTTTGAATTTATTGAACATCGAGGAAAGGATCCTTCTACCATTTACAATCTTATGATTAGTGGTCAAGTTGAAGAGTCTCATTCACCTAATCCTACATTCTTAACTAGATTTGGGGGTACCACTTTCTTTGATTCTCAACCACTTCCTTCGATTATGACCCCTTGTCATACCATGACCTCTTATTCTCTAACTTCTTCCACCTCCATGCCTAGTATATCCACAAACATGGCAGGTTCTACATTTAGTGGGCCTCTCATAAGATCCACTATCCATAATCCTTACACTATTGCATCATTTGATGCCTAAGGTAATCATATTACTAGTGCTTCTTCTCAACCATTCACTAGTCCATATTTTGCTACACAAGAAAATTTTGCCACTAGTGCCTCACATTCTCATAGTTCCTCTCAATCTCCTATCAACACTAATAACAGTACCCAAGCCACTAATACCAACTCTAATGCTTTTAATAATGCTAATCAAACACATCAAATATTATTACAAAAAATCAATCAAATGAATACCACTCAAGCTCATAACATAAATCAAATGATGAGAATTCAAACCACCTTATTCATCTTCAATTTCATCCTCAACCAACAAATTGGGGCACACATAGCCAAAATGTTCCCCCTCCTCCTCTTCAATATTCTTGAGGCAATCTCATTCCTCAACCTTTTTTAGTCAAAAAAACCATTAAGCATCTCCAACATGAACCTCTTACTATTAAAATTGCTAACATTGATATTGGAGGTATCATACCTACAATTTCTTATAATGGATCAACTGATCCCACCCTTCATATTAAAACATTTGGAAATATTTATAAGGATTGGGTCAAATTTAACACCTTTTACGATACCAAGATCTTAGCCAAAACCCTCACCAGTGATGCCTTAGATTGGTACAACCAACTTAGAACTCATTCCATTAATATTTTAGATGATTTAGTGAATGCTTTAGTTCAAAAATTTTAAACTAGTGATCTTTCTGAAAACACTTTGACCCAATTCGTAAATTGTAAACAACTTAAAAATGAAACTGCTCAAGCCTTTGTTAAAAGGTGGAAAACTTTGTCAAACAAATGTGAACATAACATGGCTGATGACAATATTTTCCATCTCTTTAACAATGCCATTTTTCCTAAACTTCAATATCAGGTCTATACTCTCTCGCCACATACATTAGAGGAGGCTATTGACCAAGCTAAATGACAAGATTTACTTATGCATCAATTTTAGCCACCCAAACCTTTTGTGGGTCCTTGTATCTTACTTAAAAACAAAAATCATAATATTACCAATGAGGATGTTACAAATTCTTATGATACCATTCATAATGTTCAAGCTGTCATTCCTACCCCTTCATCAGAACTAGCTCCCCCTTCTCAAAAATACACCAATCCTCAATTATCTTCACCAAACAACATTAATGTTTATAAACCTCTATCCTCAATTGAATTGCTTAAGTGTATACCTATGCCTCTTCCATGAGAACTTGACCCTACTTGTCTTATGAAATCTTGGTATGATCCTAACAAGTTTTGTTGGTTTTACGCTAATTTGGGTAATTATCATGAGACCTATAGACAAATTCATAATTTAGCTATGGACTTTCTTCTTGGTCCTAATTTTGATCATGATTCTATCATTAAAAATAATAAAAAATATTATGAAATTGATTTTAAATATTATAAATCACATGATAAAACTCAAGCCTTAAATCAAGCAAATGCTCATTTAGCTATCTACAAAGACCTTCTTCCTAATCATCAACTTATTCAAGACAATCAAGACAAAGCCACCCCTTCCACTAATAATGTAGAAAGTCTTGTTTAACCCAATTTTAAAGAAAATGTGGTTAACATGACTAATATGAAAAGGGTGGTTACTTTTATTGATTATTAACCTATCTACACTCCTTTATCTAGAACATATTGTGTTATCCAAGATTCTACTCTAACTCATTTAAGTGAGTTGGGGTAAGATGACCTTATTAATTTTGATGCTTCAATTTTTGATTCTCCCTTAGATAACACTTTATTTTATATTTATAACACTCTTCCATCATCTTCTAACACTAATGATACTCAAATTTTTACTAAGACTTCTACCAATTCTCAAAATCAACCTGAACTAGCTACTTCATCATTGCAACATGATTTACAAACTTATTCTAAACCTTCTTCTTCTTACCAACATAAATTATAATGTACTTTGGCTCCTCATTTCAAGGACATTCTTAAAAACTATGCACCTATATCTAACAACCTTATTATGGGTTATAATGAGTGGGATCCTATCATGGAACTCACTAATCTCCTATCCCAGATTCCATTCCTTGAGTTTATGAGGACTTTTCTACATCATAGAAACCATCTTATGCAACTATTATTTGAGATGAATGTCCCTCATCCTCCCCTAGTAGGATGGAAGGCAACCTTATCTGGATCCAAGGATAGTATATTACAACAATGTGAAGAGATGTCTCTCAATGTTGATGAACAATGGACACTTCTATTTCCTTAAAATTTCCTTTAGATTCTATGATTCGCAATGATATTTTGCTTCATGCAGATGATCCTCCCTTATTCATTACTGTTCAAATAGGTGACATCTAGGTTAATATTGCATTGATTGATGAGGGTTATGGCACTTGAGTTACCTCTATCAACTTCATTAAGACCCGTGGATATTCAGAATGCAATCTCATGTATACATGCAACACCTACCAAGGATATGATATAAGGAAAATGCATCCTCTAGGTTGTGTGTGGCTTTCCATTACTATTCCACCTATCATCATTCATGTGAAAGTGATGATCTTTAACTTTCCTCTTTATTATAACATCTTACTTGGTATGCTGTGGACTCACTGTATGAGAGTCATTACTTCTTCCACCTATCTATACATTATATTCCCTCATAATGGATCCATTTATAAGATTCAAGGTGAAACTAAACCTTGGAAATTTGAACAATTCAAAGACCATGGTATCTTCAAAATTCTTACTCTTGAACCTTTGCTTAACATTATATTCTGTGAGTCGCAACATCTTAATTTTATGATTAATTCAACTCGAGGTTATAATGGGCATCCCAAACTTATTGCAAAAATTCCTCCTAACCTCTTAGATTTTGATGATGATTAGCATGATGAGATTAACCTAAAGATCAAAAATTTCAATCTCTCACCTCATCTAATCTCATGGCTTTCTACTTCTTTATAGCCTCATTCTCGCAAGCCTCCTTGAGATGATATTCTTGTAGTCTTTACCTAGACTCAACATTATATTCACCACACTTGTTTAGATGATATGGCTAACCCTACTTATGTCATTTATATTCATACTACCCTAGATTATTATGATGGTTATTCCTTAGATGATCCACTCTTAGGTAGTCTTGTATAGGCCCATGATGCTGATATTATCCATTATCATTCTTCTTTACTTGAGTCTTTTCATGTATCTTCCCATCTTAATTTATAGGTATTAATTTTAGGATTTTTACTCTTTATCATAAGGTAGATATGGTTCCAACACCTTCAGTCTCTAAGGAGCCTCATAAGAGTATGCTCATGGATCATGTTGTGACTGGGCCTTACAGCTTTGCTAGGTTCCTTGATCATCATAGTTGGTTTTCTCCTAAGATTAATGCGACCCTTATTATAACTTATGTAGATACCACTCCTCCATCAACAGAGCCCTTATAAAAGTCTATTCTTATTCCCACTATAGCTATTGAGCCTATTCCTACTTTTTTTGTTACTGAGCCTACCCCTGCTTCTCATCCCATTGCTCCTTCCATTGAGCCTAGTTGTATTCCTCCTCCATCACCACCTTTTATTAGTGATAGTTTGCTTCCCTTACCTTAGATGGATTTATTTCCCACCAAATGGGATGCCAAGTGTTTTCTTACTTCTTTCACTCCTATTATACCTCTTTCTATGAGTGATTCTCCTAAAAACACTCATAAGCGTATCTATTGATTCCATGGGATATATAATCATTCTTATACCCATTATCATAAGTTGTGATAATATCTTGATACTTTACATCCTTCCTCTATTTATTTAGATAAATCCATGCCTCCTCAAAAGGTTCTAATTGAATATTTACCTCAGTATGGTGAGGTGTATTATCTATGGCACCAATGTGGCATCCATCATAGTGATCATTGTTGCATCTTTCAAAAACACCTTAAGGATCATATTATAGCTATTCACAGAACTTCTTATTTTCCTCCCATTAGTTTTTCCTACAATAAGGCTCTTCCTTCTTATCCTATGGATCCACTTCCAATGGTTCCATCCTCCCCTATGGTCCCTTCTTCACCTTCTATGCCTCCACCTATGATTCCTTCACCTATGGACCTTTCCTCACCTATGGATCCCTCTCAATCTATGAGTCCCTCAACCATGGATCATTCTCCACTAATGATTCCTACATTTCCCATAGAGCCCTCTCCCATGCATTCTCTTGATCATCTCTTGCCTAATTTTACTCAACATGATCCTTCAAGCATTCCTAATTTTTTAGTTGAGGATATTAGAAGAGAAGTCTTTATCTAGTTTTCATTAAAGATTGATGAGAGATTAGTAGCAATTTATATCTAGCTTCATAGAGATTTATCTGATATCTTGGATAATATGTGTGGGAAAATTTATCAATATTTATGAGCACATGCATGGTGCCTTTAAATTTACATTTTGATTGTACGTGTGTTCAAATTTCATTCTTATCTATCTATCTATTATATCATTTGACATTGTGTCAAATCAATATTTTTATTATATGGTGATTATTTACTATTTGGGATTCTATTTTGCTTATATTGTCATTTATCTTTGTGTATGACTGTCTTTTTTTATCATTTCTTTCTCTTTCTTTTCTTGAATTTTTCTCAAAATTATCTTCTTGTGTCTTTATGATTATTTGCTTTCTTATATCTATTTTTAGATAATTCTCATTATGATTTGGTTATATAAACCCTGTTCCCTTTGGTACTTATCTTATTTTACCATGTGATTAGTTAGAAAATAATGTATCTCATTGTACTTCCCCTTTACCAGTCCACTTTTGGATCTCATTTTTCCCTTATTATTTTTTTGCAAACTAACCATATACATAGTTGAGACTTGAGATCACATGCTCATTCATTGTTAAGACTAAGTATCCTAGTTAGTTTTTGTCTTTGGTTACTTATCTTACTTTATCCTTAGCCTAAAGCTTATTCGTGTGTATCACTACATCTCTCTTGATTGGTAATTCCAAATCTATATAGAGGAGGAATATTTAAAATCCATAATAAGTTAAAATCCAAATCATTTTACAAAAGGTAATGATATAAAAGAAAAAAACATTCTTAAATGTCAAATCACACTAAAAGACATGATTAAAAGCACATCTCCTTCTTTTAGTTGAATCTCAAACTCCATAGTTGGCCTCACAATAGAGTCGAGGTATTTTTGGGGTGCAGTAGGGTAGTAGATTAAAAGAGGAGAATAAAAAAATATTTTAGTGCTACCTGTTAAGGTGTGGAGCCTAAAAGCTTCACCAAGGAGCAGATTTTAACAGTTGCAGGTTTACACAGTCACCAGCGTCGGTTAGGAGCGATCGATGTTAGTTAGGAGCAGTTCAAGAGATGCCGACGTCGGCAGGGATCGGCCCACGTCGGTCACAGGTAAGTAGGTAGGAACCAACATCGGTTACCTGTGTGTCCAGAGAGCTATTTTCGAGGACAGAACCGAGTGTTTGCATGATGAGATTAAGTCATAGTCTTAAGTCTGCGTCTCTATTATTAGTAAGACTATTTTTAGAGCCCTTGTTCAAGAGGCATAACTGTTGGTTGTAAATGCATGCTCAAGTTTCCTAATTATTATAATAGGAAAGATCTTCTTAGCTTATTGTAGTACATTGTTGGAATGTTGAAAGAACAGTACATAATTGTATAGGTGAATCAATCCAGGTTGTTGGAGTTGATTGTACTTGAGAGAGAGAGCTCTTGAGGGAAAGAGATCTAGAGAGAGATCTGTACATCTGAGAGAGGTGTGGAAGAAAGAAGTTTCTTCAATTGTATTCCTTTTGTAAAGAGTTTAATACAAGTTTTTAGGGTGGTTTCTTGTATCTCTTGTTCTTTGCTATTTATCATTCTAGTTACTTATCTATCTGATTTAATTCCATGTTTATTGCTTTCACAAGTGTAATCAAATTGTTGGTTGATCCCCAACAAGTGGTATCAGAGCCTTGGTTGTAAGTAAGTATATGGCCAATTTGGGAAAGGAACACTAGAAAGCAGTTCAGTGGATCCTTAGATATCTGAGAGGAACCAGCAGTAGGCATTTGTGCTATGGAGGTTCAGATACTTCTCTACATGGTTATGTAGATTCAAATATGGCAGGTGATTTGGATGGTAGGAGGAGCACCACAGGATATGTTTTCACTATTGGTGGAATGGCGGTTACCTGGATATCAAAGTTGCAGAAGTTTGTTGTCTTGTCAACTACAGAAGTAGAGTATATTGCTGTCACAGAGGCTAGCAAAGAGATGATATGGATGACACAGTTCATGGAAGAGCTTGGAAAGGAGCAAGAGAGTTGCAGATTGTATAGTGACAGTCAGAGTGCAATTCATTTGGCTAAGAATTCAGCCTTTCACTCAAGAACAAAGCATATACAGCTTAGGTACCACTTCATAATACAAGTATTGGAAGATGGTGAGATGTAGCTGGAGAAGATCCATACAAATAAGAATCCTGCTAATATGTTAACCAAGCCAGTTATAAAGGAGAAGTTGAATCTTCATTTAACTTTTGTTGGTCTTCATGATTGAGTAGAAGATGTTGTAGTACAGGTACTGGTGTAGCTGTTTATCTCCAAGTGGGATATTGTTAAAGTGTGGAGCCTAAAAGATTCACCAAGGAGCAGATTTTAATAGTTATAGGTTTACACAGTCACCGGCGTTGGTCAGGAGTGACCGACGTCAGTCAGGAGCAGTTTAGGAGATGCTGATGTCAGTACAGATCAGTTGACATTGATCACAGGCAAGCACGTAGGAACCGGCGTCGGTTACCTGTGCATCCAGAGAGCTATTTCTGAGGATAGAACCGAGTGTTTGCATGATGAGATTAAGTCATAGTCTTAAGTCCACGTCTCTATTATTAGTAAGACTATTTTTAGAGCCCTTGTTCAAGAGGCATAACTATTGGTTGTAAATGCATGCTCAAGTTTCCTAATTATTATAATAGGAAATATCTTCTTAGCTTATTGTAGTACATTGTTGGAATGTTGAAAGAACAGTATAGAATTGTATAGGTGAATCAATTCAAGTTGTTGGAGTTGATTGTACTTGAGAGAGAGAGCTCTTGAGGGAAAGAGATCTAGAGAGAGATTTGTACATCTGAGAGAGGTGTGGAAGAAAGAAGTTTCTTCAATTGTATTCCTTTTATAAAGAGTTTAATACAAGTTTTTAGGGTGGTTTCTTGTATCTCTTGTTCTTTGCTATTTATCATTCTAGTTACTTATCTATTTGATTTAATTTTACGTTTATTGCTTTCATAAGTGTAATCAAATTGTTGGTTGATCCCCAACAAGTGGTATCAGAGCCTTGGTTGTAAGTTCAGAGCTTGATATCCAACAATTGGTATCAGAGCTCAGGTTCACTAACAGGTGGTTTAGATCTGTGTAGTGTGTATTGATTACATGTTACTCATAGGGGTTTTTACAGGGATTTCTATTTGAGTGGGAAAAGCAATGGCAGAAGAAATTAAACTGAGAATGGAGAAGTTCAATGGCAAAAATTATCAACATTAGAGAATTCAGATAGAAGATTATCTGTATCAAAAAGATCTATACTTACCATTAGGTGGGATTGCAAAGAAGCCCACAAACATAGATGATGAAGAATGGGAAGTTCTTGATAGAAAGGCTCTGGGGTGTATAAGACTGAGTCTAGCATCTACTGTGATATCCAATTTATCACAGGCAAAGCTTACGGTAGAGTTAATGACTACTTTAGCAAATTTGTATGAAAAACCCTCAGCTTCTAATAAGGTATATCTTATGAAGCAGTTATTTAATTTGCATATGCAGGAAGGTGGATCTGTATCTAATCACCTGAATGATTTCCATGGAATTGTAAATCAATTAAGTTTAGTCAATATAGTGTTTGATGATGAAATTAAAGCTCTTTTAATATTATGTTCTTTGCCTGAAAGCTGGCATAGCTTAGTAATGGCAGTTAGTAATACTGCATCTACTTCAAATATTTTAAAAGTAGAGGATGTTGTTAGTGTTATCTTGAATGAGGAAATTCACAGGAAAAGCATAGAGGAAACATCAAGGAACACTTTAAGTTTTGAGAGAAGGGGAAGGCAAAAAGAGAAGAGAAAGAAAGGGAGATCAAGGTCTAAGTCTAATTGAGAGGTAGATCCAAATCCAAAAATGGCAGGAAGCCACAATGCTGGAATTGTGGAAAGATGGGGCACATAAGCAGAGATTGCTAGTCAAAGTCTAAGGAGGACAATCAACATGAAGGAAAAGAAGAAGCAAAGGTTGCAGGTATTGCACAAGATGCTTTAATATTCTCTTTGCATAATAATATAGAATCTTGGGTGTTAGATTCTGATGCATATTTTCATGCTACCCTTAATAGAGAATACTTTAGTGACTATGTCCATGGAGATTTTGGAATAGTGTATTTAGGAGATGATGAGCCTTGTAAAATTATTGGCAAAGGTAAAGTGCAGCTGAAAATGTAGAATGGAAACACATGGGTGTTGAGAGATGTTATGCATGTTCCTAGCTTGAAGAGGAATTTGATTTCTGTAGAAAAGTTAGGGGATGAGGGTTGTACAGTAACTCTCACAGCTGAATCTTGGAAGGTGACCAAGGGTGCACTTGTAATGGCCAGAGGTAAGAGATTAGGTACTCTCTATTTTTGTAATTGTGTTACTAACAATTCTCCTTCTGTATTATCTACTTCAGATGTGGATGCAAAATTGTGGCACTCAAGGCTTGGCCACATGAGTGAGAAGGGAATGTCAATTCTTAAGTCCAAAGGTAAGCTTTCAGATTCAAAAAGCATAGATCTGGATTTTTGTGAGCACTGTGTTTTTGGGAAATAGAAGAGAGTAAGTTTTCTCAAGACTGGGTCAACAAAGAAGAAGCATAAGTTGTAGCTTGTTCACACAGACATGTGGGGACCGGCTCAGGTTGCTTCTATTGGAGGATCACAGTACTATGTTTCATTCATAGATGATGCTACAAGAAAGGTATGGATATATTGTATTAAGAATAAATCTGATGTATTTGAGACTTTTAAGATTTGGAAAGCTATGGTTGAGAATGAAATAGGCAGAAGATTGAAGTGCCTGAGATCTGACAATGGTGGTGAGTTCTGCAGCTATAAGTTCAATTGGTATTGTTATATGCATGGAATCCATAGGCAAAGGATGAATCCCAAGACACCTCAATAGAATGGAATTGCTGAAAGGATGAGTAGAACAATTATGGAGCGTGCAAGATGTATGAGATTGCATGCTGGTTTGCCCTTAGAGTTTTTGGTAGAAGCTGCTGACAGTGCAGTGTACCTGATTAACAGAGGACCCTCTACAGCTCTAGATGGTGGAATTCCAGAAGAGGCATGGATAGGTAAAAGGTAGATCTCTCATTTCTCAAAGTTTTTGATTGTGAAGCCTTTGTTCATGTTGATAAGGAAAATAAAAAGAAGATGGATGTTAAGTCTATGAGGTGCACATTTATTGGCTATGGCTCTGATGATTTTGGTTTCAAATTTTGGAATCTAGGAACTAACAAGATAATTAGGAGCTGTGATGCTATTTTCAATGAAAAAGTGATGTATAGTGATCAGCTAAAGAAACTAAATCAATCTGGGTAGAGCAATGGTGAATTGGACGAGGTGATGGTCCAAAATGAGCTCGCGAGAAAAAAAAATAATCACTTACTAGAAAACATAGAGATTGACGTTGGCAAGGTAGGAATCGACATCAACAAAATAGAAACTGATGTCAGTTATACAGAGACCGACATCGATAGGATAGGAATCAACGTCAGTCAGATAAAACTGACGTCAGCTAGTTACAGGTCTGGAGGTGACCAAGGTCAGTCACTGTCAGAGAATTTGGGTGGACAACGTGTTGTGGATGAGTCTCAGATGCCCGTCAGGAGGTCAGAAAGGGTAAGTAAGCCTCCAATTCAATATTCTCCTTCATTATTCTATTTATTACTAACTGATGGTGGAGAACTAGAGAGTTTTCAAGAAGCAATATAGGTGGAGTCCAAGAGTCAGTGGGAGCGTGGCATGGTTGAGGAGATGGAGTCCTTGAAAGAGAACCAAACATGGGATTTGGTTGAGTTGCCTGCTGGTAAGAGGACACTGAAGAATAGATGGACCTATAGATTGAAGGAAGGTGAGAACGGATAGATGAGATATAAGGCTAGGTTGGTAGTGAAAGGATTTGCACAAAAGCTAGGTATTGATTTTGGTGAGATTTTTTCTCCTGTTGTTAAAATAACTTCTATACGAACTGTACTATTTTTAGTTGCTATTGAGGATTTACATCTTGAGCAACTTGATGTTAAGACATCGTTTCTTCATGGAGATTTGGATGAGGAAATATATATGGAACAGTCGGAAGGATTTGAGGTCAAAGGTAAGGAGAAGTTAGTGTGCATATTGAAGAAAAGCTTGTATGGCCTCAAGCAAGCTCCTAGACAGTGGTATTTGAAATTTGATAGGTTTATGACTGAGCATGGCTACAGTAGGTGTCAATCTGACCATTGTGTGTATTTTAAGAGATTGGATAATGGTAGATATATTATTCTATTGTTGTATGTAGATGATATACTGGTTGCAGGATCACACATGCATGATATCTTTGAGCTTAAGGTGAAATTAGCTCAAACATTTTCCATGAAGGATTTGGGAGTAGCAAAGAAAATCCTTGGCATGAGCATTAAGAGAGACAAGAAAAATCATAGGTTGATTTTGTCTCAAGAGGATTATGTGAACAAGGTGTTGAAACGGTTCAATATATAGGATGCTAAGTTGGTAAGCACACCTTTGGCTAGATATTTTAAGTTGAGTAAAGAACAATGTCCTAATTCACATGATGAGGTAGAGTACATGAGTAAAGTTCCATATTCTTCCATAGTAGGGAGTTTAATGTATGCAATGGTGTGTACTAGACCGGATATTGCCCAAGCAGTGGGAGTTGTAAGTATATGGCCAATCCGAGAAAGGAACACTGGAAAGCTGTTTAGTGGATCCTTAGATATCTGAGAGGAACCAATAGTAGGCATTTGTGCTATGGAGGTTCAGTTACTTCTCTACATGGTTATGTAGATTCAGATATGGTAGGTGATTTGGATGGTAGGAAGAGCACCACAGGATATGTTTTCACTGTTGGTGGAACGGCGGTTAGCTGGATATCAAAGTTGCAAAAGGTTGTTCCCTTGTCAACTACAGAAGCAGAGTATATTGCAGTCACAGAGGCTAGCAAAGAGATGATATGGATGACACGGTTCATGGAAGAGCTTGGAAAGGAGCAAGAGAGTTTTAGATTGTATAGTGAAAGTCAGAGTGCAATTCATTTGGCTAAGAATTCAGCCTTTCACTCAAGAACAAGCATATACAGCTTAGGTACCACTTCATAAGACAGGTATTGGAAGATGGTGAGTTGAAGCTAGAGAAGATCCATATAGATAAGAATCCTATTGATATGTTAACCAAGCCGGTTACAAAGGAGAAGTTAAATCTTCATTCAACTTCTGTTGGTCTTCATGATTGAGTTGAAGATGGAGGAGCTAGAAGATGTTGCTGTACAGGTACTGGTGCAGTTGTTTATCTCCAAGTGGGAGATTGTTAAGGTGTGGAGCCTAAAAGCTTCACCAAGGAGCAAATTTTAATAGTTGCAAGTTTACACAGTCACCAGCGTCGGTTAGGAGCGACTGATGTTGGTCAGGAGTGATCGATGTCAGTCAGGAGCAGTTCAAGATACGCCAGCGTCGGCAGAGATCGGTCGACATCGATCACAGGCAAGCAGGCAGGAACCGGCATCGGTTACCTATGCGTCCAAAGAGCTATTTCTGAGGACAGAACCGAGTGTTTGCATGATGAGATTAAGTCATAGTCTTAAGTCCGTGTCTCTATTATTAGTAAGACTATTTTTAGAGCCCTTGTTCAAGAGGCATAATTGTTGGTTGTAAATGCATGCTCAAGTTTCCTAATTATTATAATAGGAAATATCTTCTTAGCTTATTGTAGTACATTGTTGGAATGTTGAAAGAATAGTACATAATTGTATAGGTGAATCAATCCAGGTTGTTGGAGTTGATTGTACTTGAGAGAGAGAGAGCTCTTGAGGGAAAGAGATTTAGAGAGAGATCTGTACATCTGAGAGAGGTGTGGAAGAAAGAAGTTTCTTCAATTGTATTCCTTCTGTAAAGAGTTTAGTACAAGTTTTTAGGGTGGTTTCTTGTATCTCTTGTTCTTTGCTCTTTATCATTCTAGTTACTTATCTATTTGATTTAATTCCGCATTTATTGCTTTCATAAGTGTAATCAAATTGTTGGTTGATCCCCAACACTACCTAATGTCTCAAACAAGTAGCCAATCTTCATAGTAGATTGATGGATCTATAAGGGGTCCTAAGGAATGGGTAACATGTTGTGGGAAGGTAGGTCCATTTCACCAATCTACCTTCATGAGTTGATCTTAGTAGAATGTTTATTTGCTTGCAAAGCTTTGTGTCTATAGTGAATAGGTTTCCTTTGCACATTGATAGTCACTAGTCACTTAGTGTCTTCTCATACCTTAGTATGCCTCTTTTCTCTTAAGATCTTCTCATAAGATGCCTAAGATTTTATTTTTACACTCCATTTTTCATTCTTTATATACCTCATATTTCCTCTTAAGAAATATTATTTTGTCTACTAATCACTCCCTGTATACACATAATATTTTCAAGCTTTTATTAATTATTACTTTGTAGCTTGTAGGAACCTATTGAGTCTCAATCTCTCTGAGTATATGCCTTAAGGGGTGCATCAATAAAGGGGTGGGTAGACCATCGGTGCTTCATAATATTGTTATCGCTTTTTCCATTTGCCATCTAAACACTTGTCTTCTAAAACCATTTACCCTAAGCTTATTCTCCTCAATCCTACATATTCCTATCTTTTCCTCTTTCTATCTCTCTTTTTCTTGCCTTAGCACCCTTTTGGATAGTTAGATATACTAGGTAGACTGGGTTGACCCAATATATTTTAGGGGTATCTTTCACTTTCTTAGCATGTTAGCCTTTCAGTCAACCTAGCTTAGACCTAGTGAATTATCCCTAAAAACACACTAGGTCAACTGGGTTGACCCTGTACAATCAATATTTATGAGAGGATTTAGGGAAATATTTGCTTATGTATACAATTTCATTTCCACCATTTCATAAGAGAAGAATTATAAGAGTAGAAGTGTGAACAAACATATACTTATTGACCATTCTACTTGAGGAATAAAGCTTAGGGTTCCATAATTTCTTTAGAGATACGGATCTTGTCTTATGGATGAGTTTTTTGGATGCTTAGATAGGTTGTGTAGCCTAGATTTGATTTATTTTAGTTATCCTTACATACCATAATAATATCTTGTGAAGCACCTTGGCCAAGGGAGAGATTGAGGCTTGGTGGGTTTGTCTTCAAAGGTAAGTATTCCTAAATTTATTTCTACTTTGTAAGAGTAGATAGATAATGCTTTTATATTATTCTCCCATGTATTAAGATTATGTATACATTGACATGAGTATACGTCTTTTAATACATGTTTAGTTTAATTGTTTTATTGTTTCTAACCCCCAATTTGTGCCACAAGCTGTGGTGTGCACTAAATTAGATTTACTTTCTTGTTATTAGAATAAGTTAATGTTTTAAACCTTAGGACTCCATTAGGGTTGTTATACGATAGTGTTAGAATATAGGATTTGGAACCCTTTCTACCATTATATGTTGTGACAAGTGATCCCCTAATCAGGTCTACTGGATCCCCATATTGGTCATGCTCCCTCTTAAAAAGTGTATCCCAATTGGAAGTGTAGGTATGATCTATCTTCTCTAACCCAAGATTGATTTATAGACATGATAAATTTTAGATTACATACACTTCCCTTGGGATTTAATTTGTGAATTGCATTATAAGATCATATATAGGACTCAACCATCCTCACAAATTACCACCTTTTTCCTTCCCATTACCCACATCATTTGTTACCTATTTGTCTTGATTTTTCCACCCCAGTGGTGTTCTCTTTGTGAGTTGAAGTGTAAGACTATAGATAGGAACTGACATTTTTTACAAAATTTTCCACTAATCCAAGTCAAAAACAAAATTACATGTGATAAATATGATATAAGATGTGATTGATTATAAAGTTACACATCATTAACATGCTTCCCAGCTTGATTTAGTATGTTTTATGCTTACTTCATTTCTCTTTCACTTTTATCTTTTTATTTTCTGAGTGCATGTAAGAATACAACCATTTATTGAATTTTTCATACTTCTCAAATTGAATTGGTGTGATTAAATTTAAGACCAATATTTTTCCAATTTTGGTTTTCTCTTATACTTCCCAACATGATATAGTATGATTCATTGATTTAATTAATTTATTTTTATACCAATTGTGCCCTTTTACATACCTTCCATTTTATTTCATTATTTTAATACTTCCCAATGTGATTTAGTATGATTTTACTTATTTTAATTTGGTGCAAAAATCTTTCACTTTGGTTTAACAACAAATCCCTTTTTACCATCTTCTTTTACCATCCCCTTGGTTCTTTATACTTAGTCATTTTCTTGTTATTACACATTTTACAACTTGAACTAGTGTGTAGTAAATTTTTGATTGATTATATTTTATGAAGTCCTTTTTTGTCTATTTATTTTTAACCATGCATGTGTTTTTCATATTGCTAGAAAAGAAACCACATCTCATATATTTCCTATAGCCTATACAACAATAGATAAATACATGTGATAGAAATAAATATATCCAAAGCATCCACGACCACAACCATAATTATGACAACATATAAAATCAACATCAATATGCCAAAATGATACATCATATATACATCTCATGAGTTTTGATACAACAAGGATAACCATATACAATGCTCTAGCTCTATGACTAGGCCCCATCCTGTCTATCTCATGGCCTAGCCATGCTACCTACTAAGGCCTTGATTTGACTCTTCCAAATAGTAAACTATAAAAAGGCCATCTAAGATCTTAATCTCTCTACCTATCCTTGTATATGAGTTATTTGCACTTGTGCTTATGTCAACTTGGTCTGGGTCACTATATGAGCCTACGTCAACTGGGTCTGCATTGTAGTATGTGTTTGTGTCATCTATGTCACTATAGCTAGATGTGAAACTCTATCCTATAAAAGGGAATGCCATGCCTATATCTTTCCTATACCCATATCTACTGGTGGCTGCATCCTCTCCCTCTATGCTCATATCTACCTCACTGCCTCCCCTATTAATCAGAACTAGCTTACCTAAGCTAGGGTAGATGGTACACTGAGGTCCTCTAATGTAGTAGGGTCATATGGTTGTAGAGTCTCATTAGGATGTCATGGATTTCTCCCCTCATAAGGGACCCCCATCTCTCCTCCTTATCTTTAGTAATGCTTGTAAAATCACACCTAAATAAATATTAGATCACTTCCATATCTTGTAATATTTATCTACCTCTAGTCATTATTTTAACATGAAAAATTAATCAAAAATTTAATCATCTTTATTACCTATCTATGTCTTGACCACTATGGTCTCACCATCTACATGATATCTTAATATAGTCTCTCTATCTACATGGCCTCTTAGCACCTCTTTTATAGGTCACCTCCTCATCTCAAAGCTAACTATCATGACTCGCATCCACCTCAGCCTACACTTGAGTGGCCTCTCTATCATCCATCTCTTCTCTAACTCATTTTCTAGGTTTTTATGGATGGTGATAGTCTCCACTCTCTCTTGCTCCTCCTACCTTCATCAATACCATGTCCTCAATGGTTTTAGCTCATCTCACTATGGATATGGTGGTGTTATCTTTGGTGCCACTACCTCTACATCCCTCTCCTTCTGCTCTACTCCCTATTGTGCTCATCTAGTCCATGGTCAATCATGAAGTGGTATGAGCATCAACCTCATCACTAGTGGCCCTAGCCCCCTCCTCCCTCATGGCTATCTCACATGCTAAGGCCACTACTTAAGTATAAATCTCAGTGCTATTGGATGAGGTAAGCACATTTTTCTTGGCACTCATGCTACCAGATGTGGCTCTCTCCACCAAGTATAGTGTCCAATCACCTCTTTCCTCACTGTAGCTAGTGCAACTATGTATTAGCTTGGACATGTAGTCTCTATGTCCACATATGGCTACCAAACTATGTACAAATGTCTCATAGTCTGTATCAGTAGTACATGGGGCATGACCCACACTACCTAGTCCTCTTTTCATCTTTTCACATGAGGTGACCCATCATCAACCACATGGGGTAACCCAACTGGCTGATACATGAGAAACCTCTCATAGATCTAAGCTATCAATAATATGATTGGTCCTATAGATTTCTACCATTTGACCAACACTTCATATAGATCATATATGAGTTAGAACTAGATGATAGATTTGAGATCATATAATATAACCTCTAGAATCCTCTTGCTCAAAGCTACCATGAACAATGGTACCTTACTATTTGATTTGTGATGTAAAACTCGCTATATCAAAATTCCTATCACAACCTTATAGATATCTAAAATATATGATGCATACACATCAAACATACTAATTCACCTACCTCCTAATATTGTATCTGAGCCTATATCCCACATAGCTAAGGCTCTTCTCTCCTTCAAGTTATCTAGTATGCTTGTAGTCACTGATTTTCCTATCATCAATAGCCCTAAGATAGCATGCACATCCTCCAGCATGATAGCTACATATACCACATCCCCATCCACCTCCCATTTCAAGGTATTAGTTAATCATTCCTAATATCTAAGGAACATAACTAATAAATTTAAACTCAGGGGAATCATACACATGTTAGCTATCCCTCCTAGGCCTACAACTACTAGCCTAGCTCTATCACCTATGGTTAGATGCTCCAATAGATATGGTAGCTAAGACACATCTACCAATCTCTAGAACTGGGTTCATCCTTGTAACTCAAAAAAACAAAAGATGTATTAGATCCTCCATGTCATGTACAGTTAAAATACATTATTTTAAAATTTTTAATAAAAACAAGCCTAATTATTTTAATTCACTCATTATTACCTATTTTTACCCTACTCGATCCATTTTGCCCTTACTTGGTTATTTCAGGCCATTCTAACCTTATTTCAACCTTTTTCATGCATTTTTGTATACTTTTAGTTCTTTGGTCAAACTAGTTTGACCAAAATTTCCCTATTTTTGGCTTGGTTGACTTAAAAATCTAAGTCAACCCTCCTATTTCCCCTCCCTCGTATTATGTTGTCATTCTAAACTTTTTAGATTAGTTAGAAAACTATACTAGGTTGAAAGTCTACAAAATATATAAGGTCAACACACACCTATTGGGTCAGCAGTGTGGATTTTGCTTACTTTCAGCCTGCGGGGTCTACTGGGTTGACCCAGTTGTTTTTAGCTATCGACCCCTTGAATTTTCCCAAAAAAGTGCCTTTTGCCCATTTTCTTCTTAAGTCCTATAAAACCATTTCTTGTTTTGCTATTTATTACCTACAGAATCTAATTTTGCTTCATTTTAACATCTAGAAATTCTAAAAATTAAATTTTTATAAAAATACACTTAATTCAACAAAATACTAAAATACTAGCTTAAAATTCATAGTTGCATACCTGTAGTGCACCCACTGCCACTCCTAGAGCTCCTCCTCATCTAGCCTATCGTCTCCTCCCCATCCTAGCTCATTTGGTCTCTAGAGCTCTTTTTTCTCTCTTTCACAATTCAAAATAACCAAATGACTTGTCTTTCCCCTATTTAAAAACACTTCTCAAAATTCAAATTCTTGAATTATTTTCTTGCAGATTCCTTCTTTTGCCTACATCTTTGTTTTTACTCATCCATTTTCAAAACCATAAAATGCATTGGATTCATGATGATGTAGAGAATATTTTCCAATATCATATGACTATTTTCCAAAAAATTCAATTTTTGACTTTTTTTTACACTAACTTCTATAGGCTTGCCTAGTGTTCTTCACATTGGATGCCTTCAATTTTAATTGTAGTCTACTTATTTATATACAACACTAAGGTGAGTAAAGGTATGTGTTTTTTAATTCTATTCTCTCCTTTATCTTATTTTTTTCATACTTCACTTTACTTAACATCAATTTTATGTGTTATCATGTTCTATTTCTTGAACCACCATCCCATGTTGCACTTACGTGACACATGATGAAATTTGAGTGGGGCATATGTATACACATAATATTTTAAAACTTTTATTGATTATTGAAACTTTATATCTTTCAAGAACTTATTGAGTCTCAATCTCTCTGAGCGCATGCCTTAATGGGTATACTGGGAAAGGGGTGGGCAAACCATTGGTGCTTCATAAGATTGTTGGATCTTTTGCCACTTTCCATCTACACACTCATTTATTAAAACTATTTACCCTATGATTATTCTTCTCAGCCTTACCCATTTTAGTCCTTTCCCATGCTTTATACTATTTTTCTTGCCTTAATTCCCTTTTGGATAGTTAGCTGTACTAGGTCGACTAGGTCGACCTTGTATAGTCTAGGGTAATTTTTCACTCTTTAATTTTGTTAGCCCTTCAACCGACCTAGCTTAGACCTAGTGAATTATCCTAAAAATAAATAGGGTCAACTAGGTTGACCCTGTACAACTGACATTTTTGAGAAGATTTAGGGCAAGATCCACCTATACATACAAGTTTATTTCCAACCATTTAATAACCATATTCAATAGTGCATTGAGGTATGGATGTCTAAAGAAATCAATTCAAATTATTCACTGTATTGCTTTATTTACATATTAGGATTTTTTCTTACCACCTAGTACATTCACCAAGAATGCCACAGAGATACACAACACTGGATTTAGTTACAAAATGACTTTATTCAAACTTTCATATTTGAGAGTGAGAATCCATTAGTCCATAGTGCATTCCAAAAGGTGAAAAGATTTCTATGCCATGGATGAGTGGAAGATTTTCACAACTATGATTCGTAGCTAGAGGAGAAGAAGGCTTGTGAACTTAATGATGTTTCCACCATAGAATCCAAACACATTCAATAAGATGCCTAGGATCTTATTGAAGTTATGTCTATGGGGACCAAGTGTAGACATATAATAAATATAGAAATATAGCCTTACCATTATATTCATGATGAGTCTACTGATGACTCTGATTCAATTAGTGAAGATTATTTAAAACTCACTAAGTTTTATGAGCCTAAACTAGATTATGAAATATTACCTAAACCTATGGATGAAGAAGCTAAAGAAGAACAACTACAACAAATATAATTTATAGAATAAGAGGGTGAGTAGGCCATTCAATAATCCATTCTGAAGGAAGAGCAAGAAGTGTATCAAGAACCTCTAAAGGAATAAATTGTGAACATCAGGTTTGAAAAAACACTAAAATTGGTGCATGTTGGTGACTATTGGGAGAAATAGGACATTTCAAAAGTATTTTAGCTTCTTTGAGATTACATAGATGTGTTTCTTACTACTTTTTTATAATTTAAAGGGATGGACCCTTCTTTAGGGGAAATGCATATAGAACTCAAAAAGGATGTATGACCCATTAAGAAGAGGCCTTACTATCTCAACCCTAATATGAAGATGAAAGTCAAAGCTAAAGTGGACCATATGTAGGATGCAAGAATAATATTTCTTATGGGAAAATTGGATTGGGTGAGTCCTATGGTAGTAGAGCCAAATAAAATAGGTGAGATTCATATCTGTAGATACTATTGCATTCTAAATTATGCTTACTTAGTGACCCCTTTCCAATACCGTTTACTGATGAAGTGTTGGAAGCTATAGTTGGACATGAGGTGTATTATTTCACTGATGGATTTAATAGGTATCATCAAATACCCATCACAACTGAGGATATAACTAATATGACATTTTCTATAGAATGGGGGTCATTCACATATAAGGTAATGCCATTTGGTCTAAAGAGTGTATTTGTAGTTTTCTCCAAGGCTGTAGTAATTGCATTTAAGGACTTCATCCATGATTTTTTAGAGGTATATTTGGATGATTAGGTAGTGTTTTCATTATTTAAAGAACACTTATCAAAATTAAGACTAGTGTTGGAAAGATATAGAACACTTAGGATTGTGTTTAACTTAAAAAATGATTTTTTTTACATCATTTGGTATTTTATTAGGCCATGTATTGTAAAACAAGGGAATTTTGGTGGATCAAATGAAGATTGTAGTGATAATGAGTATACCACCATAAAATTCCTCTATAGAAGTGTGATACTTTTTAGGATACATGGGGTATTACCCAAAGTAAAAAAAAGGGTATGCAGGTATCTCAACACTACTAGAAAAATTATTGTGCAAATGTATTCCCTTTGCATGGATAGAACAATGCCAAACAACTTTTGTGTATATAAAACGTAGGTTGATTACTAAACTGATCCTTATTTTTCCTAACTGGGGTAAACTTTTCCATGTGCATGTTGATGCATCAGGTACCGAAGTTAGTGCAGTGTTTTCACAACCTAGTGAAGGAGGATTGGATCATTTAATCCATTTTGTAAGCTAAAAACTATCTAAAACTAAAAATAATTATACCACAACTAAGAGGAAAGATCTAGAAATTATATTTTCCCTAAAAAATTTAGACATTATTTGCTGGCTACCCCATTTAAACTATTTATAGATCATCAAGCTTTATAATATCTGATAAACAAGCCAATGTTGGGTGGATGGATATCTCATTGGTTGATGCTTTTCCAAGAATTCCATTTTTATATTAATGTCAAACTAGGGTGGGAAAAAATTGGCCCTAACCATCTTAGCATATTGCATAATGTCAAGGATCTAGAGGATATCCTCGATGAGTCTCTTGATGGTCATCTATTCAGAGTTTCTATGATTCTAGAATAACTGGTAGAAATCACACCATTTTTAGAGTATGGGACATTACCCTCACATTACAATGAAAGAGAAAAGAATCAGATCTTGACCAAGGTGATTTCCTTTAGCATTGTAAATGGATTTCTCTATCATATGAGGAAAGATGAGGTCCTATAATGAGTAAAACTAGACCATGAATGATTGTAAGTCTTAGAAGAGGCACACCAGGGCATTGCAGGTGAACGCTTTATGGGGGAAGCTACCATAAGGAAAATATTACAAACTGGTATTTAGTGGCCACACATTTTTAAGTATGCACAGAGGCTTTCCTAATAGTGTGATGTTTTCCAATGCATGGGTAAACCCAATAAAAGGGATGAGATGCCTCTTTATCCCATGTTCATGTAGTAACTATTCGAGCAATGGGAAATTGATTTTATTGACCCCATTAATCTAGAAATTAAATGAAATAATTCTAGATACATAATCACTATGATAAATTATTTTACCAAATGGGTAGAGGTTACTACTACACAAAGCTATAGAGTTAAAGATATTGCTAAGTTCTTTTACGAGAACATTATTTCTTAGTTCAGATGCCCATTAAGATTGGTAAGTGATTGGGGTATGCATTTTTTAAATAAGATCATTAATATCTTAACAAAAGAATTTATGATCTCTCATTATAAAAGCACTGCATATCATCTATGAGCCAATGACCAAGTAAAGGTTATGAACAAAGTGATTGGTGAGCTCTTGACAAAGGTTTGTGATGTTAATAAAGATGATTGGCAGGATTGATTTCCTATAGTAATATGGGATTATGGCACTCATTTTAAGCATGTGTTAGGCTTTACTCCATTATAGTTGGTCAATAGGATGGAAGATATCATGCCATTAGAATATGTCATTCCCAACCTATGAGTTGCTAATGCAATGCATCTTGATGATGTAAAATCACTTACAAATCAGTTATTGGACCTCAATCACATGGATGAAGATAGGCGTAAAGATGTATGGGCATAAGAAATTAACAAAATAATTTAGAAGTTATGTCACGATAAGAGTCTCTACATGAAATAATTTCTTTGAAGTTTGGTTTTCATTTTCTATGTGCTACATATTCTAATAAGTTGTTATTAATAAAGCAATGGATCAACCTCAATTTGTAAATATACAAGAAAAGTATGATACAGTCAGACTAACACACATTGGCTATCGAGTCAACATAGGTGGAAATATTCCACATGGCATTCTCAAGGAAAGATAGGTATGGGTCACCTATTAAGTCTAGGAAAACTACCTGAATAGATCTTGGGTCTCGATCAATAATAATGGCTACTAAAAATGAGTTATGACCCAAGCATGTGGGGAAGTGGTTATCATGTCATAGTCAAAATTATACATCAAGATCAAGCTCAGGTACTTAGTAGGTATGGATAATGAAAATATGGATACGTGTCTCATCAGACATTATCTAATAGCTAGACTAATGCCACATTGACCGCATTAAATGACACATCTACTGAGCTAAATTTTTCATAGCATGAAAAATAATGGGGTGAAAAACCAATTCAAAATTACATCTAGCTCACACATGTGAGGGATTTCAATATCCAAATATTAATTACAAAATATTGAAGAGACAAGCGAAAGAAAGTGTATAAATAATCTACTTCATCACATTATAGATCACTCATTTTTGCTAGAATTGAGTTCTGTAATTGCTATTTTTAGTTTATTTTCTCAACTTTGTGATCTATAAGTTTTTTCATAGTAAGAAATCATGGTCACTCCTATTAGTTCCATAGATATTGAGCAAGACTTAAAGAGCAGATTCATTACTTTGAAGTAAGAGTTGGGGATATGGGTCTCACTCTAATAGACAATTTTTTTTTATCTTATTGGTAATGCCATGGCAGAACATGAATAAATAGACTATTTTCATAGGATGGCTTGGTACCCCATTTGGATGGATCAAACATTGAGCGATTAATGTGGTTACCCACTTTTGGGGACTAGCTTGACATAATGTAGTTATTGGTGGCTTGATACAACCAACACTGTATTTACTTATCCATGATATATTGGTGTATATATCCCATGAAGAAATGGATTGTGAAATTGGAATGCCTTCCCAAGGTAAATCCTTAATGGATTACAAGACTAAAATGCCACCAATTTCTATAGAAATCAAAGCTACTACAATCAAAAGAAACTATGGTATTCTATTGGCATATTTTCTAGATAAACTGGTGTATTTTTTAGTAGAATGCATCTCTTAATAGTTTTAGTAGATTACCAAGGCTACAACAAAGGCTACCAAGGGTGTGATAGATATCACACATCAAATGATCCATGGTGGGGAAGAATTTAATTAGCTTGAATTCCTTCTAGCAAAAATGGAGTAGAACATTACCAAGGTCTTGGGTATGGTAAAGTACACCTTCCAATACCAATTTTTGGTATTCCTTATGGTGTTCACACAATGGAAATCACCTATGGATCAAGTCCACCTAGACACTAATTATTGGTGTGATGAATAATTTTCCAATCTAATTTTGACATCTACAACTTGATATCAAGATTAAGCCCCATTATTCAACATTTGGGAGAAAGAGCTCATCTAGATGGTGGCTATGTATCCTCAGATCCCACCTGATGTCATGAAATTTTTAGGCCAACATGCTTTGGTTCAAAAACTTCCAAAGGGAACGTCCATTTGGATCCATGAGCTACTACCAATGACAAACACTTCATTAGGATTCTTCTTGGATGTGCCTACTACATAGAGGGAGGTGGTATTATAGAAATATTAGGATGCACAATGAGATACTCCTATTTGGGTGGTTCCTCCTCAAACATCAGCTCTAAGTTCATCCATTATGTTGTGTAGAATAATTACCTAATGATTTCTAGATTCTTGAGTCTGATTAACATTAATTATCAACCCATGGTGCGTATGCTTTTCAAAGATGTCAACACTATATATGCATTATTGATTCAGAAATCATCTTTCTTTTATATTTGTAGTATAATGAATTTATGTTGAATTGACCAGACAGATATACTATGAAACTACTATGATAGAACTACATAATTACTTCACACTTATGAATCACACATGCATCACACTTATATAATCAAACTAATTAAAATTAACTCACACAACACACTTAAAGATAAAGAGAGTTAGGATTTTCACTGTAACTCTTTCTGAGGGGGCCCTTCCTCATTCATAACTGAGTTCCAATCCTTCTTTGAGATAATTCATAAACTTCTCACAAAATCAATCTTCTTATTTCTCAATTCTATAGTAATTAAGGATTGCTACAAGTTATAATATTCAGAGTGCAATACTATAATTCTAATACTTCTACTATTATCTATTCAAATTAACTAACTCCTAATTTGATCTAGGTTCTTCCATTAAATATAGAAGGTAGTTTATTAAATCTTAACCAAAAAACACCAAGCTAGGAAAAATACAAATACTTAGAAACTACTCTAGTCAACCTTCAAGTGGTTAGTAATTGAAGTTACTTATTTTAGGTTTGACTAGGTTAGAGACAAGGTATACTATTTTGCTATTTTATTTAATTTTTTGTCTTTTTTCTCATTATCCTTGTCTTTCTTATCTTTGAAAACACATCCAATATTTCCTTGCATGTAGGGAATCTATACAACTATGATTCTTTTCAATCATCCATTCAGTTCCCAAGACAACTGGATGTGTCTTTAGATCTCCTCAACAATATCTCTATTTTGCATAGTAGTTATAGGCACTTGTAGGTGAAGCCTATAGTTTTTATGAGAACTTTGTAGTGGTTATAGGTAACCTACAGGTGAAGCAAAAATTTTCTATAGGCACTCTATAATGGCTATGGGAAACCTATAATTGAAGCTTACAGTTGCTATAAACACTTTGTAGTGGCTATAGGCAACCTATAGGTGAAGCTTACAGTTGTTAGGGGCACTCTATAGTGGCTACATGCAATCTATAGTAGTTATGGCTTAACAATATTTTTTAGCCTTTCATGACCCTTAAAATGCTTGTTAGATAAAGTCACATCAATATAATTCAATCAAATAAAAAACATCAATAATTCATAACTTCATTCATTAATTTGCATAAGTGACAAATAGTTATGGGATTTACATAGAAAAATACATATACTAAGCATGGATGAGGCCATAAAAGTAAGCAATTGATGGCCTCATCACTCTTCCCTACTTAACCTCTTCCTCGACCTCAAGCAAGCCTTGGTTGTATTCTAAAACCATAAAATTTCCTAAAGTCTAGGGGTTCATGATAACCTGACCCTTCAAGGATGTAATTTTTTTAGCATTCTCAATGTGTTCCCATCTTTTCTTGTCTACCTCTCTATCATCTGGAACATTTCCTTCCCAATTAGGAATTGGGAACCAAAATATAGGGGGTTGAAACATCAATCCAAACCATTATATTCTCCACTTCTTGATAAGTTCAATATACAAGTATACTCTGTGGATGACCTCCCTAAGGTTTTGAGGGAAGTACAGTTCCTTTATTTTCAAGGAATCCAAGATTTTTTCCCATCTATGAGAACAAATAATAAAACATTACTTGCCATCTCCTTCCATAAGACTCAAATAGTGGTTCTAGACTTCTACCTACTTTTTGACAACCCATTTTTGTGGAGTGTCTATGTGCATAAAAGAGATCCATTCATCTATTATAGCATTTGGATCTCTTGATTCACTCCTAATCATTAAGGTAGCTTATTTTTATTTGAATTGATATTCTTCTATTATTTTCCTTCTTCTTGTTTCATTCAGAACATATGAAGAAAATGCATTTAGTAGGACACCCCCCAAATAGATGTTTGGATTCCATTCTGTATCATTGAGTACAACATATTAGTGGATGTAGAACTCACTTATCTGAGCTTGGAGGTTAGGATCAACATGTCTATATTATTCAAAGAAAGATTTTGGGTCACAAACCATGTAAGATTGATCATTATAAATCTTGTCATACCTAAATTTAAGCCATTTCTCTTCCAAGTACATAACATACACCCTAGAAGGGGGTCTATACTCCATCAATAGTTTAGTAGTTTCATGTAATTTACCAATCTTTTCCTTTAGATATCTGATCCTAAATTCAATAAATTATAATTTTTATTGTAATTCATCATGTTGTTCTTTTGATTCAACATATCCCTTGAATCTCTACATTAATTCTTTATGGTAGGCTTCATTATTACTAAATTTTTCCTTCAAAAAAATCAAAGTATCATCAGTCTCCACTGGAGTAGTGGCTAATAAATCCACATCAATAACCTCTTTTACTATAGGTGTTGGTGTAGTGGACAATGGAGGAGGAAATCTATGACATAAGGATACCAAAGCTAGAGCATAATCTGCTACAGGTGCTTTTGTCGTTAAGGTAAATGAGGATGCAATAGTTTCCTCTAAGAAAGCTACTACAAGTCCTTCTAATCCCTTTTCTCTATCCATAGAAGGCCCTACAAACTCTACTACCTCAAGAAGTGTTTCAATGCTTCTCTTTCCTTTTAGTTCTATTATCTCATTTCTCAATTTGTATATTTCCTTCAAAGCTTGTTCTAATGTCTAGAACTCCTAAGTATGAGGTAGTATTTCTTGTTCTGCTCCTTTGTCCATAGTTTCTTCTTCAAAAAATTCCTCTTCTACTACTTGCTACTCTGTGATTCTCAATTCCTATTATCTATACCTAATGTTTTTGAGGAGATAAATGCCCTCCTCAGTGAATCTAGATGTTGGAGGTGATTATTCTTATTCTTTTGCCTTAGTAAATTCCTCATTAGTAGAACATTATTTTATTTTAAATCCATCAGGGGTCTTCCTCACCCTAGGCTCCTTCTTGGGAAGCTGTAGTGGTCTTTATTTCTTCACTCTTTGAGATCTCTTAGGAGGAGGTCTCCTTTTTGATACCATGGGTTTCTTCCCTTTGGTTTTCATTTTCCTTTTAGGAGGGGTGATTCATGGAATTTGTTTTTCTTGCATAGAAGTTGATAGGGGAACTTTATCTTGTCCAGAAGGAGACAATGTGGAGTACTCAATTTATGGTGAAAAAATAATGGGAAGAGAAATATGCTATTGTGGGATTTTATCCTCTATGTCAGAAGGAGGTAGGACCAGTTTCCTTCTCTTTTTCTTTTCTATAGCAGTCTTAGATGGACCCTCAATAGCTATGGGCTGGCAAGTAGCACTAGTGCCCCCAACATCTTCTTGTATAGTTTTTTGGGCCTGCTCCTTAGGGGATTCCTTCTCATCAATTCCCTCTTCTTGCTAAGGTTCATTATTTTCTAGGTTTAAAAATTGTTCCCAACTTAGGTCAAGTCTGATAGAGTTTATTTATTATTTAGTTATTATCCATATTAGGTAGTAAAGGGATAGCGTTGTTTCAATACCATTATGATAATCTTTGGACATCCTTTTTAAAATATTCCATAATAAATTTGGAACATTAATGGTTTTGTAATGCCTTAAGTAATTTAAAAACTTAAATTGAAGAGTGTAAATGAGGGAATTCCTTCCTTCATAGGTTATGTACCTGATGATGTATGATGCTATCTCTATCCATGATGTAGGTAATATAAGTCTCTCCATACCTCCTTTATTTAATACCAATCTTTCATTTGCTTGGCAAAACTACTATCTAGCTTCTTGGCCATTAGGTTTATCTTGCTAGTTTTCTCCCATACTTGGCAACCTAGTTACTTGGATCACTGAGTATTCAATGACTAGGAATGTGATTCCATGTATAGTGACTTAGTTTTCATCAAAGGAAACTACAAATTATTTAGAAAGAGGATATGATAAATGTTTCAACTTCTCAAAATAAATGGTCCAACTAGCTCTACTGAAGACATCCCAACTGGGTTGGTATCCTTCAAGTTGCTTATGATCCATTGGTTCTCTCCTTACAACTAACTCTCCCATTTCTATTTCTTTATCAATCCTTTCAAGAAATAAACAATAACACACTATATTTGGCCTATGGAAATTTTTCTATAGCAAATTAGGGTTTTATTCAATAATGGTAAATGTGAGGCCACATGTTACAGGGTTTTATTCAACAATGGCAGATGTGAGGTTGTAGGGTTTTGTTCAAAAATGGTGGATGTGAGGTTATGTATTGAAAATTATGACATATAATTTACATACATAGGGTTCTTATAGTGCATGGGGTTCTATCCCATAACACTCCCCCCCACTTGAGTTGTCATGTGCCCTCAAATGATATAGAGTGAATAGGAAGGGATAAGACTGGTCATTATTAAGAGTATAATTGTGGGTTTAGAGGTGATGTGATGGACATGAAATGAATGATATAATTCATGATTTGATATGATTGTTAATATCATATGTGATATATTAAAATAAATAATACTTTTCCAATGATTAAATATATGATGTACCTATTTATTAATGGTGTTCTTGAGGTGATGCTAAGGAGTCACACATGTGTTGGCATGCAAGTGTTTTCATGTGAATGATTGATGTGACATAATGATTTGGTTGATAGTTAGAACTATATTGAATTGGACCCTTTGTGGAGTGATTAGGAGATCACTAGTGATTAGGCGTTGATGATGCCCATAGCTCAAGTGCATGTGATGCATAATAACCTACATAGATAGGAACAAAGGTCAAAGAATTGGATGAGAGATGATTGATTACCTACCACAAGGTGATTATTGAAAATTTGGGTGATCTAAGTGATGGGTTGGATGATCTTGAAAGTGGGTAGCTAAGGGTGTTACTACTTAGTGACCTTCATTTGTATGAACTGGCTAATAATTGTCTTGATGCTGCTTATGCCCTACATGTTCTATGCTTGGACTTGGCTGTAGTAATTAGTAGGGTCTTCAAATATGGGACCTATATGCCAAATAAATTTGAGATCTCATTGGTTAACATAGTGAAATGATCTCCATGAAATGAATAAAAAATGAAAATGAATCATGGGTGTCCTTATAGGCATAAATTCTAGTCTACAACACTTCCAAATGGAGAGGGAAGGTGTATGCTTTATTTTGGCTCTATAACTTGGTATTTAGGGGTAGTTATAAGTAATAGTTGTGTCATTTACTACTCCAATCCTCCTTCATTCTTACACAAGGTTTTCTGATGAGTTTCATATAGTGCCCAAGAGCCAATAACCAAGCCATAGGTAAGAGTTGTAGGAGGATTTATCCTGTATGCTATATAGAAAGGTGAGAATGGGCATGAAGAGGTATCTATAATAGCTATAGGTGAAGCCCATAGAAATATATAAAGTGATGCCCAAATGTATAAAATGTTCCTGTAGTAGCTACAAAATTGCTTGTAACAACTTGATTAAAACCTTCAGTGGCAAAAGTGTCTATAGCAACTACAAAAAACCTATGGTGACATGAATTGTTGTATTCTGAATGATTGTCATTTCTTTGCTTTCTTTATCACTTTTTTTTGAATATAACTACTATTTATAGTATAATGTTTATTTAGGGTCTTTTCCAAGTCATCTAGAAGGGTGTCTGGTCAAGGACCAAGTGAAGGTCTCATTCATCATACCAAAGGAGGGCAATGATATCCTCCTCTCCTTCTTCATCTGAATGTGGAATGGTGATCCCTTTGTTTATTGAGACAACATGCCTATCTAGTACATCATTGTACCCATATTTTAATTAATGGCATATGTGACTAGTAAAATCTTCTTGAGTGAGTGGAGTTTTATACAACTTAAGTATGTGGCCATTAACCAACAGACACAATTTTATTGGATCAATGGTTTAGAGTTGTACTATGCCATTGTCATAAACATGTTTAATCTTAAAAGGACCAAGCCATCTCGTCTAGAGTTTGCCCTTGTGATCCTTGTATTTAGAGTCAAAAAGAAGGGCTCAATCTCCTATATTAAACTACCTAGTCTTAATGTACCTGTCATGCCAACCAATCGATTGCTACTATACAAGCTCTATGTTCTATAATGCCTATTGTCTATATTCATCTAAGGCATTCAACTATAAAAGCCTTTCTTTTAAATATTTAGATATATCTATCCCAAGTTATAGTGATATCCATAAGGTCTTATGCTTAAATTCAATTTTCAAGACAAGTTTATTTCTATAGACCAACTCATATGGAGTGAAGCCTATAGTGGTCTTCCATGTGATTCGGTAAACCTACATAGCTTCAAGAAGCCTAGCCTCCCAATGCTTATGAGATAGACTAACAGTCTTTGTCAAAATATTTTTTAACTTCTTGTTGGTGACTTCCACCTACCCATTAGACTGTGGATGATATGGAGTTGATTTCTTATGCCTAATCTCATATTGTTGGACTAAGGTAGTAATTAAATTAGTAGTAATTTGGGGTCCTTGATCAGTGATTATTTATTTTGGCATGCCATATCTTGTCAATATTTCTTCATAGTGGAAAGTTTCTACCTTCTCATCCCTGGTGTGTGTAAGAGCCTTTACTTCCACCCATTTAGTGACATATTCAGTATAGACAAGGATGCATTCTTTGTTATTGGATTTTGGATCAAAAGGTCATACAAAGTCCATGCCCCACTTTTCAAATGGTTAACACACCATATGGGGTTGTAAAGGCATTTAATTTGAATGTGTAGGTCTCCACATATGCTAACATTTATAAAAATAAGTAGTATATCTTATTACATCTTTACAGAGTGAGGGCCAATAGTATCATGTACTCAAAATTTTGACTGTTGCTCGCTTGGCTACAAGGTGGATACCACAAGGTTCATCATGGTAGGCTTTGAGGATATATATAACTTTATCTTTTTTGAGACATCTTCTGAGGATGGATACAGGCCTAATGTAGAAAATAAATCTAGATAGCCATGAATATCTATCACTTTTATGAATCAAAGCTCTCCTTTATTTATGGAGGAAGTGCTTTGGAAGTAGCCCTATTACAAGGTAGTTAGAAATATTAGTATACCAAGGTGTAGTAAGGGTGAGAGATAATAGGTGCTCATCTAGAAATGAGTCATCCATAATGGTATCTTCTTCAAGGGTTTGCAGGCATGATAAAAAGTCAGCTACCACATTGTCCCAACTAGGCTTATCTATAATGGTGATATCAAATTCTTGTAATAAGAGTAGCCATCTTATCACTTTGGCAAGAACAACTGGTTTGTTCATAAGGTGCTAAATGGTTGCATGGTCTATATGAAAAAAGACTTGATACCCTATGATGTAGTGATAATACTTGTTGATAGCATAAACTACTATCAAGAAATTTTTTCAGTAACTATGCAATTTAATTCTATTGCCTACAAGTTTTTGCTTGCAAATATATGGCATAATTGAGTGCTTCACATTTTTATCCAAGTATAATTTTCAGAGAAGTATCTGAAGCATTTGTGTGAATGTGGAAGAGAAGATTCCAATTAGGACCACGTAGAATAGGGGTGGTGGTCAATAATTCCTTTAATTATTTAAAGGCTGTATCACAGGTAGGAGTCCAGAGAAATTTAGTATCTTTACTCAGAAGGGTGAATTATGGTTCTGATACTTTACTAAAATTATTGATGAATCTCCTATAGTAAATAACATGTTCTTAAAAACTCCTAACATCTTTTTATTTTTGAGGAATAGGTAGGTTTTTGATGATGCTAATTTTTGCAGGGTCAACATTAATTCCTTCAACAAATACGTGGTGGCCTAAGACAATACCTTCTATCATAATCATGTATCATTTCTTGTGGCTGATAGATAGATGGTACTCTTGATAGTGTTGTAACTCTTTTTCCAGGTTTTGAGGCACTCATCAAATGTTTCTCCATAGACAGTGAAGTCATCCATATAGATTTCTACACATTCATTAGCCATATCTACAAAGACAATCAAGACAACCCTATGGAATGTTGTAGGAGCATTACATAGCCTAAAGGGTTATAGAGCATAAGCATAACTACCCTAGGAATAAGTAAAGGTGGTCTTTTCCTGATCTTTAGGAGAAATTCTAATCTAGTTGTAACCACTAAAGCCATCTAAAAAGGCAAAATATTTCTTCTCAGCTAGTGTGTCCAACACTTAATCAATGAAGGGTAAAGGAAAGTGATCCTTTCTAGTTGATATGTTGAGTTCCCTATAATATATGCATACAGGCCATTATCCATTTTTATTTGGTATACTTACTAATGGTGAAATCCATTCACTATTTGAGATGGGATATATAAATCCACCAGTCAGGAGTTTTTATAATTTTGCTTTGACTATTTCTCAAAGAGTTAGATTCATCCTACATTGTGGCTATGTGATTGGTTGGCACTCTTATTTAATGTAGATATGTTATGTGCATGTTTCTAAGTTGATTCCTTGCATATCTTCATAATCCCATGTAAAAGCATGTTGGTTTGCATGCAACATGCTGACTAGGTGCTTTTCTTCATTTAACTCTAACTTGCTATTAATAAGCAATGATTTTCCTAGAGAGATTTCAATTTGCTATGAGAGTGCTTTCATCAATTTTATATTGCTAATATATTTGGTTTAGCTACAACTATGAGGGAGTAGCTAGTGAAATATTACCTATATAGAGGCATCAAAATTATCCAATTCCCAGAGGCTAGAAAATGGGCACTCAACACATTGCAAGTGGTTAAGATTTGTAAGAGTTTGATAATTATGTTGAAGAACATTAGAGAGAATGGTATATTCTTCTTGATCAACCAATGTGTATACATAGTCTATGGTAAATAAAATAATAAAGGGAGGCTACTCTACCTCATCTTTTTTATCTCATAATGAATGTTTGGGTGTAAAAATTGACTGTGTTAGGGGATAAAGGACCAAATTCTTAGTATGGTTGCCATTGGAGATCAACATGTTACCTGATCTACAACTGATGAAGGTGTCAACTGTGACAAGCCGAGGTCATCCTAAGGTAAAAGGATATCCACCTAACTTAGACTTAGGTTTTGGCATAATGAAATTTGTAGGATACTCCTAAAAATCTATAGAAATGACAAGGTCTTCAATGATTCCTTCTGGTCTGACTATAGACCTATCAGCCATTTACAATATTATAGATGTGAGATGAATATTATTTAGCTATAGTTTATGCATGGTTTTGGTTGTCATTACATTTATTTCAGCCCTTAGATCTATCAATGTGTTGGATAAATACTAGTCATGGATCTGGACTATTACTATCAAGCATCCTAGATTTGAATATTTATTTGGTAAGGTGTTCTTCAACATGATGTCTGCTAGCTAGCCAATCACATGTATAGTATTGGGATATTTTTTCTTCCTTTTTGGTTTTCATAGATAAAGGTCTCTAACATCTTTGGAATATATGTGTACATCCTTGATGACCTAGAATAGAGGGATTTTGTCACAAAGATTCTTGATCTGTCCCATGAAATCAAACTCAGGTTCAATTAAATAGCATTGAAGGCTAAGACATTCTAGAAATGGTGGGGTTATTTCATCAACAACTTTATTCACTAGTTTAGAGAGTTCTTGAGGTAATGGAGGTGGGTTAACATGTTATTCTAAGGTTTCAAGATTTGACTCCCTTATTATGGGTGGTGCTGGGGGTGGTAGAACTTTACCTGAATGGAGGTGAACTTCATTGATGTTCATTATGTATGTCAGGTACGAAATAGACTCAGTACTGAATGTTGGTTGTACTAACTTATTTATAGGATTCTATATAGGTAAGGTAGGTAGCTGATTAGACTTAGGTGTACCTTGTGTATTGGGTATAAGAGTAGGAGGTTATTGTTGCTATTGTGGAGGGAATCCTCTTGGAGAGCTTCCCCATGGCTGGTTAGGTCTCTAGGACTGTTACCACTAATTTGTGAAGGGTGTGCCTTAGGGTGGTTGCCAAGCTTGTATCCAAGATGGGGATACATTTTGTGGAAGCTACCAAGAGGTGATGGGGTAGCTTGTTTGAGGCGACTGCTAACTAGAATTAGGAGGTGGAACGTTCATCGAAAGACTAGTCCAATTGGGAGTAGTATTTGTAAATTGTTAATTAAAGGAGGTAGAATTTACAAAAGGTGGATTTTGTTCCATACATTGATAAGATGGTCATTGAACACATGGCCTTCTTTGTGTAACATAATAAAATTGGTCACTATCTCCTCCTATAATGTGTAGCTCTACTATTTTTGGTTCTTCAGCTTTGATGTGAGCTACTTTAGCCTAAACTTTGTGACATCTATAATCTACCTTTTTCTTCTTACAGTTTGGATAGTGAATGATCAAGGCTTTATCCAAAGATTCTTGTTTTTGTCTTGAATGCAATCTATCTAACTGGGTGGCCAAATGACTAATGATATCCTATTTCATGTCTTGTAATATGTACTAACTTGAGTTTTTGATAGGCCATTTGCAACTATCAATGGGAGGTTACTGCCTATGACTTTGTTTATGGTAGATCTAGAATAATTCTTACTCAGATTTTTGATATATGAGAATGGTATGTGGGAAATATCTCCTCCAGTCATTAGGTCTAGGGCTTCCAGACAATCTTCTTTGACTCTTTTTAGGAAGATGAGTTTTAAAGGTTCTTCTATAAGTGCACTTTGCTTGAATTTTTATACACTGAACATGAATCGTTCAACATAGTCTTCCAAGGATTCATCCCCTTCTTGAGTCATCTTGAAGATGTCATTTATTATATAACTTCTTCCTCTTCCATATTCTTGATACTTAGCCAAAAATTTCTTATTCATGTCTTCCCAAGTGTGGACCAAATTAATACCTAGTCCCATGAACCAACGAAGTGCTGAGTTTTTGAGAGTAGCTAGAAAAAGTTTCAATTTGTGTGTATCTTGCTTGTAGTCATAGCTTCTATAGAGGATATCAAATTTGAACAAGAATGTGTTTGGGTCTTTTGATTATGTACCTTTGAAATTGGGTAAGGCTAAGGGTAGAATGTTTTTTATTTGTGTTATCCTTATTGCATATAGAATAGAAAATTCAAAAGTAACCGTGTCTGGAGTCCCATTGTCATCCAAAAAGTCTCTTTCTCTGCTCATGATGGATTTTCTTATGATATAGATACCAAAATTACTCAGGATCTCATCCTCAAATTCTATATTAATCCTTTGGTCAACATAATAATAAATGTTTATCTATTGATCCTCAATCTTTTTATTGAATGAAGGGTCTATATATTCTCTTGAGATTAGTTTGATTTGATCAATAAAGCATTGTTGAAATGTTTTAAATGTTATTCTCTAGAGTGTCTAGTTCATGTAGTTCCTCTCTTTCATTTCTTCTTACCAGCTCAACTAATGCTTCTCTACTTCTGTTTCCTTTCTCAGAGCCAATAATGCTTCTTTTGCAAGCTACTTCCTTCAATTTTTAGTGTTCTCTTCTTCAAGAGCCTTCTAGATTATGGTATATTCTTCAATAGGATTCTTGGTTTTTGCAAGTATTTGTGGTTCTTTCCCATAAACAACTTGTGGCTTGTTTATTAGGAATCTCCCTTGAGAATCTCTTTCTACATAAACGTTATACCACTCCTTTAGTTGTCCTGTCCCTTCATGCACAGCGTTAGTTTTTATTTTTTATTTTTTGTGTGTTCTAGGGGGTTGTTTCAGACTAAGAAAATAATGCAGAAATAAAGGAGTACAAAAATCAAAACAATAGGAATTGAAATTCTACTTCTAGAAAGAAGTAAACAACTATCTACTAAAAGCAAAAAAATTATTTTAGAAAGCAGGAAATGAAAGTAGGAAATTATCCTAGAAAATAGGAAAATTATACTAGAAAGTAGGAAATGAAATTAAGAAAAAATAAAAACACACTTTATATAAAATAAATCACTTTTGCAAGAAATAAATTTTAGAAACATGAATTAAGTAACTTATACACTGTTTACTTCCAAAAGCTTAGACATCTGGCATAAGACACCGTAGTGCCCTCACTCGACTTATCTGGTTGGAACTATATGTCTAATAACTTAGACATCTAGCATAAGATGCCACAATGTCCTCACTCGACTTGCCCAATTGGGTAGAATAGTGCATTAACCATTTAAAAAAAAAATAATGATTGATTTTAGAAACAATAATTGACACCCTCCCCAAAAATGATGCTAAAATGTTGTGCAAACTAATTACCTAGTGATTGATAAATTCTTGAGTATGATTAACATTAATTATCAACCCAAGGTGCATACGCTTTTCAAATATGTTAGCACTATATGTACATTATTGATTAAAAAATCATTTTGCTTTTCTAGTTGCAGTACAATGAATTTATGTTAAATTCACCGGACATATATACTATAAAACTACTATGATAGAACTATAGAATTACTTCACACTTATGAATCACACATGCATCACACTTATATAATCAAAATAATTAAAATCAACTTACACAACACACTTAAAGCTAAATAGAGTTAGGATCTTCACTGCAACTCTTTTCTAAGGGGCCCTTCCTTGTTCAAAATTGAGTTTCAATCATTCTTCAAGAGAATTCACAAACTTCTCACAAAATCAATCTTCTCATTACTCAATTTTATAAAAACTAAATATTTCTATAGGAAGTTACAATATTTAGAGTGTAATGCTACAATTCTAATACTTTTGCTATTATCTATTCAAATTAACTAACTCCTAATCTAATCTAGGTTCTGCCATTAAATACAAAAGCTAGTTTATTAACTTATAAACAAAAAACACCAAATTAGGAAAAATATAAATACTTAGAAACTACCCCAATCAACCTTCAAGTGGTTAGTAACCAAAGTTGCTTGTTTTGGGTTTGACTGGGTTAGAGACAATGCATCCTATTTTGCTATTTTATTTCTTTTTATCATTTTTTTATTATCCTTGTCTTTCTCATCTTTGGCAACACATCCAATATTTCCTTGAATGTAGGAAATCCATACAACTATGATTCTTTCTAATCATCTATTCAGTTCTTAAGATAGCTAGATGTGTCTTTAAGATCTCCTCAATAATAGCTCTATTTTGCATAGTGGATATGGGTAACCTATAAGCGAAGCCTACAATTGCTATAGGCACTCTACAGTGGCTACAAACAACCTGTAGGTGAAGCCTATAGTTGCTACATGCACTCTGTATTAGCTTTAGGGAACTTGTAGGTGAAGCCTATAGTTGTTATGGGCACTCTATAGTAGCTTCAGGCAACTTGTAGGTGAAGCCTATAATTGCTATAGGCACTTTATAGTGGCTACGAGCAACCTATAGGTGAAGCCTATAGTTTCTAGGGGCACTCTATAATGGTTGCAAGTAACCTATAGTAGCTATGGCGTAGCAAGATTTTATAGCCTTTCATGACCCTTGAAATGCTTGTTAGATAAAGTCACACCAATATAATTCAATCAAGGAAAAAGCATCAATAATTCATAACATAACATATATATATTAATGTACATATAAAATCATAACTTCATTCATTCATTTGCATAAGTGATGGATAGTTATGGGATTTACATAGAAAAAGACATATACTAAGCATGGATGAGGCTATAAAATAAAGAAATTGTTGGCCTCATCATGCTGTGCCAGTTGAGATCTAATAATGCAAAAAGGGTAAACAACTAGCTCAATATAGCTCACTATCTCCACCACGATGCAGAATAAGGACCCAAGTTTCTTGGAATGATGATCCCCATCTCCTCAAGATCTCATCTCAGTGTAACTAGCTTGTATTGTAGACTGATGACACTGATGTATTCTACCTAATGTTGGAGGACATGGTAGGAAATTTGTATAAAGATGAAAGAGAAAAAGAATTTTTCTCTTGGAAGGCTATGTGTACAATATAGATCCACAACAAGTTTCCATAGGAATTATGGGTTTATATTCTACCTTATCTACTATCCATTATAGTGGATCCCTTTGGTAAAGCAATAATGATTCAAAAAACTAAGATGGATCCTTCACATGTTGTGTCCTTTGGAGGTGCATCATCACCAAAACCTTTAGTGTACTACCTAAAAGTTTACCAGAGTCTACCCTTTGGCACAAGAAGTCCACATGCAAGTATCATATGGCAAAGAAGGATTTGGATGCCATAAACATCATTGAGGTGGATAACCTTGGTTTACTATAGCTACCTCCCAACCTTTGACTCTGACTAGTACGTGGATAAAGACAACATTTCCATAATTTATTGCACATGATGTTCCCACTAGTCATTTAAGGAAGGGATTGGTTTCTAAAAGCAAATTTATATGGACAAGTGATCCTCCTCACTATTATCTTTTGATGGACCCCTCATAGATATCAAGGAAGTTATGCTTGACTCTTAGACTGAGGAAGAAAAATAAGCTACATGCAAATAAGTTGATAGATTTTCTACATAAAGACACCATAAAGAATCCAAGAAAAGGGCCAAAGCTGAAGCTACATAGAATTAGTAGGAAACATAGACACAGGCTAAAGATATAACCACATAAAAAGCTCAAGAGGAGGAAATTGATAAGTAAGCTACCATTTTTATTGACTAATGTCAATAAGCTATGATTGAGGAACAATGTTATCAATAAGATACAAATGAGATATAATGATAATATAGAGGAGAAGGAAGCTCAATGCCAATGGATGGTAGATATAGTAACTGTGTAGAAGGTTATCGACATTGATACTATCACTGCTCAGTCAACATTGATATATTCTAAATCTTTGGACCTATCTATAATACAACCATCATTGGCTACTATCAAAAATCAAAATTTAACCATTAGAGATGCTACTTCACCACAACCTTCAATGGATACTTCTACATAAAGTGCAACACAATTGGTTACAACACCATCACCTAATATGATAAGATTATCTTCGATGGCCATGTTATATGTACCTTTACCTCAGGCTTGGAGGATGATGATTTCATTACCAATTTTCCCATTTAACATGAATTGGCTACTATTTCAAACAATTCTTTGGGTAGTACATCAGTCATAACAGATCTTTCACTAGATGTTACTCAACTTTTGTTGAGTAAACAAATTGAATGTGTGGCTACATTTCAAGATTCATTATCATAGAAGGCTCAATCCTTTGACCATAAGGTCTCATAGTTAGAAGTAGAGAATAATGGGTTGTAGAAAGCTTACAATAAGCATGTTATGTTATATAGATAGCTTGTCCAAAACTTGTTCAACAGATCACTCTTGATCCTAGCCAGTCTCATATGGATCGACTTCCTTTGCTTCTCAATCAACTTATCTAGGATTGGTAATACAATAATGTGCATACCAAATATGCTTAAAAAAGCCCATAAATTAAAACTAAGACTCTAGAGTTGTGTGATTTACCTATTAAATATCACACGTAACTCAGTGCTGCTATGTAGCAAGATAGGCAAATTACTCATAAACTATTAGATTGGTGCCAAAAACTCCAAGGCATCTAGACTAGTCTTCAAATCCATTTTTCTATTGTGAAGATAACTTATACCAATTTTTTGAATCCACAGGCCACTCCATAATCCATGAATGATGCATTAAACACCTCAATCCATGCACATGATTCACTTATAGATCAACTTGAAGGGTGGTAGAATTAGGTTTAGTGCAATACCTTTATATGAGTTTAAGCGTAGAGATATGCAGACTGACTTAACTTGATTTCTACTGATATTGATGCAAAAGTTACATCAACAAAGGCTAATAATACTACCATTGATGATGATGATTTACAAAACTTGCTATATGCTCAGGCTCTATTGCATGTGTTATCTTATGTGGTCTAATAACTTTTATTAGAATGACAAATGTATAAGCATGACTTGACTATGCTAGATGCCTCCATTGTTCCTATGCTTAATGATCATATTTTTGTTTCTCCCAGTCAACTCCTGGTGATTTTTTGGTATAGAGGAAGAAGGTAGGATATTTGGTGATGTAGTCTTCTACCACTTCTTTACCACATCCTACCTAGTCTTAGGTGCACTAAAGATTATATCTTTTTGGCATATTTTGTTTCCTCTCTAGTACTATTTCATAGAGATCAAGTTGGTTGAAAACCCAAAAGGGTGGCCAATTATTCTCATTATCTTACTAAAAACTTGAAAGCATGGCAGGTTACCTTGTAATTTTTTTGTGGAAGATTGTATGATTTTGAATTTTTCTAATTTTTGGTTGTTTTTAATCTATATTATCTCAAGATGAGAAAACTAATTAAGTCTAGGAAAGTATTAGTGGGAAAGTATGCACATAGGGTGCCATCACAACATAAGGACATATCAATAGTCTACCAGGTCAACATACACATGATAATTAGTCATCAAATATATTCCTTTTGAACATATTACATAGATTCAAGTTTCTCTAACTTGGGAAGCCTATAATGGTGTTATAGTTGGTAAATATTCGAAACACAATTTGTTGTAATAGTGTGTCTAAGATAGAGATAGTTAAATTTGTATAAATATAATCTCTAAAGAGTTGGAAGGGGTTAGACATTGAAGAAATAGATACTATATCCATGTAATAGAGGAATCTTGTAAAATCATAGAGTAATAGGCTGATCTCTGCTTAGTGATTATAAGTTTCTATGGTTTTGTAATCGAATGTGTTCTATAACACCATTGCAGACTTTATGTATTGCATATGATAATATTTTCAATTTATATAAGGTTTTATAAGTAATTGGCTATCATAGATTGTGTAATGATTGTTGAGTCTACATTTCTATCTTGATTAAATTTAGATGAGAATTACACTAAACATTTGGGTTTTCTTACATTTCTATGATATTATTAGAAATATGATTGTCATTGATGTCAAAAAGAACATAATGAGCATGTCATTAATGCTCAAAGATGAATATGGTGATCTTATTAGAGGTTAAGGATGATTGAAATGCTTGTGTTCATGAATGGAATTCATCTGGTTATTCATAATGATCATCTAGACATTTTAGGTCCAGACAGGAAAAGATAAGTAAGCATATTGATGAGGTCATCATTTTCAGACATGGAGGTGTTAGGATAAAATGATCACATGGGTCTGTTCATTTTTATGCCTAGTTTATATGTGCTAAATCTTAGGTCATGTGATGTAGCATAAAAAAATATATTCTTGAGAAAAGTAGGGCTCCAAGGCATTTTGACATTGTTTTCCAACACAGTCAAATTTGCAGTCTGCAAGAAAAATCTCAAAGGTATTTTTATGAAGACATATCTTGCACCTATGAAGGCTTCGAGAGTAATTGCATATATATATGGAATACCCTATGTAATAGGATCATATGCACTAATTTACACGTCATATAACTAAGTGAAACAAGAGTTATGCAAGTGCAAATTTAGCCTTCCAAGCTTATTGAAGTGGTCTCCATACTTAGACAAAATCTGCACAAGGTCATACAGAGTTGTCATGATTTTATAAAGATCATTTATGGACATTTACAAAGGAAACAATTAGTAGATCTGTTATGGTTTTTTTTGTCTCCAAATCTTATACCCTAGAAGAGGATGTTCATGCCTCTTCAAAATTTGGGAAACATAGGAATACCTCGAGGTGTGTGGGGCACCTATGGTGGAGGTATACCTCTAGTATTATAAGGTCTAGCTCCCTAGATATGACTTGATGTGCTTATGATCCTAAGACTACCTATCATGGGTAAAAAGGGAGAGAGAGATGCATAAAACAAACCTACATTAGGAGGTGATACACCAAGGATTTGGTTCCACATACTCTTGCAGTTTGCCTAATGGACTAAGATAGTCAAACTAGCCTCAACACCATTGATGGAGCTCCTAGCCTTAGTATTTCTCATGAAGGCAAAGAGTCACTCAAAAAATGAAAGAAAGTGAAAATAAGGTCACATGTGACACTAATAAACTCACACACACACTTAGATATCCTATTTTAATAACATACACTTCGTGAAACTTGCTAAGGGAAGCCATTTTGCAACAACATATTCAAGGATTGTATGAAAGCAAGATGAACCTAATCTATACTTGACATTCAAAGAGATCACTTTAACACATCTTGAAAATTAAATTTGAGTAAAACCAACTTTATTATCATTAATATAAGTATAAATCAAGGTACAATTCTGGCAGGGCTTCACCATACCAAAATTTGGAATCCCCAACAAAGCTAAAATGGCTTGCATTTATAGAATTGGAAGAAGGGAGAGAGAAAGGGAAGTTGAAGGGGAAAAAATCCATGTCTCACCATGATAAAATCTATTAAAATTCATATGGATAAGGTTTAGGAAGAGTCATGAAACTGATTTGGCCCTGAAAACCTTCCAATCTAAGCTTCTTCCTCACATGTGGCATATAAACCCTTCACAAGCATCTTTTGGCTTTGTAACTCCTTCTTGACAAGTGGTGAAATGTGAGAATTTGATCATGAGGGATCTTGGATAGTTTTAGATACATCCAAAAGACACTTGAGAGTCATCATGGAACATATTAGACTACCACACCACCTGTAACCATCAATTATCCTCATAGGTGTCAGTAGGGTCTCTTCACCTCATTAGGCCCAATTTGGCCAAAATAGATAAAATTGAGATTTAGCTTCAGTTATGCCAAGATTATTCATGGAAAGAATATTTCCATAAATTTGGACTAGAAACATGCCACTTAGAGCCATAAAACTCTCTCCAAGTCCCCAATTCGACTACTAAGCCTTTACTAGGCCTTATCTCCTTGTGTACATACCTACATAGGAAAGTGTACAGACCTTCAAGACTTGGTCTAAACATTTTTGAGGACCCATTTCCATCCTTAATACCTATTCTAAGTTTTAAGGTAAAAATCATAATTCAAGTAGGTCTATCAGTTCATTAGCCTTCTCAATTAGGCCTAATTAGGCCTCTTTAGCCTAAAAGCCCAAAAATGCCTATTTTGTGCTTCTACATATAAAATATGGGAGGAATGGAACTTGATTCAGTTTTTCCACCTCATAATCATCCTCCATGTTTAATTTAACCTATGACCACTTGTATGAACCCCTATTCCAACATTAAATGCCTTATTTTGGCCTATTCTGTATAGCCCTGTATCTACAAGAAAATAGTCCAAACACTTGTGTAGACATACTAACAACATAATCTAATAACTAGAATGACTTGATTTGACCAGGAAGTGAAAGGTGGCCCTTGTTTTCATACTAGCCTAAATGTTTGATCAAGTAGGTACACCTGGAACTTTAGTAATTCTAAGTATTTGACATATTTTCCAACCATAAAAACATGTTTATCTAATGGTTCTAGGTATGTTGAAACTCACCAAACCTTATTAGAAACCTCTGTTTACCTCTGATGCATGATTTTGACCCTAATCCCCAATTTACAAAGCCTATGTAAGGGAAAAGTGGCCCCTGTCTAAGATAAAATAGGGGGCACTTCCCTTCATGATCTCATAAATCCAATTATTGAATGTGGTAGCAGGGGTTGTGAACATGATCTCCACCAAATTATGGATCTTAAGTCTTAAGGATTCTCTTTCAACCAATTCCAAACTCAAGATTGAGTTTTCTGATATAATTTCTTGTAGGGTTAAGGAAAAGATGACTGTGTTTTTCTTGAAGGATCCTACAGGGTTAGGCCTAAGCTTGGCTTGGTGTTAAATATCCCTATTCCCATGTTTCTTAGTCCTTATTTACCATCTCACATGCTTGGATTTACCTAGGAGCTCTCAATTTACAACATCCCATGTTTATGCCCCAAAATATGACTATCTAATCTTGTCTGATTGTGACAGTCATAACTGACTGTGTTTGGGTTATTGATAGGTGTTTTAGTGGTGCTAGAAATCTTCTATCATACTTCTTCAGACATTAGAATCATCTTTATGTATTTATTTCATTAAAGGGATCTCATAATTCACCCAACCTATGTTTTAGTCTCAATTGATTGTGCTTATGTAATGATTGAGATAGTCATTGCCTACCCTTATTTTACATCTCTTAGGCATGTTTGATAGTGTTAGACCTCTATTCTCATGTTATTTAGGTGCTAGGATCACCCATATTAAAATTCATCCTAGAGGTTCACAAATTGGTTCAATCATGCTCATGTTTAGCCCCTCAACATGACTATTTTCTTTGTACTGACTGAGATAGTCATAGTATTGGTTGTGTTAGTGCATTTGAGGGGTCTACAGGGTTAATTTAAGCTGGGTTTTGGTCTCCATTGAGTTCTTTGAGGTTTCCTCTTCCTTATTGCACTTTGAATCACTTGAAAACCCTTCAAAGCAATAATAACCTGCAAACTTCCCCTCCACTATCAAACCTTGCAGTAGGTGGCCATTTTTAGGCTTGTATAGATAGGGAAATTGCATGGAGGTCATAAAACATCAAAACAACTTTGACGTAGTAACTTAGCTCATGAAGGTCACTTGAAACAAGAAATATTTACTTGAATTTGCCTTCATAATCTATGAAAATCATCATAGGGTTCAAAACCATCCCTGCATCTCATCCTTGTAGATATCACTGCTCATTTTTAATGAGTTCTTAGCCAAATTTACACTTAAGGAAACTCAACCTCCTTTCCCCAATTTGTTTTGAAATTTGGCATGTTGGTTCTTTGGTGATAGGGCTTCAATGTAAATAAACAAGAGGGAATAAGAACATCACTTGTCATGAGATATGACATCCCCAAAAATCACTTGGATCTCTATTTGACTATTTTAGGGACTGAGAACCCAAAGAAAAATAGTCAACTCCCTTGAAATGAAACTTACCCATATGCTACCCTTGATTGCATATATGAACTTGGAATTTGGATGGGTGTTTTATAATATTTTGGATGTTCCATGGTGAAGTATGTGCATCCTTAACAAGCACTGAGACCCAAGGATGCCATGGAATGAGCTGGAAACTTCACTTTGACAACAACTTGCCAAATAAAGCATAAAATAGTTTTTAATTGGTGTGGAAAAATAGAAGGGATTTGGATGATTAATATAGAATGGAAAGGACCTCCATTATACCCCCTACACATGTGCCAAACCATTCCTCCTCATTCCTTTCTGAGTTGTTGCAATAAAAGCAAACTTGGACCCCTCATGGATGAACGAGCCATAAGAAGCACCTTAAATTATTAGAGATCATTCGTAAAGCTCAGGGCCTATATTTTCAAACCATTTTCACTAATTTGGAGCCCACTAGACCTACTAACATCCCCCATAACCATTCCTCTTAACTCAGCTTGTACAACCTATGGTAAGTGAAAACTTTGACTATTTTTGACCTTACCAAGGAGCGATCAGGAAGAAGAGCTACAAATTGAAATTTTTGAAGCCACTAAAACCATATTAGTGTGGAAGTGAGTAGGAGGAAGATTAAGGGACGTTTCATAAGTGTTTTTAGCTACAAGGAATTCATACAGTCCGTATAAGTGGCCAAAAACTCCCTTTTTCAAGTGATTTCTTATTTCTAACTAAAACCTACAAGCTTTGTCAGTTATTGGTAGTTATGTAAGACATATTAGGACAACTATGATTTGACATCACCCTTTTTAACTTGCACAAGTCCCAAAAAACCCGTCTAAAGCATTAAATGCTTAATTTTGACCTTAGAGAAGACCCAAAATGACAAATAGACCTAGGGGACTAATAACCAAAGGTAGTATGACATAAAATGACATTAGTTAACCCATAAAATACCTTATAAAATCTATTTATACCCCCTATAGACCCTAAATATAAGTTTTTCCCTATAGGTGCCCTAGTTTGACTAAAAAGTCAAACTTGGTCAACAAGTTTTTCATAAGCATCTTAAATATATGGATTATAGGTGCAATTGAGAGGGAATGAGCTCATAATTTATTTATTTAGTTCTTAGACTATATAGGGTTTCTTATTAAAACCCTAAGGGTTTATGTCATGGCATCAAACATGCACTTTCTATTTTGATGGTGATTGGCTATAGCCTAGACCTAGTAGTTTAAGTTATAACTTAAGGTTTTATCATCATTGGGAAATCATCCCCTCATCCTAGAAATTACTAGATCAAAAGAATTAATATTTATTAAAGTCTTAGACTTTATATTATGTCCTAACTTGATAATGTGGTCAAAGTAAGATCAACTAAGTGTGTAAGACACATGCCTAAGATAACCAAACTTGTAGATACTATTTGCAAGGAATGCCAACTAGGTGAGTAGACAAGTGTCAAATTCTAAATAAAGGAGTATGCAACTACAAATCCTTTACAATTATTTCATACTGATATTTTTGGTCCTACCAAGATAAGAAGATCTAAAGGAGAGTGATACTTCATGTTTTTTGTAGTTGACTACTCAAAAATGACATGGGTAACCTTTTTGACAGATAAATCTCAAGCCTTTGAGAGATTCAAGATCTTTAGATCCATGGTTGAAAATGAGATTGGAATAAAAAAAATGCTTAAGATCTGATAAAGGTGGAGAATTCACCTCAAATGAATTCATAGAGTATTGTGAGAAACACAAGATCAACAATCACTACTCTGCAGTAAAGATTCTGCAGCAAAATGGAGTTGTTGAGAGAAAGAACAAAACTGTCAAAGAAATGGCTAAAACAATGCTAAAGGAGGCCAAGTTACCTAATGGATATTCAAGAGAAGCAGTCAAAATAATAATATACATCTTATATAGCGTTCAACTGAGGGTAAATAGTGACAAAACTCCCTATGAGCTATGATATGGAAAGCCTACCTCTATTAAGTACTTTAGTGTGGTTAGAAGCAAATGCTACATTAGAAGAAATAATGAAAAAATTGAAATAATTGAATCAAGCTATGATGAAGGAATATTTCTTGGTTATTCCACTCAAAGCAAAGCCTATGTATGTTACAATAAAAGGCTACACAAGATGGTGGAGAGCATAAATGTCAAGGTTGAAGAAGGATTGAAACATGTTGAACCTGACAAAGAAATCATAATTGAAGAATTATATCTTGAATAAAAAGTAGATAGTGAAGAAGTAGATAGTGAAGAGGTTGAGAAAAATAATGAAAAGCACCTTCAAGATTTGTTCAAAAAGATAATCTTAAAGAATAGACAATTGGCAATAAGAATGAAGGAGTTTAGACAAGTAGAAGAACTGTAATGAACAAGGAGCAACTAAGTTTTGATCTAATGTTTGAAATTGATCCTAAGAGCTATGTTGAAGCCAATAGGGATGAGAATTGGCTAAAATCCATAGAATAATAACTGAGCCAAATAGAAAATAATAAAACTTGGCAATTAGTTCCAAGACCCTCAAACAAGAATGTGATAGGAATAAAATGGGTCTATAGAAACAAGCTAAATGAGGATGGAGCTGTTATAAGAAATAAATTGAGATTAGTGTGCAAGGATATACACAAGTAGAAGGCACAAACTTTAAGGAAACATTTTCTCTAGTTGTTATATTGGAATCTATAAGAATGTTTCTATCATTCTCTGTTTATAAGAAGTTTAAAGTCTATCAAATGGATGTAAAGTCTACTTTCTTTAATGGAAACCTAGAAGAAGAAGTCTATATTGAATAAATAGAATGTTTTCAATTTTTAGATGAATAATATTATGTGTGTAGACTGAAGAAAGCACTATATGGTTTAAAGCATGCACCTAGAGCATGGTATTCAAGATTGGACCAATACCTACAACAACAAGGTTTCAACAAAGGATATGTAGATAGTAATATACACTTAAAATTAGAAGGTGAACATATGTTGATTATGGTTGTTTATGTAGATGACATCATCTTTGGTGGTAGCAATAAAAAAATGTGCAAATAATGTTTTACACAAATGCAAAGTGAATTTGAGATGTCTATGCTAGGAGAGCTTTCCTTCTTCCTTGGTCTACAAATAACACAATCTAATGAAGGGATATGTATATCCCAAACCAAATATGCAAAAGAGATGATAAAAAAATCTAGAATGGAAGATAGAAAACTATTTATTACTCCCATGATAATTGGATGTAAGCTAAGCAAAGAGGATGAGTCTTTTGATTCAAATTATACTATGTAAAGATCAATGATAGGTAGTTTGCTATACCTAACTACATAAAGAACAGATATCATGCAAGCAATGTGTATCGTGACTATATTTTAGGTTTCTCTTAAAAAGTCACATGTCAATGTAGTGAAAATAATCCTTAGATACATCGAGAAAACAATTGACTATGGCCTATAGTACTTTACAAGTGAAGATTTCACTTTAACATCATATATAAATGCTGATTGGGAAGGAAGTATGATGATATAAGAAAAATTAGTGGTGGTGCATTTTTCCTTGGAAACAGACTTGTTTCATGGCTAAGAAAAAAGCAAAAGTTAGTTACTCTTTCTACAACATAAGCAGAGTATGTAGCAGTAGTGGCATGTTGAACTCAAGTCCTATGGATGAAAAAAACACTCAAGGACATCAAAGTTGAGTTCAAGTCACCTATTTATATTCTTTTTAATAATTCAAGTGCAATAAATATATCAAAGAATCTAGTGATGCATTTTAGAACCAAGCACATATCAATCAAATATCACTTATTAAGAGAGAGAGTTACAGACCAAGAGGTCACAATGGAATATATGCCAATTAAGGACCAGATTGTAGACATATTCACCAAACCTATTCTCAAAGAATAATTTGAATATTTGAGATAGAATTTGGGAGTGGTGGCTCCTACACTGCATCACTAAATCACTAGTGATAGTGCATAAGTCCAGGGGGATTCTCATGGAAGCTTTATTAATCCCTAGAAGAATAGAGAAGAGTCAACTTGGGTATGTATACATCTAAAAATTATGAATGAGTTAAAATTTGTAGATTCTTAGATAAAATATTTTATTTGATAAAGGGAGAGAGATAGTTGAACAAATAGACAGCTAGAGTCCATTTGCCATTGATGTCAAAGGGTGAAAAAGGTACAAATTCTCTCTGTAGGAGAAAAAGCAAAATGTTCTCTACAAAAGTGCAAATGTTAAAGATGAAGAACAAGTGTCCAATTTGAGTATTAGGAAAATGTGCCATTTCCTAAGGGGGGAACAAGTTTGGTATGAACAACTTGAATTCATACTTATTAGAGTCCAATGCAAGCCATTCTAGAGAAGGAGCTAAATAGTATAAGATCAGAGCATTTAGTTTGCCATCAATGAAAAAGGGGGAGATTATTAGAAATATGATTATCATTGATGTCAAAAGGGACATAATGAGCATGTCATTATTCCTTAAGGATGAATATGGTGATCATGGTGATCATATCAGAGATCAAGGATGATTGAAATGCTTGTGTGCATGAATGAAATTCATCTGGTTCTTCATAATAATCATCTATACATTTTAGGTCTAGATAGGAAAAGACAAGTAAGCATATTAATGAGGTTAGTATTTTCACACATGGAGGTGTTAGGAAAAAATGATCACATGGGTCTAATCATTTTTGTGCCTAGTTTATATATGCTAAATCTCAGGTCATGTGATGTAGCGTGATAAAAGATATGCTTGATCAAAGTAGGGCTCTAGGGCATTTTGATAGTGTTTTCAAACACAGTCAAATTTGTAGTTTGTAATAAAAATCTCAAATGCATTTTTATGAAGACATGTATTGCAACTATGAAGGCTTCAAGAACAATTGGATATATAGATGGAATCCCCTATGTAAGAGGATCATATGTGCTAATTTGTAGGTCATCTGACTAAGTGTGACAAGAGTTAAGTAGGTTCAAAGTTAGCCTTCTAGGCTTATTGAAGTGGTCTCCATATTTAGACAAAATATGCACAAGGTCATGCAATTTTTTCATGCTTTTACAAAGATCATTTATGGACATTTGTAAAGAAATCAGATAGGAGATATGTTATGGTTTTTTCATGAGCATCTTGAATATATGGATTACAGGTTCAATTGAGAAGGAATGATCTCATAATTGATTTATTTAGCTCTTATACTAGATAGGGTTTCTCTTTATGTCATGGCATCAAATAGGCACTTTCTATTTTGATGGTGATTGGCTATATCCTAGACCTAGTAGTTTAAGTTATAACTTAAGCATTTGTCATTATTGAGAAACTAGCCCCTCAACCTAAAAATTACCAGATCAAAGGACTTAATATTTCCTAAACTCTTAGACTTTATATTATGTCCTAGCTTGATCAACGACTTGTGATTCATTGTATGCATATGATCTAATAAAGTGAATCAAAGTCAAAGTGTCAAAGGTCCCTCTGAATAAATGCGCTAATGCCAAGTGTCATAAGCACATGAGTCTCTCTAATAAAGGACTAATGAGAGTGAGCATGTCAGAGATTAATGTTTGAGCTAGTTGGAAGATCAAATGGCTTGTGCTTAATCATACATTGGAGATCTAACAAAGCATGATGAAGCTAAATTATCAAAGGGATCTTTGAGTGAGCATGCAAGTGACAAGTGTCACACTCATAGATTTTGTCAAATAGAGACCCAATGAGTGTAAGCTTATCAAAGTTAATGATCAATCTTGTCAAAAGATTTGACGATATGTGGGTGATCATGCAAACGAAATCCAATAGAGTGAATGGAATTAAATGCTATAAAGATATCAACATTTAACAACTAGAAAAAAGTAAAGATCATGCATCTTTGAAGATCTAATGACACACATAAGCTTGGAGGAGAAAAATCTAATGAAGTGAGTCGACTCAGATGGAATAAAATGATCATTGTTTATCGACATAGCAGAAAGTTAAAGATTGAGTAGGTTTGAGAAGATACATGGAGCGAAAGTGATCAAAATATATAGGAAGTAGTGAGATGAGGTCAAAGTATTAAAGTTTAATGACCAAGTTAAGGTAAAGAATGTGTATCTTTGGAGATTGAATGACATACAAAGCTTGGATTAGAATGATCAAATGGACATGTTTTAAAGTTGATCTATTAGACTATGGATGATTGGATTGTGGAATCAAAGGTACGATTAATGACTGACATTTAAAGTCATGTCCAAACAAATGGTTAATTGCAGGAACATGTAGGAACTTATGTATAAGTTCCATATCTCAACACAGATAATGAGATTGATCAATCCAACTGATCAAATCAACATTAAAGAGCCTATTTATTAATACTTGAGGCTAACAGATGCTATAGATAGTAATTAAACCTATAATTATGATGGATGCATAGAATCAAGATACGAGAAACTTACAGTCCAAGTCATAATGAACTAGAGTCCAAAATTGGCATAATGTGTTATAATTGTGAACACATAAGAAGATATGGAAACCTAGATCATTTATTTATATATATGATATCAGGACAAAGGAAATGTGGCTAGAGTAGTTGGAATCATGTCAAATAGAAAATATAGTGACATAAAGGAGTAGAGTGAGAGAGAGAGAGAGAGATGAAGTGTGTCAAATAGATACATATATAGATAGATAGAGAGAGGAGTAGAGAGGTAGAAAGGCACAAAGAGAATGTGTAGAGTATGATCAATTATAGATTAGAACTATAACAAAGAACACAGATTTGGATTCATATCTGAATCTAATTTGTAAATTAGAGTTGTAGCTCCATTGAAAAGTTTGATAGGTTGGTGCCATCAAATAAGTTGAGTGGGTGCTTAGATTAGGGAATGGGTGCTTCCTTAGAGTTGGTGCTCTTAAATTAGGAGTTTGATATCTCATTAGGATTGGTGTCCTTAAACATTATAACCAGTGAGGTGTGTCAGTGAGGCTTTAAACTATGAGGTTGGATTAGAATAGTAGATTCTAACAACTATTCTCACCGTGGTTTTTCCCTTTGGGTTTTCCACGTATAAATTTGGTGTCATGAGTATTTGTGTGTGTATAATATTTGCATATTTGATTTGATCTAGATATATCTTTTAATATATATTGAAAGTATTTAAAGAAATAGTTTTAATTGATATATTGATTCACCCCCCTCTCAGTATATATTTGTGTTCCAATATATATATATATATATCTTTATGAATCTATGTTTCTAAAAATTAAGGGATCATTACCTTTCCCATAATTATCCTCATAATTATCAAGTTATGGGAAACCAAGAACCTCTACTAATAAAGCTCCATGATAGTAGTACAAGAAATTTGATAGTTTTATGATGGAATAGGAATACTTCAAGTGTCATTTAGACCATTGCATATATATGAAAAAGTTTGATAATGGTAGCTATATTATCCTCTATCTGTATGTGGATGACATGTTGGTTGCAAGTAATAACATGAAGGAAATAAAGGTACTCAAGGAACAAATAAGTAATTAATTTGATATGAAGGATTTAAGGGCAGAAAAAAAATCCTTGATATGATATTAACTCAGGATAAGAAGGAATGAAAGTTGATTTTATCTCATGAAGAGTACATTAATAAGGTTTTAGAGAGGTTTAGTATGTAGGATGATAAACTGTTTAGGATTCCTTTGGTAGTCCATTTCAAGTTATCAAAGGAGAAGTGTCTAAATATATAGGAGGAGAGAATCTAGATGTCCTGGGTACCTTATTCATCAATAATTGGTAGCTTGATGTATGCCATGGTGTCCACTAGGCTAGTTATTACCCATGAAATGGTAGCAATAATTAGGTTAATGAGTGATCTGCATAGAGATCAATAGTAGGACGTGAAGTGGATTCTTTAGTACTTGAGAGGGACCATGGGGATAGTTTTAAAGTATGGTAGATAGGACACGACTTTATGTGGTTATGTAGATTCAAACATGGCTAGAGATTTAGACAATAAGAGGAGCATGGCATGATATGTATTTACTATAGGTGACATAATAGTGAGTTGGATTTCATGACTAAAAAATCTTGTGGCTTTGTTAACCATAGAGGTTGAGTATGCTACTATCCTTGAGGCAAGAAAATGGATGAATTAGTTATAACAGTTACTTGAGGAGTCAGACCATGAGGAGGAAGGGAAGCTATATAGTGATAGTCAAAGTGAGATACACCTAGAAAATAACTCCACCTTCCACTTTAGGATGAAGCATATATAATTGAGGTGCTATTTCATTAGGATAATTTTGGAAGAAGAGAAGTTAAAGATGGAGAAGATTCATACCAGTCAAAAAGTTGCAGCCATAATGACCAAGGTGGTCACAAAGGAGAAATTGAAGGTATGTTTAGCTTTGGTTGGCCTTCACAGATGTGAAAGGTTGAGAAACCTACTCATAGGAAATCAGTCTCTAAGTGGGACATTATTATGTTATGGAGACTATTTACACATTCTAACATATTTCAAATATTATACATTAAAATATAATGTACACTCTTAATATATTAAATTTTTTTAGGGTCCCCCTTTTTTGGGAGTATAAATACATGGTTTATCTATATTTTTATATGTGTGGTCTCATCACCCATGATTAATGGGGAAATGTTATGGGTTGACTTGGCTCATGGTTTTGGTACTCATTGTTCTGTAACACCACTCTGTCAGTTACTATTGATGTAATTATATATAGATGAACATACAATAGGTAATAGTGTTGGAGGAATAAATAAGTTTGAGAAGGTGAATAAAGTGTGTGAATTCAAGATATTTTATTGAATGTATCTCTAAATAATATTTGTGCATTGTAATCAAGAGAATATTGATTTGAGAGTGGATTGTACTTTTATTGACTTGTAATAAGATCTGAGCAAGTGTTTATTGGTGAATGTAGCCCATATTGGGTGAACCATATTAGATCCTATCTTCTTATTGTGCATTTTAATTTATGTTATTTATGTATCTCTATTCATAGCTCTTGTGATTGTAATTCTATGAAATTATTTTGCATTAATTTTTATTTCATTCCTAGCAAAACATAGTATTAGAATAGTCTGTATAGGTGACAATACATCCAAAGTGTATATCATAGATTCTAGGATAGTGCTAGACAGGTTCCAATAAATTTCATGGCCTTTTGACCCCTATTGGAAACATTTCCCACCATATGTTTCCCATCGGGTTTAGATAAGGGTTTTAGGAGTTTTAGACTATTAAGGATTGTTCATAAAATATTGACATCCAACCTTATAATAAATTTCACAAATTTGAGGTATAGGACCCCCTTCAACTCTCCCCAAGTTCTTAAGGTCTCATGCACAAGGTCTATATAGTTGTGAGCAAAAGAACATGGCCTCTCAAGCTCCTAACTACATTCTAGGTAGGTATATCAGGGAATTAGGCCAAATTGGCCACATGTGTGATGTTCTATGTTAACCATTATTTCCAAATACTCTATTGAAGGTCCTCATATGGTTTAGAAGGTTCATACAGTCTTATGAATCAAGTTAGGTACCTATAGGGCTTAGGCCTAATAGGCCTAACTGTGTTTTCTATGTGTTTGACACTTTTGAGGGTTTATAATGACTTTATGGACCTTTATATCTCTTTTCAAATTTAGTCTAAGCCTCTACAAAATACCAAGTCATTTAACACTATCCCCTTCATCTATTTCACTCTTCTCATACCAAACTTATAGATTGGGATGCGTGTGGAGTGCCCTCTCTCTGAGAAAAAATAGAGGGCATATCCCTTATTTTATTGATGAAAGTGAGATTATGGATGAATTTATCAAATCATGAAGATGATTTTCACTAATTTTAAAAGCTAGACCGTACCTATAGGCCCCTCAAACCTTCAATTCTTCAAGACTAGCTTACTAGGTTTGTGTACTACATAAGATTTAGTTAACTGTACACTGAGGTTAGAGACATAGCCATTGATATATTTATTTGGAAACAATGCTACCCCTTATATTTACTTTGTTAGTATATTAGTTTCTATATATGCATATAATTTGTAAGTTATCCCATGAGCATTTTGTCTTATCCCACATTCATGAGAAGTAGTAGTTGCTTAGATTAGACTTAGTATATAAGTGTTGAAGCCAATGAAGGAATATAAAAATTTATTGTATTGATCTTGATCAAAGGAGGTTTCCCCCTCAAAGTGGCCTATGATTAATATAATCCCTTTGGTGTTTATACTAACTATATAAATCTATTAATTCATGTATTTTCATTAAATAAATTTGTTATTTTATACATTTTCATTAATTTGTTGTAGATTGATCCTCTCATATGGTATTAGAGTGATTTATAGGGTCAATTTTTTTCTCTCAAAAGTGTTTTTATGTTCTACTACATAATTCATTTAAGTATTTTTCTATATCACAATAATCTATTTTAGATCAGGGTAAATACCTATCTGCATAACTGTGAGAAGTGCTTGGGCATAAGCCTTAAAAATCATTGTGAGGAGTACCATATGAATCCAAAATTAGTTGGCCCTTTGAGAGGACCTAGCAACAAAAAAATCAACAGCCCCATCCTAATTGATTAGTTCCCACCTGTGAGGAAAACCAAGAGTTATCATTTAGGGGTAAATCTATGGCCATAAAACTTTTGGAGAACAATACTCACTCAGATGGCATTAGTGGCTAGAGAGATATATTTAAAACCTTAGGAAACTATGGAAACTTGGGCCTCATTTATATAAGTTTCAAAATATTACCAATGGAGTGTTAGAAAGCTTGCCATATTATATCTTTGCATATTACCAGTAGAGTATCAACAAACTTGCCATACTTGTTTCAGAATATTCCCATAAGACACTTAGAGGACTTACAGCCAGACATTTGATAGAAAATAGAAACCAAAAAAATTCATCCTATCAATTTCATAAAACTATCAGTAGAGTATCAGAAGACTCTTAGAGGACTATAGCTAGACATTTGATAGAAACCATAAACCAAAAAAAGGAAAAAAAAAGAGTATTTTTTTTTCACTATATCTCTTCATCTGTAGCCCTATTGATCCTCAAATGTTATTTGGACACCTGAAATTCCATTCACCATGTTTTCTTTCTTTAGGTCCCATATCCCGATTCCACTCTTAATTCTCACAAATCTCAATTTTCTTTTTTTTTTGGGTTTTGCCATAACTTCTATTTTTTTTTGTTTGCCTCAAATTTTTTCCATATTGTTCATCTCCCTTTTATACTCCTTTGTACCTCTTTGATAATTTTTTTAGTTTTTTTCATTCACTTCTAAAATTGCCCTCACCTTCGTCAATCTTACTCCCACTATGCAAAAAATTTAGTAAACGTAACTTTATCCCCTTCATTTTTTCCTAAATAAAAAAATTACTTACTAAATGCGTCTTAAATATAGTTTTCCTACCCATTGAAAAAAAAAATCTCTTATTCTTGCCATCGTAGTAACCCGAATAGGAGAAAAAAACATGGAGGATGAAATTTCCACCCTCAAGACCTAAATCAAAGATCTTGATGATAAAATTCTCTACCTCAATCTTCAACATATTGCCTTGAACAATAGATAGTATCTAGAGTCCTTTTCACACATCGGATTTTATTATTCCAATAATTTTTGGGGCTGAAGCTTGATTTTCCTTGATTTAATGGTGCAAATATGATTGGATGGATCTATCGAGTAGAATAATATTTTAGTCTGCATAATAATTTTGATGCCAAAAAAGTCCCACTTGCATCATTTCACTTGGAACATGAAGACCTTCAATGATATTGTTGGTATATCAAGGTTCATGATGAGCCAATATGGACCAATTTTTTCACACCCATTTTAAAATGGTTTAGCCCTAGTGCTTTTGATGACTTCATGGGAACACTCACTAAACTTCACCAAATAGGGACTGTGAGAGTATATCAAATAAAATTTGAAAAATTGGCCAATCATATAGAGGGATTATTTGATGAATTCTTTAGGAGTTACTTTGTCAGTGGACTAAAGGATGTAATTTGATCGAAGGTTAAAATGTTCCATCCCAAAATAGCCATGAAATCCCTATGGTTGGATAAGTTGGCAGAGGACAAGATCACAACTTATTAGTGATTCAAATCCATTTTTACTCCATTCAGAAATACATCTCCATAATGATCTCACACAATGCCAACCCCTAAAATCACTCATATCAAGCATTCGATTGAAGCAGAGATGTGATAACATAGAAAAAAAGGACTATATTATAATTATGATGACAAATTCACTCAGGGACATCATTATGTTGAGAAAAATCTCTACCTACTAGATGTAGACTCTCCACCCAAAACTAAAGTTTGGGAAGATGCTCAAGATACAATAGATGATCTAAAAGAAGTTTAGCTAATTATGGGAACCTACTTCTCAAGAAGACTAACTAAATATAATCTCTCTATTCCTTAGTAGGAGTCACTACCCCATAAACCATGTGGGTCAGGGATTACTTTAAGAAGATCCCTCTCATAGTACTCATTAATTTTGGTAGCACTCATAACTTTGTTGACTCTTAAATTGCCAAACATGCTATTTATTTTTGTTAAGCATGAAATATACTTGAGAGGGCGAATGAACAAGTATATTATATATCTTATTTATTAATCAAATTCCTTTTATTTAACCACTTAACTAAACATTCAAGATATGCAATAAAATTGAAACAATAATATGCACCACACGAGAGAGAGAGAGAGAGAGAGAGAGAGAGAGAGAGAGAGAAGAGAGAGAGAGAGAGAGAGAGAGAGAGAGAGAGAGAGAGAGAGAGAGAGAGAGAGAGAGAGAGAGAGAGAGAGAGAGAGAGAGAGAGAGAGAGAGAGAGAGAGAGAGACC